>JAJHPC010000006.1:4967500-5407500 GCA_024447665.1 Juncus inflexus
TGTATGTGACTTTGATAGTAAAACTATAAAGTATTATGAATGATATTCTAAGCCGTCCTGGATCATTCATATGATGTTTGTGAGACAAACATATTTTATGATAAGTTATAAATGTACATCAGTATTTAGTTGACTGATGGTCACGTTTTACTGATCGTGAATAAGAGTTATTAAGTCGTTAAATAAGTATTTGTTGGAGACCATATACTGGATTGACCCACTGTGAGAATACTACATGGTTCGTGTCATTAGTTATTCTCAGTAAAGAATGTATCTGTAATCCTTTGCCCCTAGATTATCTCAGTTTCCTACTTGAGAAATTTTATACTTTAATATAATCTAACATCGTCTTTAATCGGGCGGTCATAAAGATTATAATTAGGTATATAATGAATTATGCGGAGGAAAGAATTTAATTAAGATAGGTTTTGTTCCTCTCATAAATTGAGAGAGATATCTTTAGGTCTCTTGATGATTTGATTGAAGAAACGCACGGCCGTGCTTGAGTGAATTAATAAGGAGTTATTAATGTCATTTCATATTCAATCAAATTCGGTGTCAAAAAATATTTATCAACCAACGTAAGGTTGACACATACCATGCCTTATGGATGATATAGATATCGTGTAATAAATGGATACAGTGCATGAACATAAATTAGGTTTGATCGAATTATCTATACTTGCTTAATTTGGGTAATCATGATGTCTTGCTAGAGGCCGCTTATGATTTATAATCCGTTGTGATTATTGCCAATATTAAGTAAATCTACAGGGTCACACACAAAGGACAACTATTGACACGTACACAGAAAAATCATAACTTATGTGATAGGTTGTATGAAGAACTACATAGTCAAGTGACACATCTAATCCTACATCTTATATGATAAGATATGTTGCATATATGGTTACATAGTTACCATGCACATAGGATATGAAACTTATGGACTATATAGGCACAAGAGATACCCCATAAAGAAATGTATAGGCATATTATTTTCATCCAACTTTTGTGAGACAAAAGGAGAGAAAAATCCGAAAATTATTCTCTTGTTATTTTTGTGAGAAAAATGAAAAACGAATACTAGCATATATCGTTCTTTATCTGTTCAAACGGGTTGTTTGCGTGGATACCGGTAGAGGACGAAGCGAAGTGCGGCGTCTTTGTGATTCGGGTTGAAACCATGGTTTGTTTGGAGAATCGGTTCGTTTGGGGATCGCTTGGAGATCAGTTTGTGAGACCGGTTAGGCGAAACATACAAACGATTGGTTTGGAAACTAGTTTGGAATCGGGCAAAGAAAAGCGTCAACCAAATTCTCTTTCGATCATCACGGATTAAGCGTAATCCGAAAAATACAAAGTTATGAACTTTTCATTGATTTAATTGTAATTCACGGATCCTTCTTTTGGGTTTCGAATTCAATTTTGTTTCGTTTTTGTTTTTCCGCTGCGTTATGAACGGTAGAAACCCAACAAGTTGTATATATACGGTATGAATAAATCGAACGCATAAATTATTTAAAACATATAATACATTAAGTAATATAGTATAGTTATGAATACTCCGATATACAGTTTGATGTGATAGTTCTCACCTAATTTGAGATATAATATGAAACACTAATCCAACTAATCATGTGATGTTGTGCTAATAACTTAAATTAAAAGTTAAGATTTGACAAATTTTTTGATCGGAGAGCCGAAAGAGTGTTGATGATTACCTCTTGAGAATGCTCAAAGAAAGGTGAAAAATAAGTTATGGGTTAATAAATATAATTTTTCATTTATTTTCTTATGTAGCATATATTCACATACTTACAAAAGAAACTAAATTGGAACCAAAACAGTATGGAATTTAAAATAAAGAGAGAATCATAACATATTTATATTTCAAGATTTAAAAGAAAAAGATAATTCATTAAGAATTCTTATTTATAAAGAAGAAAAGATAAAAATATTTATATTATAATCAATGAACTCTTCATATTTATATCATGATTCATCGTAACTATTTGATTAAAATCGATGACCAAAAAGTAGTTTCAACGGTTCTCATGAAATCGGACATAGATTAACAAATATCAAAAATATCAATCATTGTTGTACATATTAGTATGATATATAAATAATGTCACAATAAATCGAATAAGTTAAAAATTCAATGATATAGAATGCTCAAAAGGCTTTGAAAAATAAAGGGGTGGAGTAATTGTGTGAGAACTAAAAAGAATTGATAATATTTGTACTAATATATTGCTGTCATTTGTATTAATTGCTTCACTTATCTTACAAAAGAATGTACATGATATATTTTAACATATTATTAACTTAATTTTCTTCGTATGATTTTAGAAGTACGGTACCACTAAATCCTAAATTAATTATAGAATCAAATTTAAATTATATCCGAATTCCTATCTGCCTATCGAGTATAAAGTATTGTCTGAGTATAAAGTGACATCTTAGTTGTAAATAACATCATTATAAATGAGTTGGTTAAATTAACTGAGTGGATTTGGTGACAGGTCATAGTCTCTAGCTACTTGATTTTATTTATTTTATTTTATTTTGAAGGAGTTTCAGGTGATTATCTGTTTTGTTCTTTTCATTAATAAAATAAAAGTTTTGAATAAACATATAATGGCAATTACACATATGAGAAAAGGAGAAAGACAAGAAATGGAAGTTTCTACCACAAGATCAACATCTTCTATAGTTTTTCTGACCACCAACCAGTCAATTCGTTGATTTCCCTTATAATCATCTTGTGTGGTTTTGTTTTGTGTTGAAATATGTGACAATTTCTTTCTCTCCAAATGCACCAGATAGTTGCTGCGTATATCCATCCCATTTTTTTACTAGGTTTGGAAGCATGGTACGCCTATTTTGCAATCAGAATTGTATCAAATCCGGAGAAGTACATGGCAAGGTTCATTTCACTCGAATATGCGTCCAAATAGCTCTGGCAAATATACAATTAATGAACAAATGGGGTGAGGTCTCTGATGCTTGATAACAAAGTTTGCATCGAGGTTCATGAGGTCAACCTCGTTTGCTTAGGTTATCTATTGTTAAGAGCTTGTTTCTGATGGATAATCACATAAAAATTTTAATTTTAAGCGGTATCTTCATCTTCCACAACCTATTTTGCCATATCATGGATACACTGGGATTGATCAACATGCGGTAAGTTTGGTTTGTCGTATATTTGTCAGAGGACCCCCATCTCCACGTGAGTTGACCTTGTGTTGCCTCATGAGTTGTAGCTGAGGTGTATATGTTGGTTAGTTGGAGAAGGTCTCTCATGAAATATGAGAGGTAACGAGAGGGAATAGTATGTAAGTCTTCCACTTGGTTGACTCCATAAAGCGCATTGATTGTATCTGCCCATGCACTCGATTGATCCTTATCCAAGCGTCATAACCATTTTAGTAGAAGAGCCTTGTTTTGGATTTTAAGATCATTGATATCTAGTCCTCTATTTCTTTTTGGGAGACAACATTTGGTCCATTGAACTAAGCAATGCCCTCCGGCACAAGTATCACTTTCTTTCCAAAAGAATGAACGCATGAGTTTTTTTACAGATCTATGAACCATTGAGGTAATGAGAGTCCTTGCATCATGTACGTTGGAATAGCCATCATCACAGACTTAATCAAGGTAAGACGGCCACCATACGAGAGGAGTTTGGCTTTCCAAGTGGCAAGTCGATGTTGTATTTTATTAAGTAGTGGAATGAACGAAAGCTTCAGCAGTTTTTTGATGGATAATGGGAGGCCAAGATATTTTATGGGGAGAGTTTTTTTTCCTACAAGGTAGGATGTTTTCAATCGTTGCATGAAGGTTGGATGGGATTGTGATGGGAACAAAACTGTTTTTTCCCGTTTATGTTGAGACCCGTCATGCGAGAGAAGTGTTTTAGCTACTTGATTAGTCATATGATTAAATATAGGGAAATTGGAAATCACGTGAGGTATTGTAGCGACCCTGTAGCGACGGATTGAAATTATATATCGTTTTCTCGCATTTCTATATATGCTAATACCGTTTTCATTTTTCTAAATATATTCTGTTTGCCAAATGAATTTTTATATCATGTTTGTTTTCAGTTTATATGTTTGTATATACTGTTTTTATTTTTTTAAATATATATTATTTTATCGAATGAATTTTTATATGTTATTTATTTTCAGTTCATATGTTTGTATATATTGTTTTCAGTTTTTATATACTGTTACTACATAGTCGTTACAGTACCCGTCGCACAAGTATCAGCTCCATTAAATATAATAACTAGTAAGGCAGAAGGCAATGGGCTTTCGGAACTCCTTCTAACAACTCTATTCTAAGACCAAAGGATAAGTAGAGGGAAAGTCAATGAAATTCAGAAGGAGAAAGCCACAACACAATTAGGGAAACCATTATTTTGCTAACTTTCCATCATATAGAATCAGGTAATTGTCAGGACTGACGAATAGAATACCAACCCCTGAGGTTCTTATACATTATCATTGAATCGGCTAGCTCCGTCGAAGTACATTCTCCAACATTTATAGGTATCAGTAGCATAACATTGTACACACCAGTTCATCCGGAGGGCCGTCTTGCAATTCCAAATCGGATGTGCAGCCACGAGCCAGGGCTTGCCCTCGAATGGCCTTTTAAGACGTGTACCGAATGTCATACTGCAATGGTCGAATTGACCACTTTTCCATGCGAGCATTTAGTGACTTAATATGATTATATTTCCAGTCCGATGTTACTTGATCATAAATTTTAGGAGCCGAATAATTTGAATTACATCACGTAACATATGATGGGCCGTAACAGTGCAACATTCATTTCACAAATCTAATTGAAAATCCAGAAATGAAATAAATATTTTGGGCTAAATCTGCTCCGAAATGTTTCTTTTATTTCGCTTTGATTCCTGGGGTGAGAAAAAAATATTCAAATGAATGTTTCTGGAAAAATTAGGGACAAAAAGTTACTGTTGTGCAGGCTTCTTTTAAGCAATAGAAAATTGGTTGGTTGAACATTGAGAGGTGGAATTTCTACTGTTTAGAAAACAGGCTTTGTTCAGAAAAAAAATCTGAAATGACCCACTATTTTTATATTTATTAAAAAGTAACAGAAACTGTTTCATATTTTTGACAAAATTGTAAGATTAATGTTGATTAGATGTCTATATTCATTAAAACATAATTCAAACAACTTTAGAAACCTAAAAAATGTCAATTAAATACAAAAGCTGATCAACCTGACCACCAGTCAGATTTGTTTTTTTTTTTTTTTTGGGCCCAATGCTAATAAATGCTGCCAGAATAAGTCGTGAAATTAGATCAAATTCAAATATTAATTTAGTAATGGGGGGATAAAAAATGTCGGCTCAATCAAGTCAGCATCTTCAGTTTGAATTTGTCTCATTTGCTTCTACAAATTTACATGATTTTGAAATTTGAAAATCAATATTCAAATGATTGGTAGAGTTGAAGCAAGGAAAGAATCCAATAGTTGTTTTGTATACATACAAAACTCCAAAATCAGAAAAATCCGTTTAGTTCAAAGTGAGATTTTTAGGTTTCGAACTTCAAAACTAAGTGTCTAAATCACTTAATTTCCGTACTTTACTGATAAAAAAATCAGAACTGAGATGATAAACCATTGTAACTTGTAACCTCATTTGTTTAAATGAGATTGCTAGGTTTGAAACTTCAAAACTAAGAGTCTAAAACACTTAATTTCCGTACTTTGAAAAATCAGAAAGTGTGAGCTGACGAACCACTGTAACTTGTAACATCATGTGAACCATGTAGGGATGAAAACGGTCTGGATATTACCCGGTCCGGACCGGATCCAAAAAATATCCGGATCCGAATAGAAAAATCCGGATCCGTTGAGATCCAGATCCGGATCCGACTCATTTATCCGGAGATGGATCCGGTTACGGTATTAGATTTTGGTGTAGTATCCGGATCCAGATACTATTCAAAAATGGGTATCCATTTTTTGACTCATATTCTCAAATGATATATTCATTTTTGACCCAAATTTTGAATTCATTGAAATATCTATAAATTTAGTAATACAACATCTTCAAATATTTATAAAATTAATAATTATTAATTTTTAAAAAATAAAAAAATATTATATAAATAAAATTTATGATATTTTTCTTACATATTCATATATTTTTGATGATTTTTTTTTATATTTTATATAGTTTATCAAATAGTTATAATTTTTTATCCAAGTAAAAATATGTTTTGTTATTAAAATTCAAATTTTTTTTGTGTATAAATATTTGAGAATTATATAATAAATATTTATATTAAGTACTAAATATCCATTTTAATTATCCGAATAAAACTCGAATTCGTATTCGTATCCGAAATATCCGGACCGTATACGTATCCGTTTAAGATCCGGACCGTATCCGGGACGTTCCGGATCCGGATTCGTATCCGGAAAAAAATATGATACGGATATGGGATGACCACTATCCGGACCGGATCCGGACCGTTTTCACCCCTAGAACCATGCATGTATTATATTACAGTGCATTATTTTATCAATCTTTACTTAAATTGCTAATTATTTACTTACTGTAATTAACCCAAACCTCTTATTTTTCATCTACTTTTAAGGCATATCATTGAGCTACATCATAACTTTTATCTAGACCGCTTGATCAAAAATTTTATCAAATCTTCACCTTTCATTATCTCAAATTTATTGATATTTTATTACAACATATGTGTGGTTATCAAAACATAATCATATAATTGGTTGAATTAGTGTTTTATGTTTCACCCCCGATTTAGTGAGAACTGTTGAATTTATTTATGGTCATCAGATCTTAATCAAATAATATCAATGAATCGTGGTTCAAAGGTATATTTCAAATATTAATGCAAATGGAAATAAATATTTTTTTCTTTTTCTTTAAAAAATAATAATTCGAATGAAATATTTATTTTCTCATTTTAAAACATCAAGTATAAATTTTTTGGAATTTTGTTTTTATTTTGAATTTTACGTTGTTATGGTTTCAATACAATGTTTTTCTTTCTAAAATATGTGAATATAGATATAAAAGACTACCATTAATTTTTTCTCGGCCGTCAGGTCAAAAAATTTCTCAAATCAGAACTTTTCATTTAAATTATTATCATAATATTACATGATTAGTTATATTAATATTTTGTGTTATACTTCTAATTACATGAGAACTATCATCTCAAAACAAATTCAGAATACTGAGAACTTTACTTAATGCATTATGGGTTTCAAAATAACATTGTCATTAATTTATACATAAGGCAATCATTTTAACAAATAAAAATAAATAAAAAATAGTGGTGATAATATTTTGAAAAAAAATGAGTCATGTTACATTTTTCTATATATAGTAATACATACATTTTTCATATATACAATAGCATATTTTGTTTTTAAACATCATGTTCAATATAATAATAATAATTATTATTTTTTCTTTTTCTAATATAATATGTAAAGAGATAATGCCTTAAGAAAACCAAAAAAAAAAAAAAATGGATGTTCTTTTAATCTTAGAAATTTTAAAGCAAATATAAAATGAGATCATTTTTTTTGTTTTTTATGAATATTATATTTCTCTTATGTAAATTTATTTGTAATAGAATTATCCGTCCCGGCAAAATTGGATGTGATATAGAAAATATTTTTGAATGAATAATAAATAGATAGAATATCTTATGATATAATTTAAAATGATTTTAAATATAAACAACTTATATGTTACTTATGTACTATGGATTCACTATAATTTTTTATTTGGATTTTCGTAATTGCAATTTATATATTATAGATTGAAATAAATAATAAAATTAAAATATTCGCCGCGAATCGCGAGAATTATCCTATTTATATTATGAGTCTCGTACGCAAAACAAATTAAACCGACTTCTAGGGACGGAATCGAAATAAATCGAGGGGGGAGGAACGGAAGAATACCATATTAGTAAAAATAAAACATGAATAAAAAAATTCCTCTTAATTAGCCATCAAACTTTTTGAAATAAAACGAATTGTTTATCTAGGATCTATGTATAATTTGCCTACTAACTAATGTAAAAAATAAAAATTTATTTATCTCTACTTTCTCCAATTTAATACTTTATATTGAATTTAAAGAAAATTAAGATTTATATTTAATGACATTTCAATTATACACTAAAAAAATAGTTCAAATAAAAAGACACCAACTTAAAAAACATCAACTAAGAATTATGATGCTATTTTGAAAATAATATAATAATTATATTTTATAATTTAATGTATAACTATTATTAGGACCTTGTAAGATATACTTGATTTGAAGTATTTTAATAATTTCTAGAAAAAGATAAAATGTCAAACTGATGTGAAATTCGTTTACATTATAAGAAATATTATTCAATTAAATGGAAGATAATTAAATTTAAGTTATATAAAGAAATAGAGAATATATAAAAAAAAATATATACAACATATATCAATTTTTGCACTTTGGCAAGTACATCCTAGACTACAACTATTCCACTCATACTATCTCATGCAAAGAGTTTGTAAAGTAGATTTGATGGCCTATACTATCTATATATTACAATTCTACAATAATTTGATTGTTTATTCAATTTAAATCCACACGAATCATAGCCATCCATACTTGCAGCTTTAGTTCTTTTTTTCTTTGTGCTCGTATGAAAGCACAAATTAAGCTTTGCGTGTGACATGCACGTATAGCAATCAAAAATATTCTTGATTGATTAGCTTTTTATTTAGCTATATAATCCTATACTTTTGTTATTTCTTCATAACTCACTCTGACAAATACAAATGGGACCAAATATTATCACTCAATGACTTAAATTAATTTTTTTTATATTCAACTCATTAGATTGAGAAATTTTACTAAATATATACTAATTTGTGTTTGTCGAGAATTAAATTCATAATATTTTGTTACACATATAAATATTTTAACCAACTAAACTATAAAATATTTATGAAAAAAAAAATTCAAAATCACAGGGGCCAAGGCTGCCTTTGGTCCCCCTATCTCCATCCCTGCCCACTTCTCTTTATACTTGTGTTATGCCTCATATATTAAACACAGTTTATAAACCTAATCTACAAGCTAAAGAGACTTGTGACCACACGTGCTGGCAAATAATCATATTTATTTTGAAGCTGCAGCAGAAAAATTATCATATTAAACTGACTTTACCTAACAAAACCAGCTATACATTATATAGTTAAATAAAGAGTTAAAATCCTAGGAAATATAGTCTAATAGTAATAGGGTATCATAAAGTGTGTTTAATATAATATCTACATAAGAGATGATTATTTATGATTAAATGAAATGTCTGAAACAGTTCTTTGTTTCTCAGCTCTCTGAGTACTTTCTTTAACGCATAGCAGCTCGATCCAGGCTCCTGCACTTCCTCTTCCTCTTGTTTCCTTCTCCTCTCTCTCTCTCTCTCTCCCCGTCTCGCCTCTCCTCTCTTCTCTCTCCATCTAGAGAGAGAGAAGTGGGGGCATCATGAAAAGAAGGGTTTTACTGTTAGGACACAGTATATGCATGGCACACACATAACTCTCTCTCTCTCTCTCTCTCTCTCTCTCTAGATAATTGGGGAGAAGGAGAAGGAGGGTGGGATCCATAGTTCCACTCTCAAGGCACGAGCAGAGAAAGCGACTGAACATGTAACAGCAATGGCTCAACGGTTTTTTATGGATATATAGGTCCTTTCCATATTATATTCCCTCAAAACAATATTTAATAAACATAAATAACCACCAATAAAATATATTTTTGTGCTATAAATCACGCTGACATAATAAACTTACGGAAACTACTTCGTTACAGTTTCCATTTTCCCTTCCAGAACTAAGAAAGAAGCTGAATACTCATATGATTTACAACAATGTATTCGACATGCTTGCAATAATTACCGCATTGCAGAGGATAAGGATCAAGAGCCCATAACTTAATGGATCTTGTTTTATTCTGTATGGATTCATTTGAGAAATAGTTTTTTTTTTTTTTTTTTTTTGAAAATTCATTTTGAGAAATAGTTGCACATCAATTATCAATTCGCTAATACATGGCCTTGTTTAAGTTATCGTATTTATGGATGGATTTATTTCATACCTTGTTTCTTCGTTAGATTGTGATTAATTAATTAACTTCAAAAAAAAGATTCGTCTAATCTAGTGAGCTCATAATTTGATTGAATATGAAATGTTTTGCACTCAAAATGAGACGCATAGCAAGAGGATAATAAATGTAATATAAAACCTTCGGATTTTATTTTATTTTGGGTTTGGGAGAATGGCCCTTAAGATTTCAACATGGAAATTAATGGACATAGTGGCGCATAATAATACCACAGTAATGACACATTAATACAGAAGGAAATGGGTCTCTCCTAAATTTTAGTCTGAATCTGAATAATTGATGAAAGAGGAGAGGTCCCCCATTAGAGTCACCTTTATCTTAAAAGAGATGATCTTTAAATTGGTCCACTCATCAAAGAAAAACTTGCTCTTATTTCTCTCCTTTTCCTTATAATGCATGATAATCTGCCATGTATTTGGTAAATTCAACAAATGCCTAGATGGCCAAAATATATTTTAGTATTCAGAAGAGTTCATATATTTGTCCCCTTCTGACCAAATACCATTTCATGTGCAACCAATAATATAAAGACAAAAAAAAGTCATTTATCTGACCAAATACCAGGAAATACACAACATCAATCAATCCTTTCATTTCAAAGTTAGAAACACACTCTATATCTAGCCTATACAAAGTTCAAATGTCCATCTCAAATTCTAAATATATCGAAATGAAGCACTCACGTGATGCCTATTTCTTGATTTCTTAAATATTTAGAAATGAAATGAACCTCTTTTTAATTATTAATGATTTGGCCCACTTTGCATTGTATCATTATGGGTTCCCTATGTTTAATTCCTTGATATAATTTATTTATAACCCTAGTTATTATTAAAACTCTAGCTGCTAGGTCCCCATACATATCCCTAAAGCACGAATCTCAATGGAAGATCATGAGTTTCCCATTCTGTGCCTAACAATTAGGTTTGTATAGGAATAGGCACGGACATGGATTGATATGTATATATATTTGTGTTAAGTTACTTATATAATGGGCCTCAGTCTAAATTCTTAAGATAGAAATAGAATAGAATATGAGGTTTGAAAAACTAGGGAATGCTATAGAAGGGAAGATGCCTTTTGGGCTACATATAGTTGGAAATTAAATGCCTCTTAAACATACTATTTTGTAATATTTAAAAACACATAATTTGTTGTCAGTCATGCTATATATATTGTCATGAAAATGATGCCCTTCGGGTATCCACTTTCACTCACTGAAAGTGATATTTTACTCATTGAAAGGATATATTATGAAGTATGGTGTTCATTTGAATTCTACAATTATAATTAATAAAGAAAACTGATTATCGAAAATTCCATGAGATCATCTGTGGCCAAAAGGTGAATTGTGTGTAATTCTGATATATATTTAAGTACTTGATTCTCATATATTTCTCATAAGTAAGTGTTTTGACTTTCGATGGGCATACTGTTTTACTATAAAATGTTGGATTACATTTATAACTATTTGTAATTCCTTCTACTTATTTATGTTATCTATTATTAGGAAATTTGACTGCAATATTTATATAAATAACTAATTATGAATGTACATGCTGCCAGATCCAGCTGTGATAAATACAGAAAAAATATGCTGAAAGTACATGAAATATTAATTAAATTTCAATATATAATAGAGCCAATGAGCCACCATGTACTTTGTGCTCATATCACAATCATAAAAATATCTACTTGATTTAAATTAGTTGTTATGATTTTAAAAAGCTATCTTTAATATTTTTTTAGTGAGGCTATGCTTATAGGGGTTTAGTGATACCTTCATTAAAAAATTTCATTTGTACCTGCTAAAAGAGACCTACAATGTATAACAAATACTTGTAGTTGGACAAAAAGAAAAAATTCTTCCTTTTAGAAACTTAGTGTTTAGAAACCTAACATTTTTCTCTATTCAAAATACTTATATACTCTAAATTCGTTAAAATAAATAAATCATGACAACATGATCAACAGATTAACATAAAAATATTATAATTCAACTGGTTACAACTGAGCTTTCATTCGATTTTATATACATATTCCCTCAACAGTCTCCCAGTCCGTCCTTTATCACTAGTAAACGGGGCCCACTTTTATTACAAAAAGATACGGCCTATTTATCAGTGATAAAAGGCGGACTAGGAAGACGTTTAACAGGGGATGTATATACTTTTCCTTTTCATCACGCCAATTAGATTCGGTATGGTAAAAGCTTTTCTATTGTTCATTGACCACTTTAATTTAATTGTATATATGTTTCTTGTATATTACAAATTTAATCGTTGCAAAATATTTTAATTGATAACGAATAAATTGTGACAATCATCAAAGCCTAATCACTATTTAAATGTGCAATACCAAAAAAGTACTGGGATAAGATAAACAACCAAACAAGAATTCATACAACACCAAATAGTGATTACTTACCATTTCAAAGAAGATCAGTAGTTACTCATTATAGGAAAGAACTCCTTATCTTTTCGGCTTTTTCAACTATCC
Organism: Juncus inflexus; assembly: GCA_024447665.1. Classification (NCBI taxonomy): domain Eukaryota; kingdom Viridiplantae; phylum Streptophyta; class Magnoliopsida; order Poales; family Juncaceae; genus Juncus; species Juncus inflexus. The sequence continues at coordinate 4,980,213 of JAJHPC010000006.1, forward strand.
AATCAAAAACATAACAGAAAAATAATTAGCATTTACAAAAGCTAGGGTCAATAAATTTTAATTAATTACACAAAATTATATATATTAAGTGTCTTTTGCTTCGTCCCAAAAACCCTAACGTCAGCCAAAGATGGGGTGCACACGTCACCAGGGGCTGATTGTGTCGTGTTACCATCAAGTAAGACAAGTGTGAATTTTGTAATTGGAAAAATGTTGCTAGGTGACACAAAACAACTCAACAGAATGGATTCCATATGAATTTAATTCCATTGGTGTAAATGCAATTAAGTAAGGGATTTGATAGTTTATTGAATGAGTAGATTACATATACACCCTTGTAAATCTGAAAAATCCATGCATATATCTCCTCTTGAAGAATGAAGAATGTGATGCTGACTCGTGGAAAATCCCACAAAAGATGCATGAATTTGAACATATTCATTCCTGTCTCCTCGGAGTTTAAAATTATGCTTTTTTAATTTTTTCTTATGATATCCTTTATTAGGATACTAATTACTAACCAATTTATTACGAATTTACCATATAAATATAACATATTTTTTTTACGTTTTGACAAAGTTTCTAGGAGAAGTAATAATTGAAGTAACTTAAGTAAAGTTAGAATTTTCGTTCATTTTAGTTTTTCTTGATTAAGTTTATTTTAGTTTTTTGGATAAACTTGACCAAAAAGTTCTGGGGTCTGATTTTCAGAAAAAAAGATAACTTGGAAAATATCTAGGTGAAGTGAACTTAATAAATTAGGGACTTCAATTTGCATCTGATTTAATCTTTGCCCACCCAAAAAGACAAAACCTAAAAGAAAATTATAATGCCACTTTTATAACCGGCCTATTTCCTTGATGTGACACAATGACCAAAATTAATTTAATTCTCCCCACCAATGGCAACAAATGAATTTGTCTTTGTAATTAAATAGATCATAATGTACCAACAAATATATTCATAAATATTTAAGGTAAAATGTAACAACAAACATGGTCTGATTTAAATAGAAAAAACATGATTTGATACTTGATAGTTTGTGACAGTTTATTAGTTTAGTGATTGATGGGATTATTTAGGACTTTAGGTAAACCTTCTGCCCTTCAAAAACTTATCTATTGTGTCCGTTATAAATATATTAATTATGCATGTCCAAATACTTATTTTCTTAGTATATGAAAAATTATTGCAAATTTTATTTTGTAAAGATGTAAATTTTATCTTGTAAATATGTAAATCTTATATTGTAAAATATGAGGAGTTATTGTAGGATATTTGTTTGTATATTTTGTATTAAAATTCTAGGATAAATTTTAGGTAGAATGCTCACCATTTACTATATAAAGAGATAAAGACTGTTGTATTTGGTAATTCTTCATCATTGTGTTTTGGTGACTCTTTATAATTAGGAAGAAACAATTTGTCTCTTTCCAACTCTAAGAAATATTTATTTTCCCCAAATCCTCCTTTCTTATATTATTATCATTTTATAATCAACAATGTCGACTTTGTTTTTACATTTATTTCTTTAGAACCAAAAAAGAGATAAACAGAAAAACAAGGATTGTAAAAAGAATTATTACCTCTAAATTAATCCAGGGATTGTACTATATTTAGACCTTTATTAATATTGTGCCATTCCCAGAAAAAGGAAAAAAAATGAGAAAAATAGCATTTTCATATAGTTTTGACTATTTCACAAGAATTATATAAATAAAACTGACATATTATAGTAGTCATGGTTTCTGCGTGTTTAGTTTTTATAGGATTTTAAGTCATATTTGTAATGTGATAAAGATAACACAATAAACAATTCATCATGAAAGATATATTTTTTAAACAAATAGGTGGCGTTCGGCAAAAAGTGGAATAACGAAAGAGTGGAAGAACGAAAGAGTGTCTCTTCCATTTTATTCCAATGATGTTCGACAAATAAATGAGTGGAAGAGTGGAATAAACAATTGATGTAATATTTATTTAATTTGGAAAGAGGAGAGAGAAGGAAGAAAAATCTTCTTATTCTACGTCTCTTCCACTTCCACCCCCTCCATGGAATAAAGTTAAACCACTCTTCTACCCCTTTATTTTATATTCTTCCACTCTTGTTCGGCGGAATAAGTAAATTTCTTCCATCTTCTTTCACTATTTCACTTTTATTCCATGTTACTGAACGGGCCCATAGAGAATTAAAAATAATGATTCAATTTGTTTTTTAACAAATATTGAAAAATTAAAATGGGCCATTCATGATTTTTTTGAGGTATTAATCCGAACAACTACTCATATTTTTCAATTAGATAGATCATTACACTCCTAAAATCATTTAAAATATATTTAAGCAATATTTTTTATTTAAAAATATTAGGAACAACTTTCTTTCAAAGAAAAAAAAAATTAGGAACAACCAAACTTAGAGTGCTGAGGGCTGATATGGTAGCCCTTGCATTTTTGTTTCTTAAAGAAATTATTTCACACATAGACAAATATTTATCCCTATATTTAATTAAAATTAAAACCTTACATACACTATCTCTTCTAAAAAACAAGAAAAAGAAAAAGAAAACATAAGACATGAATCCCTGACAGACCAACCGTCAGAAAATAAAAGACTGACGATTTCATTACCCCCAAAATGTCAGATCCATAATTTCACACATGCATAATGCATATATCGGTTTAATTAGGTGTAGTCCACATCTCAAACTAAGATAAGCATTACATCATAACTTTATTATCCGCATGTTGTATGTACCCACTACTTCTTTTCTTTGATGAATTTTGAGGAATTCTCTCTATAAGAGTGTGCAATGTGTCTTGTAATGAGTCACCAGCTTTTCTTATTTTCTTTTATTAATAGAACTAGATTTGAAATCTTATTTCAAGGCTGATTGGTTGAATGGTATGATATTTTATAGATCATGTGTTCATTTTTTGGAAACTGTTGGTAGGCTATTCAAATTTTATTGACATTAATGAGTGAGACAAATAAGCTCTTCATTCAATGGAAAACACACAATATATAAATATTTCAAAATGTATATTATCTGAAAATGAATTTATTACTACTTGTGAAAGAGGAGTCAAAACAAATATGAAGCAGACCCGCGAAATAGAGTGATTGACATAAGGATGAATATTGATTTTTTTTTGGACTCATATACACATCCCCGTTTACCCCCCCCCTGACAGCTTTAATCAAAGATGTATTAGTTTGAATCTTTAATCAGTGACAGCTTTTCCCCAAATATATTGGGGGTCCAAATTTTGTTCTCAGCACTAATTAGTCTTACACAGAAATTTTGAAGAACTAAATACATAGAAACACATATTTTGAAACTTTACTCCATTATAACTCTAGTAATATATAATACTACGTCCAAAATCTTAGGGGTCCATGATCCACCAAGATATTGGACATAGTAGTATATATTTTTGTTTTGTTTTTGAAGATGTAGCCGCAACGACTACAAAAGATTTTCATTAAAATAAATAAAAAATTCTTACATTATATGGTACACCAAATTAGAAGCCAATATTTGGCGAAATCAAGCCACCCTTAATTGAGTCTAAAAAAGGATCCTAGGAATTTTTCTATCTTATCCCGCTGCTCAAGGTCTCGTGATCCTTGCGACATTTGATGTCTTTAGTCACTAGGATGCCGTATCCTTATCTGTTTCAAAGACTCTTGATGTGTCTTTTTCTTGCATTTTGGAAGATTCTGCTATCCCGTTCCTTCGAAAGTACCGACTAGGATATTTTCGCTCATGGAACTCTCCAATTCACTTTTTTGCTTTTTTCTAGAATACCGTTCATCCATAGGAGGATTTGGGTTGTAAATCCATGGCATTAGGCAATGATTGATTAAAATGTGCGCATGTCTTTTGCCAAAGTTTCTTTGCAAATGTACAACCTAAGTATAGATGGATGTGGTTTTCATATTGGTTTGTTGTGCAAGTCATGCAACTGTCTATTTGCAATTGATCACTGCCTTTAAGCATGTCTCTTGTGGGCAGTTTGGCTTTATGCATTTGTCCATTTGGTATTCACTCGATCCTCCCCAAAAAAGTTATGTCTAGCTTGTTTATTTCTTCAATTACCCATGCTGGGAGAAGGAATGCCTATATATATGTTGGAGTTTATTAATGTCAGACTTCCCCCTATATATAGACAAGAACTTTAATTTGTTGACCATTCTGATATCCGTTCCTAATTTTGTCTATCATAGGTTGTAAAAAGTTATTCTTAGGTTGATCGATTGATAAGAGAAGTCCCATATTTGACCAGGAATTCATATTTGCTGCATTGCAGGATATGCTGTATCGATCTTCCAGTTCTTACTAGGAGCTGCATTGTGTTGAAAGATGAATTGTTGTTGCTAATTTGAAGTCCCGATAGCTTAGCAAAACATTTTAGAGTGTGGTTTACAAGTTGCAAGTTTATCCCATTTGCTTTGCTTACGATAATCATATCATCTGTGTATTGTATTACTTTTATTGGCATTTTTTGTGAGTTTGGTGTCAAATTGCTTGTATTTCCAATAAGAGTTTGCAGAGATTTAACCACTAGCTTGAAAAGTAATGGAGAAAGCAGATCTCCTTACCGGAGCTCTCTCTTGTGGAAGAAGAAAGGTTGCAGATTTTCACTCATTTTGATTGCTGAGCTTGATGAGATTAGTAGATTATGTATCCATCTAATCCATATCGGAGGTAAACCTCTGCCTTCCATGATTTTTTTAAGGAAGTACCAGTTGACCAAATCAAATACTTTTGTGAAGTCAACTTTATATATAATTACTGATGTTTTTTATTTTGTGAAGGTAATTGATGCATTCCCTAGTTGCTAGGAAAGATTCAATTATTTGTCTGTTCTTTATAAATGATGTTTGTGCTTGGAGATTAGTTCAGTCATTTTGAGCTGATATCTCATTGCTAGATCTCAATTATACAACATCATCAATCACACTAATGGGTCTGAAGTCAGTTATTAATCTTGCTTCCTTTATTTTAGGCTCCAGGGAGATAATTTGGGTCTTATTAATGCGTTATAGGTCCAGCCTATTTTGTTGGAATTCTTTGCAAAGTCATAGAAAGTCAGACTTTATGGTTTTCTAATACTGTTGGTAAAATTCTAAGGGAAAACCATCTGACCCGAGATTTTACCTTTTGCCGACTCAAAAACAACTTATGTAATTTCCTGTTCTATTATTATTAGATGTTGTGATATATTTTCCAATTTGGTGCCTTCAACCAAATCTGAAAACATGAGCCAAGCTAGGAAAATGATTATTTGTTGCCTGGCCATACAAATATATTTCTCAATTAGCAAAATAGTTATAGCAACATTAGAACATTTCCTTTAATACTTTGTTTCTATGTTTGATTAATGTACTGGTTATTTAAGATGTTGTATGTCGAGATTAGACTGTAGATAATAATAAAAAAATTCCAATCCAGTATTTTCTCTCTTCTTTATATGAAATTTTTCATGGTACCAGAGCGATATTATTTAAATTCTAACAATGTCAAAAGACGATACTACTAAACCAATGGAGAAAATCATCGCAACCATCATTGACGCGCATTCTCCTTACTACATCCACCCTTCCGATAACCCTGGGGCAATACTCGTCGCACATAACCTCGCCGGCGATAATTATGCAACATGAAAACGCTCCATGACTGTTGCTTTAGGCGCAAAAACTAAACTTTATTTCGTTGACGGAACTTTGCCAAAACCAAGCAGTTCTGCTGAACTTGTTAAAGCGTGGGAAAGGTGTAACCACATGGTTTTCTCCTGGCTAATGAACGCTCTCTGTAAAGATCTCCAAGAAAGTGTCATGTTCCTTGAGATGGCACAAGAGTGGTGGGATGAACTTAAAACAAGATTTTCTCAAGGAAGCGGCTTACTTCTCAAAATTAAAGCAAGCATGGGATGAGTTGAGTTTCTATTCCACAGCCCCGATTTGTAGTTGCGGGGTGCTTAAGGAAATCCAATGTGAACGACAAACCAAGCACATCTACCAATTCTTGATGGGATTGACAAAATCAAATGAAATTCGAAATTATGATTCGAAAAATCGATTCAAAATAAATGGATACAGACTCCCCAAAATTTACGAAAAACACCTCGGTCTTCAAGCTTCTCGTTCATTAACTTCAAAACCAACCGCCTTCATTGCAAAGTGTTTCTCCCATAACCGACATAATGATACTCGTTCTACTAAGCTGCGCCCAACCTGTGACCATTGTGGCAAAGTAGGTCACACCAAAGCTCGATGTTTTGAGATTGTAGGCTATCTTGATGGTCACCCTAAGTATAATATGCGGAAATTTGGGAATCAAAATTCACGAGAGTACAAGAGTAAGAATAAAAGCACCATAAATTCAGACGATGTCAATGTTCAAAAGCTCGCAGCAATGTTAAGCTTAGATGAAAGTGGTCAGACACGCCGTGAATCGCCATTGCCTCCTCTCACCAGCCAACAATACCAACATCTTTTATCTCTCATGAATTTTGATTCTCCTAATCCTGTAGCAAACTTTGCTGGTAAGGTCTCTCCACAAACTTTCTTAAATAAGCATTCTTCGTGGGTGATAGATTCGGGTGCCTCGGACCATTTTAATTATGATTTCTCCTTGCTATCAAATTGTTCGAGTGACATAATTACTCATGTGGGTGATGTATTCATACCTCCAAGAATAAACCTTAACAATATTTTGTATACTCCATCTTTCAATTATAATCTCCTCTCTGTTAGCAAACTCACAAGCTCCTTAAATTGTGCCATAATTTTTTTTCCGATGATTTACATATTTCAGGACATGAAGTCGAGGAGGCTGATTGGAGTCGGTGAAGTACGTAATGGCTTGTACCAACTAGTTTAACAACCCGTAGCTGCCAGTGTCTCAAATAAAACTAGTTCTCAACTTTGGCACAGAAGATTAGGCCATCCATCAAATCAGAGACTTTCTTGTATTCCATTATCCAGTCTAGATAATCTTTCATGTTCTAATAATTTTTGTGAAGCTTGCACCCTTTCAAAATTCACACGTTTACAATTTAAATCAAGTTTCAGTAAGAATTGTTCCATCTTTCATCTTTTACGTTGTGATATCTGGGGTCCATATCGTACCGCATCATTATCTGGTGCGCATTACTTCTTAAGCATAGTTGATGATTATTCTCGTTGCACATGGATTTATCTAATGCGTTTCAAGTCAGAAATCTGTAACCACATAAAAAACTTTCTAAATATGGTTAGTACTCAGTTCAATTGTAGAGTCAAAAAAATTAGAACTGATAATGGGTCTGAGTTCTTATCAAACACTATGCAAACTATGTTCCAACATCACGAAATTGTGCATCAAAAGTCATGTGTATACACACCCCCAACAAAATGGTAGAGTCGAACGAAAATACCTTCATTTGCTCGAAGTTGCAAGTGCACTACGTTTTCAATAAAATTTACCCATTAAGTTGGGGAGAATGCATAATTACAGCTACATATTTAATAAATAAATGCCTACACCAATTCTTACTGGAAAGTCACCTCATGAAATGTTGTTTGGTTCTAAACCTTTCTATGATCATTTACGTGTATTTGGTTGTTTGTGTTATGCTTGTAACCATGACATTCATAAAACCAAGTTTGATCAGCGTGCTAAGAAATACATTTTTGTTGGATATCCTATAGGACAGAATGGTTAGAAAGTTTTTGACCTAGAATCTAATAATATATTTATTAGTCGTGATGTAATGTTTCGTGAAGACGAATTTCCTTTCGAGTCCTACATTGATAAGAGTAATAATGAAATTATTAACCCTACAGTCACTCAACCTATAGAAACTCTTTGTGATGAACCGACCACCTTCCCTGTACCAACACCACCACAAGAATTTGATATAACATCACCAACTTCTAATGAACCCACAAATGTCAAACTCCCTGAAACTTAACCCCTTAGACGCTCTAACCATCCTAGTAGGCAACCTATTAAATTTCAGGATTATGTTTGTACTATGGCTACCATACGTACATTCACTCCTTCAGACTCCATGACGTCAGGTATCCCTCATCCCTTGAGCTCTATAATTTCTTATGATAATTTTTCCCCCTCACATAGAGCTTTCTTATCTTCAATTTCTTCTCACGAGGAACCTAAGTCTTATGCACAAGCCATTAAAGATCCAAAATGGAGGGAGACAATGAAAGCAGAGCTTAATGCTTTGAAACTCAATATGGACTATGGAGTCATTGCCACATGGGAAGAAACCTATTGGTTGCAAATGGATTTTCAAGATTAAATACAAGTCTGATGGTAGTATTGAACGGTACAAAGCTCGTTTGGTTGCCAAGGGGTATACTCAGAAAGAAGGTCTCGATTATCATGAGACATTTGCACCAGTCGCGAAACTCACAACCGTTCATTGTCTTCTCACCATTTCCACTGTCCGTGGATGGAAATTGCATTAACTTGATGTAAATAATACTTTCTTACATGGTGAACTTGATGAAGAAGTTTACATGGTGCCGCCACCCGATTTTTCTCGAAAGGGGGAGAACCTTGTTTGTCGCTTGAGAAAATCATTATATGGTTTAAAGCAAGCCTTGAGGAATTGATTTGAAATTTTTTTATGGGCACTAAAATATGTTGGCTATAAACAATCCTTAGCGGATTACTCTCTTTTCACCAAATCACAATATACCAAATTCACTGTAATTCTTGTCTATGTAGACGACGTTATCGTGACAGGAGATGATGAATTTCTTGTTAATTGTCTGAAGAAGTATTTGAAATCACTTTTTCATATTAAGAATTTAGGTCGTTTGAAATATTTTTTCGGTATTGAAGTTGCAAGATCAACTGAGGGTATTTTTCTTAGTCAAAGAAAATATATCCTCAATATCCTCAAGGAAGTCGGCATGACAGGAGTGAAACCTTACTTATTTCCAATGGAATAAAACCACCATATAATACTGAATGAAGGAGAATTATTGCAAGATCCTGGAATATATAGAAGGCTTATTGGTCGTTTGATTTATTTAGCAATAACAAGACCTGATATAACATATTCTGTAAACCAACTCAGTCAATTTATGGAGAAACCAAGAAGCTCTCACTTGTTAGCAGCGCGTCGCATTTCGTGCTACCTCAAAAGTTCATCGGGGCATGGCATGCTTCTTTCTAGTTCATCATCATTATCCATACGAGCATATTGTGACTAAGATTGGGCAAGTTGCCCGATGACGAGACGGTCCACAACTGGTTACATTACGCTACTGGGGACTAGTCCGATTTCATGGCGAACTAAGAAGCAAAGTATAGTGTCGAGATCCTCCGCTGAAGCGGAATACCGAGCCATGGCCACCACTTTATGTGAATTGACGTGGCTCAAATACTTACTTCATGACCTTGGTGTTAAACATACGAAACTTATGCAACTCTATTGTGATAATCAAGCTGCACTCCATATTGCTTCTATTCCAGTCTTCCATGAGAGGACTAAACATATTGAACTAGATTGCCACCTCATTAGGGAGAAAATACAATCTGGACTCATTGTGACCGCATATGTCTCAACCACATATCAATTAGCGGATATATTCACTAAATTCCTTGGGCGCGGCAAATTATAAATGCTTCATATCAAGTTGGGTGTTACATCTCTCTACATGCCAACTTGAGGGGGAGTATTAGATGATGTGATATATTTTCCAATTTGGTGCCTTCAACCAAATCTGGAAACATGAGCCAAGCTAGGAAAATGATTATTTGTTGCCTACAAATATATTTCTCAATTAGCGAAATAGTTATAGCAACATTAGAACATTTCCTTTAATACTTTGTTCCTATATTTGATTCATGTACTGGTTATTTAAGATGTTGTATGTCAGAGATTAGACTGTAGACAATAATAAAAAATTTCAATTCATTATTTTCTCTCTTCTTTATATCAAAATTTTCAATTATCTCAAGACCAATTTCATGGATGTTTGGCACCTGTGCCATATTATTCAGGGAATGAGTGGCTGGTTCCCTTGTTGTGGCTGAGCCACCTAGCGTTTCTTTAAAGGAGCCTCGGCGATTTGTTGTTGGTTGTTTATTGTGATATTATTGCTTTCAATGGAATCTATTATGTTATTTTGTTTATTTGCTGATGTGATTGTGTGAGTATTTTGTGTTTTGATCTCCTCAATTTGCTAGTTCATAGATATTTACTTGCAGTGCTCTCCTTAGTCTTTCCTATGCCTGACCAAGCGACCTTACAGTTTGATTTTGCTATGTTTGATTCTTTATTACTGAATTTTTTTTCTTGTCCAAGGCCTTTTTGTTTAGTTTGATTGTAAATTTTTTTTTGTTGCATTCTCGGAAATCGTTCCCCACGAGTCTGCCTAATTATCTGATTTGTTTTTTCGTATTTTAGCCAAAAAAATTCCAGTTTGAACCTTGGTTTGGCATGCCTTTCTTGTTTTTGGAATGATATTAGGATGAGATTGTGGTCGGAGGTAGTTAGTATTTATGCCTCAAATCTTATAATGTGGTTGAAATCATGTCAATGATGAGGGAAAAAACATCTATGTAGTTTGCTCACGTTCGTATTGATTTTTTACTGGACCATGCAAATGTTCTACCTGTTAGGTCTTTTACTGAACACAGTAGTATATATTACAACGGTTGTAATTATAAAAATTTGAAATATATATATTTCTATATATTTGGCTTAAAAAACTTTTTTACTAAATTAATCGGTGATGATAAAAAGATTTGGTCTTCTAATATTTCTAATCAAGCTTTGTCAGTGTTTGACTGTGGTTTTGGGCCTGAAATACTGATGGTGTACATCACATCCCGCTCTTAGTTGAATGGAAGTTAATAACTTCCATTTTTTCCATGGACCGAAGAGAAGTAAATTTCTAGTTTCTTATCCTTTTGGCTTCTTCACTTTACCCCTTCACTCCTAGTAACGTAGGGCCAACGGCCACTATTGCAAAAAATCCCCGTGCTATACAAAAGTCAAACCAGCCCTATACCTATTCCACCCCCCTCTCTCTCTTCTCTCTCTTCTCTGAACCTATCATAAGTTTGTTAAACATACTATATATATATATGAATCAATTAATATATTAAATTCAACATGTCTGTGTACCAATTACTAATCCGTACGATACAAAATATAATAAAAAGCTATCCCTAGCTGGCCAGCCCCTTTCTTCTTCCGTAATATTATACAAAACAAAACCCAAATACTGCATGTCTGCATTGTTTTTTCCCTTGTACAGTATCAAGTATCGATTATGAGAATTTAATTGATAAACTATGTTAATTAATAATGTTTTCCTTTTGAAAGAAGATGAGCTGGCTTTGGTGTGGTGTCTTATCGCCAGACCTGTTTCGATCCCTATATCATGACAAGGACGAGCTCACATGAACCCAACTCGATTATTCATGGACCCCCCCCTCTCTTAATCTTCTTTATAAAGTAGTACTGCACCCACTTTTCCTCTCTCTCTCTCTCTCTCTCTCTCTCTCGGTTGTAAAACCTAAAAAAACTCAATTCAGTCTTTCCAGGAAGTTTCCAGAGCTGTTTTTCAGTTCTCAAAGAAACAGTCTCAAAAACTAGCAAAACCCTTCAATATCTTCTTTATCTCGTGAGGTCAATGGGTATGCGCCTAATCTTCTCTCTTATTTTCTTTTTCTAGTCAAAGATGCAATAAAAACCCTTTGTTTCCTTGATTCTTTCTCTATTTATGCAATTCACTCCTCTCACACACCATACCCCGTTTAGAAAAGATCCAAATCCATGAAAAGATATATATAAACAACCTGTTGAAACCCCATACATAGACTTTCGAGTCAAATAAGGGAGGAAAAATGGAGTTCACACTCGAAAGAAATTCAAGAGAAGGTGAAACAGATCAAGAGGAATCAAGCCCTAGAAATCAGATTCCTTTCATGCCTTCCACATCTTCTTCTTCTCCTTCTGCCAGCCCGGCTTTTGGTAATTGGTCCACTGAACAATCCGGTACCGGAACTGGTACCATTGGCGCCGCTTCAACAAGCGGTGGTACAAGTACAACAACATACATAGAAAAAGAACACATGTTCGACAAAGTGGTGACTCCAAGTGACGTGGGCAAGCTCAACAGGCTCGTAATACCGAAACAACACGCGGAAAAGTACTTCCCTTTAGATCCCTCTTCTGGCGAGAAGGGCCTCTTACTGAGCTTTGAGGATCGTACAGGGAAACCATGGAGATTCCGTTACTCATACTGGAACAGCAGTCAGAGTTATGTCATGACGAAAGGCTGGAGCCGATTTGTCAAGGAAAAACGTTTGGATCCGGGCGATACAGTCTCATTCGGGCGGGGAGTTGGGCAGGAAGCTCGTGATAGATTATTCATCGATTGGAAACGAAGGGCGGATACAATAATTCCGGGCAGGTTGGCCTTGCCATCTAATATCCCGTATCATCGCTCGGTCGGGCAATGGAATCATGGAGCATTTTACGTGCCCGGTTCGGCTCCAGCGACTCTCTTTGAGCACCATCAGAGTAGACAAACATTAGGGCAGCAATTAATTTGGTTTCGGTCAGGCGTGCCGAGACCCAATCAGATTCTGCCACCTAGCATGCCGGTTGTGTTGGAGTCTGTGCCGGTGAGTTCTGGCCAGACAGCGGCCAAACGAGTTAGATTGTTCGGTGTGAATCTTGATAGTCCGAATTCCGGCGATGGTTCGAATCATAATGATGATAATTATAATAATAACAACAATAATAGCAATTTATTATCATTACGGATGAATAATTGGCAATCTAGTTCGAGTAATAATATTCCGTTGATTGAAATGCCACGCCATGGGATTATGAACGCATCTAATTCAGCCGGTGTGGATGAGTCGCCTTCTTCATCTTCAAGAAAAGAGGGGCATTCATCTTTGGATCTTGATTTGTGAGAAATAATCAGCATGAGATTCTACAAAGAGGTTCAAGTTTTAAAGATTTATTTTTTTATCCTAATTTCGTGATTATTAGTTAATAGTACTATAGTTTTAGATATCATATCATCGAAAATTTTGGATGATAATTAAGGGGTTTTGAGTATAGATCATTAGAATAAGGGTGTCTTCCAGATTTTTATTAATTTCTTTGGTTTTAATTTGGAGTTTGTATTTTGATTTTCTCTTTTTTGGATTTCTAAGAGTTGCCATTTTACAATTGTAAGTATATTTCTCATGATTGATAGTTCTTCTACATGTGATAACATTTCTCAATCTGTACTAAGTAATTTTTATCAATAATGAATATCAAATTTGCCCCCTCTTTTTTTCTATTGTTCTTTTTTGGCTTGTTCTCTTGTGTTATTTTTTTAGGTCGACTCCAATTTTTCACACTCAACAAATAAATCCAATGCATGCATGAGATTTTAAATGAGGAACAGAAGATGAGGCACTGTGAAGGTCAGATTTTAATCTTTCTCCATTCGTTTTTTCTTATTCTCTCTCTCATATTTTCATTGGGTATCCCTTTATTTAATAAATCATTTGGTATCTTTTATCTTTAAATGTAAGATTTTTTATTGATAATTAATGATATCTGTTTGCCTGATATACTTCCATCTTGTTTGGAATCATCTACGCATTAAACATAGCAAAGGACATATTACCCTTTTAAAAAATATATATTATATGTATAAAAATTGGTTTCTTTGATAAGTTTTAGTAACTAGGATATAAAATAAACTTTCTGAGTGGGCCTAGATATAAATAAGAGTTCTTTATGGTGGCTGAGTGTAAAGAGCACAATATATGCTTTGTCTAGAATTTACGTGACGAAGGTTGAAATGAATTTACTGTTTTTCTGAATTAGGCAGTTATGTATTAATTTATTTACTGTACTGCATATATACTTTTTGCATGTATTAGGTTGGTATATAAAGTAGTGAGAAGCTCTGACAGGCGACATTTTCTGAGCTCTCTATTACTAGTAATATATAAAAGAATGGAATTTACATTTAAAGATTTAGGTTCTGGCCAAGGTACCTTGTACTACTATGTGCTGTGCATTGAAGTTCGCATATTTAAATATTTTTCCTATATTATATAAATGGAATGGAAATAAGGATATTTAAATTTATTAAATAATAATAGGTTTATACCCTTTAATGTAATTGATTTAAAAAATAAAAATCCAACAAAATAGAACACAACATGATACATACAAACTTACAAACATAACTCAATTATTAACAAACTTTTTTGTCATTTATTGTCTGTCTAATTTGGCATTTTTGGGGCACATTTGATAGAAAGCTCAGTAAATATCAGCTTAATAATTTATCACTTGTACCATTCATCCAAATTGAATAAATTACATGGTGATTTTTAGTTTTTGTCTTGATTTGATATGTTTTTCATTTCATTCTTCCTTATTTTCTACATTCTTGTATCTATCTTTTTTTTGGTTTTCTTTATTAGTTTTTGTAAATGATATATATTTGGAAAGATGATGGGAACAGAAATGTTACCATTCTGTCTCTGGTTTCTGTTAATCTTGCTTCATCCATAGTAGGTTAAATGTATGTAGAGATGTATTAAAATCAACAAAGCTAGTATATATAATAAAAAAAAAATCAAGAAAATGAGTAAAATATGAAATCAAACCTCATTAAGAACTTTGTGTACTATTGATTACATTGCACCATGTGCTTCAATTCAAGCGATTATTCATTTATCAATATATAGCTGGTATATTAGATATTAATTCTCTCTTAATGTCCATATAGTTTAGTATATTGTTAAATATTTTAGAACAAGCTTAGAGAAGTGCATATATAGCATATCTTTTTTGAAATACATAGAAAGAGTATGGTAAGTGATTAAAAAAATCAAATTTCTGAAATTTATTGAACTAAGAGATGCATGATATCAATATCACCTTCTCTCTCATGTTCACTTTACATTTATATTTTCCACTAACTTTTTGTTTTCATCAATCTATTTAGGTAATATGCATAATTTTCTAGACTATTTTTCTAAACTATTGTATTTAGGACTATTTTTCTTGGGGAAAAAATTGTTATATTTTTTCATTGTAATTCAAGATTTACGATTGAAAAGAGACTAGAAAAGCATTTTTCTCTAGCTTAGTTCCATGGCATTGATAGAACACAAATCACGATTGAATTAATTATGAACACGAAAATGCAAATTGTGTAGGAATTGAACTTTAAGGCATTTCAAATTAAATGGAAAAAACTCGAAATTTGAAATTTGTTAATCGACATTGTTTGTTAATTTATATTTTATCCAGCGTATGATTTCTGCATCATGTATGTCCTTTTTTTGTGCATGTTCATGTGATTAATAGGTTCACTTTCAATCCTTTTTTGTTCCATAAATACCTTCAAGGTTTTTGATTGCAATTGCTGAAATTATTTTTGTGGTGGTCTTAAGTTGAAGTATTCTTATAATTTGTAACTATGGAAAGGGAGAAAGTGACATTTTTCCTTAATTAGTTTGAGTGGTGAAATGATTCAATTGGTCTATTTTTTAATTAAGTATAATATTCATGTTATTTCTTTCCTATAGATATGATTTTTCTCGGTTTTTTCTTTCTTTAGATCAAAGCTCGTATTTGAATTCTATAGATAAATAATTTAATCATTGTTTAAGGAATTCATTTTCCATTGCATTCAAATAGGAGTTTTGATCTAATGAAAATAACTTTGTCACCATACTTCACAATCATTCTTTTATTTATTGGTTGTTCAATCATGATGCTCCTATTATATATGAAATTATGCTCTTATATTTTCAATAAAATTATTAGTATTATAATTTTAAAATACTATATATTTGAATACTAGCATAGAGCATTGTGTGATTATGACAGCATAGCTTGTTAAATCATGAGTTCGCAGTATATTACTCATAATAATGAGTATGACTGCTTAATTTAGTTGTTAGTTCTATGGTGTGTTATCTAGGGTTTTAGGGATGAACAGTAATTAACTTGCCAAATGTCCATATATATGTTTCTCTATGCTCTTTTACAATTGGAAGGGAACAAAACAGCTTTATTTTCACATGTAGAGACATCTTTTTTTTTATGTTAAAAGCTGCATTGAGTTTCAATCTCACTTCAGTAAGGTAAAAAATGAAGTAAAAATATGAAAATAATATTTTCTGATGTAAATTACACCTTGTGTTGCTTATAATCTCCATTTTATCTTTGAAGAACAAAGAAAATTTCTCTCATGTTTCTAGCAGTGTGAGATAATCTCCATTTAGTACCCTAACAAATAGTTTGGGTATGCATACATGTTTTGAAAACATATTATAGCCATATACCAGATATTCTAATTTTCTATGTGTGTGACGTCTTGGAGTGAATGCATACACTTTATACATGGAAGCATGGTTAATTGCTTTTTTTTTTTTTTAATTGCGTCACACCTCTTACGTTACGCAAGTGTTGTTAAGTGCTTTGAAACACAATATAGATGTTTGATTTGTAGGTATGTGAACATTATTTTTGGGGGAAATATATGTGATGGAATATTGGAGTCGGTTTTTTCTGCTTAATAAATATTAATGAATTGAGAAACTTACTAAATATAAATTGTGTTAAAAGTTCAAAAGGTGCATACTACTTGAGTTAACAAGCTTTGGCATACATATTATATATAGTTCTATACATTTTAAATATTAAGTGTAATGACAGGGCATGCAAATTAATAGGAAATTTTAGGAATGTACTATTTTGATATTTTAGTGCGTTCCAACCATTTTATTTTTCTTCAAAACGTCAGATATATGCATTTCTAATCTAAAAAAGAGAAATACTTTGCTTATTTCTACCAATCATTATAGGCTTCTCTTCAAAAAACAAATTCACAACTATGAACGAGGTCCTTTTTTGTCTATATACACGAGTTGAATGTAAGCGTCTCACCTTTTATTTCCACTACATATATCCATCAAATCATACAGTTCTTTCACAAGTTAAGATAAGAAGGATTTAGTTCTATGTGTTTCCCCGAAATACTGAAATGTTAACCATTTTCTTCTTCAAGAATCATGGCATGGGTCCTTTTATATGTCCTATATTCCATTTTTTAAAATTGTGTTTTTAATAGTTTTTGTGTCTTAGACTATCTTTCTGTCGCCTGCAAGTTGGGGGATTTCTATGAGTTTTTGTGTAAAAAAGGATAAAAGTAAAACTAAGAACAAAGATTTTTTTTTTAATTCATGGCTAAGGCATTTTTTTTATTTTTTGGGGAAAGAACAAACATTATATACACTTTTATGTATTTAAACTCATCACTCATCTCATGTTAGTAAACAGAAGTAACACACTTTGAATGTTTCTTTATATTTTGAAAAAAATTTAAAAATCCTCCAAATAAACAGGAATTTTTACTCTTGATCTTCAGTAGTTTCCATTCCATAATGCGCTACTTTTTGAACCCTAAACTTTGCAATTTGTCTACCTTCTGACGGTCTTTTCTTTCTCAAACTCTTTACTCTCTTTTGTGCCCCCCTCCTCTTTTTTAAAGTGAATTCGTTTGTGAACTTTTTGCTTGTGGAATTTAAGGCGTGCAAAAGAAAAATGTGTGGTGAATAGTTATTTCCCTTCGTATTTTGGACCACACTTATTATTGGTGCTATGTATTTATTTATCCATATAAAAGTTGTACAGTTCTCTTCTTAGTCTACAAGTTTCCTTTTTGCCCTTCAAAAATACAAAAAGAAAATAAATTTTCCATTTCTACCCCTCCAATTGAAAAAAAAATCTAACTAATAACGTCCCTCGAGGAAACAAAATTATCCCATACAAAATATGCATTTCAATATTTCAAAATACATTACATGAAAAATTTCATGCATGGTATATTTTTTGTAGGTTTTGGCACATAAATATCTTTCCTAGTTCCTTTTTGTTAGAAAAGCCTGTATTCTTCCAGACGTGATGTGCCCTACGTTTAAAGTAAGATTGTACGAGTAATGAACATGTCTTTATTTCTCTTTTTCTTTTCTTCTGTGTGTTATTTCTTTGCTCTTGCTTTTGGCTAATCCATGTTCTCTAATTATTGTCTAATTAAACCTATAAGTTGACTCTAAGAAGACCACTGCAATTAATTCTATATGTGGAAGAAAAGCATATTTCCCTTTCCATAATCATGTAAAGTATATAAAGATTATATTCACATCTAGTACAATGTAATTAATTAAGAACAAAGCGAATCAGACTTCTTTTGTAGAGGAATAAGAACCACTACTCTTTACAAGTGTAAATACATCATACAAAAAAATTAAGACATCCAAAAAACTTGGCCTTCAAACACCAAAATAAATACAAATAAATCATTTCAAGGCGACAATCTTCCTGAGTGGAGGAAAGGAGAGAAAGCAGAGAGAGAGAGAGAGAGAGGGCCAGTGAAACAGTGACGTGGCACCAATGACTTGAAAGAGCATTAAATGCGTGGAGACGTGTAGTCATTTTTGGTTGGAGACGTGTAGTCATTTTGGGTTTGGTAGGGGCGGCATGGCAGAGCAGCGCCATGCATGAGTTGTAGCTTTCGAACGAGGAGAGTCTAAGTCTAGGGTTTGATTAGGCTAGATTAGATTGGTGTGTGCAAGCTTTATTCATATCATTTCTGCCAGACATTTCTGCCAGTGTTTCTGTTTTTTTTTGCCATGCATGAACATTGAATGTATTTCTGTTGTTTTCTGTATGCTGCCACATTTGTAGCGAGTCACTAATATTTTAGACCAACATGTCATTAAAGAATATTGATGCACAAAGAATTCAAGATAATTGAGCTCGTTCGCAGTAGTCTACTTTTTTTTAGTTTAATGGTTTTAAAATCTAATCGAGACATTGAATTAATACGGATGTTTTCGGCATATAAATATTAATTAGAAGATTTAATTATTAATTTGTTTCCAAAATATACACATTTTATAAGCAAAAAAGGAAATAAAAATTCAAATAATAAATACTTATTCTAATATCTCTCTAACTATTTGTTTTATTTTCTATATATGTATTGTCTCTTTAATCCACTACTTTGAATCAAGTCTTTAAGTTTTTAAACGAAATAATATATTTGAACTTATTTGATTGAAAATTCTTTTGAATTATTCTTTTGTTGGATATCTTTTTTCTAATCTTTACATTATTACGTGTTTGAAAATTCTGAATCTTTGTCTGCAACTCAATTATTACATATTCATTTTTAATAAAATATTATATATTTGCTTATAGACCTAAAAAGTAAGTTTCTTCGTAGAAAAATTCACTATTCTTTTTTAATTAAATATATGAATTCTCAAAATTCAACTATACTATACTATGAATCAACAACCTTTGTAATCGGGCAAGTATATCGAATAATATATGGACAAGACTTTGAGAGACCGTAGATCGAGCGGAGAGAAGAGAACTGTAAAGCAGCGATGAGAGGGAGAAGAAGAACTGGAACTAGAGATGAGATAAACTATGGAAATAGGAATAAACGAAGGAAAAGATTTAAAAAGATGAAATTACTTACTTACTCTTTTTCATATATTTTAAAAAGAAAAAAAACAATCCACTATACTCCATTTCAAATTTAATATGGACGATTCGATCTAAATAAATTTATCAATGTGAAGTACTATAGACGAGCTCTTAAAGATTATCGCCTTATTAGCATCATCTCGACACTGATCAATATCATCTCCAATCAACGATTCTCCCAAAGCTAATTAATGCCAACCAAACGGTTTTTATCAAGAAGGGTCATCTCAAGAAACTTTTCTGCTTACGAGAGTACTTCTAAACTTCTTTCATAAAAGAAAGATCCATCGATTATGCTCATTAGATATTGTTAAGGCATTTAACAACATATCATAAAATTTTCTTTTATCTCTCCTTCATACATTTGGTTTCCTAAAAAATGGATTTTGTGGATAAAGAATATGATAACCTCTTCCTTTATCTTCCATCAAAGAGGGGTTCAACAAGGAAATCCACAATCCCCTCTCCTTTTGCAACCTTGCGATCAGCGTGACATAATCTATTTTTAAGCATATTGCCTCGTCATAGTCAATGCCATAATCTTTTCTTGCTTGTAACCTTTAGTATAATATTGAGAGTAATGGATTAGTCACTCCGTCAATCGTGTCTAATATCCTCATCTTTTGGGTTTGGTGTTCATATTATTCAATATGCTGATGACACAATCAATTTATGAAAGCCAAGTAAAAAATCCAATTTTTTTAACCTTTGCTCTAGTAGAAATTGGGAAAAGAGTAATTTCTTCCTCATTGCTATCCCATAACATTTGCGTCATGTTATCTCCAACATTCTTAAATGCAATATCATGATGCTACTGATCTCTTACTTAGGTCTCCAGCTTTCTCTATAAAAACCAAAGAAAATCTCATTTTTACCGTTGATCGAGAAAGTGTAAAAAAGAAGTGCATGAAAGGGTCGCATCTATCGACAGGTACTCGGTCGATTGATGTTAATTAAAGCTAAATTAAGTGCCATTCCAGTATACCTAATATAAACCATTAAGCTTCCTAAGTGGGTGGTGCAACAATTGGAAAAGATAATGCGAGGCTTCCTATATATTGACCAATATAACCCCGGGAATGGTCTAGTGAATTGGAAGAGAACTTCCTTACCAAAGACCAAAGACCTATGGAGGTCTCAGAATAGCTAACCTACAAACATAAAATGAAGCGCTCATCATGAAATGGTTTTGAAAACTAGATCATGATAGATCATGCATATGGTCTCATTTTTTATACCTATTTGACGGGATCTAAGGTATAAGAAAATTGACGGAAATCAATTCGAAAAATATGGCCTTTTTAAGAGACTTTCTCTCATTACTTATTGCATACAAAAGAGCACATCAATGGATCCCTCGAGTACTGCAATCACCTGAAAATGGGATAACAATGGATCGAACACTGCTAAGTTGGCCTATAATTTTTTAATATAATCCCGGAATCAAAATGGAATGACAAAGCCCTAAATGGGATATAAAGGCATCGCACCAAAGGTCAAATTCTTTTTACGGCTTACATGCCATCAATATGACGGACAACCTATGAAAGAAACAGCGATACATGTAATTTCTGTTCAACCACCTTAGAAACACATGATCAATGGAAAGAGAGGAACCAAAATATCTTCAATGATATAACTAGACCACCGCTTTCAATTGCACGTAGGTCTTTAGATGAAGCAACTACTTGGAGACAACATTGTTGATTAAAGTTTGAATACAATTTTGTGTTCTTTTTGAATTCTTCACTAATTTAACAAATTTTGTATTTATTTAATCAAACTAAATTGCTTGCACCTTGCTGCAGATCATTCAAAAAAAGGAAACAAAAAATTGTGGTTTTTTTTTTTTTTTTTTTGGGGGGGGAGTTGTTGAAAAGTACATGTTTTTGGATCTAATGATATTTGTTGCCCTATTGATTGATTGTTAAACTATTATATCACTATAAAAGTTTTTTGTAGTGCGAGTTGTATAAACCACTATATATTTTGCTACTGGTCTTATACATAATTCGTTCAATGTAATACGTAATAAATCATATATCATGACTTTAAATTTTATTGATACCAAATAAATGTGGGTATGAGTAACACTGATAGCGCAACTGGTAAGATGCCTGCTCGAAGGAAGGGACAAGACCATGTCCCGATTCGAGACCCGGCTGCCCCAAGACCACGGGGTATGTAGAGGTTTT
Source organism: Juncus inflexus (assembly GCA_024447665.1). NCBI lineage: Eukaryota > Viridiplantae > Streptophyta > Magnoliopsida > Poales > Juncaceae > Juncus > Juncus inflexus. The sequence continues at coordinate 5,001,974 of JAJHPC010000006.1, forward strand.
TTCGAGAAACTGTCCTGGAAGACTTTGAGCCTTCGGTCAGCCTTCAAAAAAAAAAAATTTTGGGTAAAAAATTCTCAACAAATAAATAATTATTTAATTATTTTGTATTTATTAATTTTTTAGTTTGTCATATCAATTTTAGTCTTTTAGACAACAATTGAACTCTTCTTAAGTTGTCCAATTTATGTTCTCTAATGCTCATTAACTGAGTGATTGATTGATTGCTGCAAAGAAGTGCATCTTTCAAAGTGGGCCCAAAGAGACTAATGGGCCGCCGGCCTGCATTACTTTTTGTGATGTGTATGACCCATTAACACAAAAGGGATAGCTTTCTGAGCAATGAGTGTGAGATTTATGTATGTATGCTTATATCTCTATTAGAAAAAGAGATCAACTTTCCAGCTTTGCTTGTGGTCTGAACAGAGTTAATTTCGTTTTCGCATGGTAGCGACTTATCACTCCTTTATTACCTTCAAGAAAAAAAAACTACTTTTTGCTTCCAGAGCTTTTGGGGTCCCATTTCTTTGGTAATGATGGATTTGGTTTGGGAAACAAAGGTCGTCCAATAATGACACTAAAATTGATGTTTTACTGTACAAAATTAATGTTATTGTGCATTTAAAATGAGAATTAACTGCGTTCAAAGCCCATTATCCAAAAAAAAAAACTATCTTCGTTTGACAGATTTATAAACTTATTATTTTATAAAATAAAAATAAAGTCTATAAAAGCCCAATTATATGATAGAAAGTTATCTTGGGCCTTATTACCGTCAACATAACAATCCAGTAAGAAAAGAACTAAGAACCTTTCGATCTAGGGTTTTTCTGCCACCGCCAAAATCTTTACGACTTACAAGCAACGAAAGAGAGAGCTTAGCGAAAATCAAGGGGAGAAAAATGGACGCCTTCTCATCGCCTTCTTCAAGCTCGTCAGGCTCAGGCATGTCGACCGACGCTCTGATGGATCAGATCAAGACCCAGCTCGCGCAAGCCTACGCCCAAGAGTTTTTAGAGGTCCTTCTTCTTTCTCTCGTTTTTTCTCTGCCCCTTTTGATTTGTCTCTCGTCTTTACTTGTATAGAATCAATTGTTATTTTTATGAAGTATTTAAGTTTCTTTCCGCACTTCTTTCTGTTGAATTTAATCATTGTCTATTGTTTTGGTTATTATGCTTAAATTATACGTCGTGCCTTTTCTAATTATTCATCTGAACTGGAAAAAACGGGTATTTTATATTTGCTGGAACTGTCTTTTGAGGGAATACAGAATAGTTGTTGTATTTTGCATTAATTCATAACATATCTTGAGTTTTGTACATGATTGAGTCCTAATTTTAGTTTAATTTTGTTGGTATGAAACAGACGGTGGGAAACAAGTGTTTTGCGAAATGCGTGACAAAACCAGGATCGAGTCTGAGTGGCAGTGAGAGCAGTTGTATCTTACGTTGCGTCGATCGTTACATGGAGGCCACTGGAATTGTCAGCCGAGCTCTCTTTAGCTCCCAGCGCTAAATTTATCTCATTTTATCCTTTGTTTTTTATTGTTGCATTTGCTGAGGCAGAGGGATACAAGTTATTTGTATTTTTGTTTGTTTTTTCAAACTGAAAATTTTGAGTTTGGTTATAATAATTGGATTGAACATGAGTCTCCTGTGTTAATTTGTCAAATTTTAAGTTTCAATCCTGTTTTGCTGGTAATTTCTCGAGTTCAATTCGGTTTGATTGCTGTTTGAAGAATTCTTAAACGTGCTTCATTTAAGTTTAATGGGTAAAAAATGTTACGTGAAAATCAATAAATAATTTTACGTTATTATTTCATTGACTACACATTATTTTATTATTAATGCTATTATTTCATTGACTACACATTATTTTATTATTATGTATCATATTATTTCGTTGATTGCATACTATTTCATATTAATTATCAATAAATATTACATATGACTTAATTTTGAATATTTTTTCGTATTAGCATTCAATATGAGTAGTTATTTAAATATTTAGTTTACGCAGGGCTGTTCTGCATTTTTCTCATCCATAGGAAGTTCTGCACTTCTGCATTCTTTTAGTGCTATTGGAAATGAAAAGAAACAAAAAAAAAATGGCTGATGTGGTAACATTGTTTTTTACCGGCTTCCCAAACACCGGATATGTTAGTTTTGGTATTTCTTTCAACACTTGTGTATTCATGGTATTACTTTTTAAAACTTGCGCACATGTGGAAAAATTCCAAAAATGTTTGTCCTTCAATCCAGTAGTAGAAAACTACAAACTGTTGTAATAGAAATTTCATTTTGAACTACAAGCAAATATCTTGCAAACATAGCTTCTACTACAATTTATATACAAGGTACACTAATAAAACAAGTAAAAACTAAATACACCAAGTAAACCCTAATTCATCTCACCATCAACTTGTCCAAAACCCTAATCATACCATCACCAACAATTTTATGTTTCTACCCTTTCGAAAATTTAAACACGTAAGGATTCAGGAGACATAGAAATCATCTGAAGAAGACTCGAGTTAGAAAACGTCTCCTCAAGTGAAATCTCGATCCTACTACTACAACTCCCCATTGGATCCCGCACAATACTCATTATTTCTTTCGCAACTTGAACCATACAAATTCCTTCATTTTCATTATTTTTCCTAGTTAAACATTTAAAAACAAGATCGCCCATTTTCTCTACCTCTTCATATACGACTCGTAATTGCTTGCTTGACACTAGAAATGGGTCGAGCAATTCGTGAAACCTTCTTTCTTTAACCTTTGTGAAAACCATTTCTATTACTTGTTCATTATGTTTTGAACCAGTAATAAGTTCAACCAATAAGCAACCGAAATTATACACAGTATCAGAATCATTAGAATTGTTTACTAGACTGGATATTACAAGCTTATATCCGATAATTTTTGCCTCGTAATTTAGACCGAGTAATATTTCGCTAGTTTTAAGGTCATGAAGGTAAATTGGATTTGAACCTAGACATTGGAGATATGCAAGAGCATTTGCAATTTCTATACCGATATTAACTCGGCTATACCAACTTAACCCATTTCCTCTATCTCCTCTCAAATATTCCTCAACCGAACCATTTGAAAGATGCTCATGAACTATAAGAAGCGAATTATTTGACTCGAAACAAAACCCAATAATTCTAGCTATGTTTTTATGTGCAATGCGAGATAAAAGTTGCATTCTCTGCAAGAGTTGATCAAGCTTCTCTCGCATCTCATAGTTGACTTTTTGTACCGCCACTATCGATCCATCATCAAGCGTGCCGAAATGGACGGTTTCTTCTTCGATATAGTTTTCAAGCTTTTTTTGCTCTTCAAACCCTTTTATCGCCTCATTTAGTTCTTCATAAGTGAACTGTCTTGTGCTGCATGCCTTACTGAGTATTTTTGGTATGCATGAAGGGTCCATACCGAATTTGGACTCTTTGATCGGTTGTTTTAGAACAAAACAAAATGCAATCGCAACGACTAGAAATACGGCAGAAACAATCAATCCTGTTTATAGATATGCCGAATAGCATTTTAGATATTGTTCAAAGACTGATTTAAATACTTGTATTAATTCACATGAATTTTTCGAATGATTTAGTTTGCAGCGGTTACATAAATACAAAATTTAATATAAGTACTAAAATGAAATGCATACCAGCAATAACAATTGCTTTTTTTGAGCAAAATTTCCCGCTACAACAATCTGAAATACCGTCGGCTTCTGGATCTGGACTACAAGCTATATATATAAAAATAATATATCAATAACATTTATTGCAAAATTATCACAATTAAACTGTATAAAATATCAATCATTGTATAAACTATTAATTAAATTATCTTTTCAAATAACAAACAAAAAGTACCTTTAAAGCATCCAGCTCCTTGTGCATAACCGTCACCGACAAATCCAGCACCACAAGCACACCTCATCCCACCTTTGACAGCTGTCGCGTTGACCAAAACTGCACCTTCAGCACAATCAACTGGCACACCGTACCGTTTCGGTACTGCCCATTCCATCTCAATCCCTCTCACAGCTACCGACTGGTTCACCACCCAACTTGAGAACCCTCTACATCCAAAGTCCGCAAAAACCGAGAAACCGTTTCCCGGTTTCCAAACGCTGGAATCGGATAATGGGTAACAGCATCCAAAATCCGTTCTTTTGTTTCCATTGTTGCATTCGTTAGATGTGACAGCTGTGTTGCAAGCGGTGCGACAGAGAGAGGAATCCTCACAGTCGTACAGACGAAGTATATTATTGGAGGTGACGGAAAAGAAAAGGTTTTTGAAGAAGAGAGTTGGCTGGGTGAGACTGGCGTACCAGCTTTTGCATGAACCCGACAGAGAAGAAGAAGAAGAAGAAGAAGAAGAAGAAGAAGAAGAGTTTTGGGTGTAGTCTAGAAGGAGAGAGCCTGAAGAGAGAAAGGAAATTATGTGGAAGTCTGTGGGGCCCAGTGTCAGGTACAGAGTGGAGTTGCTTCTGCATGAGAGCTTGAAGGCAACAATGGGGGGTCCGCATGATGAGTTGAGGTGGAAAGGAAAAGGGATTATTTGGTCCCCACATTTCTCTTCACAGCGATTTGGGAAAAACGGCTGTGCTGAGGATGAAGAGAAGGAAATTACGAGAAGGAGAGAAAACAGAGTGCTAGACATGAGAAGAAGAAGAAGAAGAAGAAGAAGAAGAAGAAGAAGAATGAGAAATAAAGAGGAAATAAGAGATGCGATGAAGAAAATGAAGAAAAAGATTCATTCTTAAAGAAAGAGAGAAGAGGCGGCCGTACGCAAGAGAGAGAGAGAGGGCGGGCATGGAAGCGAGAGCATGTCGGGGTTTGGAAGGAAACGAAGAATAATAAATTCAAACTTGTGGAGTTTTATATTCAGAGTTTGGAGTTTCGAACTGAAGAGGGGGATCTTCATCTTGAACAGAGAGACGAGGGAGACGTTCCAAGCAGAAGAACCGTTGAGATTTTGACACATAGATAGAGGTTTCGTGATGATGAATTGAGAGAGGAGTAAGTACAGGCTTAGTGGGCTAATTGAGGGATTTCGTATCAGAAAGGATTAATTATTTTATGTAATCACGCTGACCGTACTTCATTGGAGGATTAAATCAAATCAAAATTAAATCACGGATGGAGATTAAGTTGATTCATAACTGGGCCTAAAAGAGAGGAAGTTTGTGGATCTTTTAGAGGTTGAGCTGAAACTAAAAGCCCATTAATATTAAAAGTCTTATGAAAATTTATTAGCAATATTTATGAGACATAAGTTAGATCTATATAGTCTAGACGCATTTTTTTGAACTGGGCCTGATACAAAATATATGATGCTGCTGTCAATACTCCAGATCATATAAACTAAAATTGTATTAGTTGTAAAATATTTTATCCTCCAAAAGAAATGATAATGTAATACTAGAGCGACCAAAGCGGATAAAGAAATGATATTTATGTAATACTAGAGCCACCCTCGCTCCGCTTTGGCATAGTTTATTTCGTCTTAACTTTACAAAAATAATTGATATAATTGACTTTATCTTAACTTTATAAAGATAAATGACAATTTAGTACACATGATTCCAGTAAGTTTGTTATGCTACATAATTTTTTCATAGATTTGCAATGGTTTACAAGGATTAATATATTTTTTTACATATATGTATGTGAAAATCAAATAAAAAGTTTTTTGAAAATTTTGTTCTTCTAATATTTTCTTACCTTTTCTTTCAAAGGATATATTCTTTTTGATATCTTACAAATATATACAAAATTTGTATAATTTGTAGTGAATTGAGAATCTAAATATGTTTAACTCACTAACTACTCACTATATAAATAAGAGCCACAAAATATCAAATATGAAGCATCAAACTTAACGTCTACTAAATGCAGAAACTGTTATAAAAGTCTTCCAAAATTATAGGTTCTAGGGATCATAATATTTTGTTAAGTTGACACGTTCGAAAGTTATAATGGTCGCTATCTTTTGAAATGAAATGGTTGAAGTGATTTTTTTTATATTTTTATTTTTTTCGAGATTGAAATGGTTGCATTCTTAACACCAATTTGAGAGTATGCTAATCTAATTCTTAGATTCTTCCCCACCAACAGGAGGTTCTTCCTCAATTATAGTTTTTTTCGTTAATAGTCTCTCAATTATAGTCCTATGAATAGTCTCAATTATAGTTGTTGCACCTGTTCATTTATTTTCAGAATTATTGTTACCAAATATTAAGACCTGTTCATTTTTAATATCATGTTGGGCCTCAGTTGTCCAAGAAAAAGAAATTATATCGCCGTCTATGATGTCTACTATCCCATTAAGTTGTATATTAATCATTTTCTCGGAACTGATCCAATTATAATAACTTGTTGATTAATGACAATTTGCGCGGGAGACAATCAAGCACCACACAATTTGTTAAAAAAAAATTATAGTATCAAAAACTATTATTCAGACAGCCTAATCAATCAATGATCTTATTAAATCAGTTCATAGTAACCAACTGGAAAGATATGGGAGAAGATACAACCGGAGATAATTGCATTATGTTTTGTTATTATTAGGGAAAGTTTGAATCCAACTCCTTAACTATTGCAATAGCTATTGTGCCCTTCAATTTTTTTGTTTAATTTTGAGTATTTAACTATTATAAAAAGATTATTTATGTATTTCTTTCATCTGTTAATTAAATGCTTGTGTATCCATTAATTTTAACATATTGATATATGACAATGACATGTTTGCTTTGGCGTACTTTGGGATACATGAATATCTCAAATAGATGGATAAGATAATGCATGAATATGCTAAATACTTGTGAGTTGTCTGATTTGGTGCATCTCAAAATCATTGTTTGACTGTTGTTAAAAAATCATATATTTTATGTTTAGTTGGTAGTAATTGATTTTATTATGACCGACTAAATTAAATTCTCAAAAATATAAAATTTATTTTATTTTATATTAATTAGTGAAACGGTATATTTTGTAATTACCAAATTTTTTTTAATGTATTATAAAATCTCTGGATTTAAGCCCTCAAATACAGAATTTCACAGAATCAAACAAAACATTTGTATGAAAATCTTGTATTTATAAATACAATCCACTCAAATACATCAACTCAAACATGCCCATAAGCATGGATGTGGCAAATATTTATGAGAAATTCGTCAAAAACCTCCTAATTTTTTTGAAATTGGGGGCAAAAATTATTCACCCCTAATTTTTAGATTTCTTCAAAAATCCCCTTTAAAGTAAGCTAAATAATTTTTGCCCCCAATTTCAACTATTTCATCCAATACCACGTTTGTTAATGTCAAAGTTCATGATTATTTTACCCATATGAAAATATGAAAATTAATGTGATAATTTGGATTGCTTTGAACAAACTTTATAAATGTTTGAATAATTTTTTTTGTACAATAATATTTTAGCAATTTATTTTTCAATTAAATTTCACTAAAAATAATATATTTTTACCATGAAATAAATATGAAAAGTTTTGAACAAAATATTTTTTATTTTTTATTTTGGGTTTTTTATTTTTATTTCTAGGAGAACTTTTTTTGCTAAATAACTTGTTCAATAAAATATTACTAGCAAAATCCTCGCGCTTTGCGCGAGATGTTAGAACTCTTATCATATTTTATATATCCAGTAGACATATATATGATATATTACAGTACATGATATTTCAAATATTCAATTAACCTTGCTTGGGTATATGTTACGGATAGATCTCAGAAATTTCTCTTTTAGGAGGATTAAACATGCATAACAATAGATTACATGAACAATGCATTTATCCGAAAAAATATTTATTACATAAAATAACTTACATTTACTACAAGCCATATTGCCATATATATTAATGCAAATGAATCATTATCACGCCATATTTCTATGTAAGAACTTTACTTTATGTAAAGATGTGTTATTTTTGTATTGCGGATGAAAATGATACGATTGGTGTATCATAATATACTAATAATTAATAATATTGAACTATAATATTTCTTCTTAGTTGTGTACTAATATTTGGTAATATTAAATTATAATATGATAAATAATATGTTAATATTACCAATTAAAAATACAGTTAAATGATCAAGGATTTTAATGGTCTACGTATACGGTTTATGTATTTGAATTTTCTAAATATTGACTTTAAGAAATCCTTGATTGATATTTGCTAGTGGAAATTATTACATATTTTGTAGTATAAATATGCGGAACACGTATTTTAATAGTTAACCACTTGAAAAAATAATTTTTAAATAACATTTCTTTTTTAAAAATATATTTTTCTTTCAAGAAAATGCTTTTGTTTACTAGACATTCTTTAACAAACTTTTTGAACGACACTTCTTTTTAAGAATATTTTTTTAAAAAAAATATTTTTATAAAAAAATATTTATCTTAATGAGTATTTTTCTAAGAAACTACTTTTTAATAAACTATTTACTGACAAAAATTCTCAAAAATATTTTCTTAAATTTTCTTCTAAAGAACATATTTTTCTTTAAAAAGATTATGTAAAAAACTTCAAAATAGTTTTTCCCTCAAAATATTCTTAAGGGAAATAATTTTCACACAAATATTCATAAGGAAAATAGTTTTCAAAAGATGATTTTTTAGGAAAAATATTTTTCTGATACAGAAATATTAATTAACATTTAGAAAATAATTTTTAAGGGATTAAACTGTTTAAACTAAGAGACCTGATACGCACCTCAGGTTTATTTGACGCCCAACATCACTCGAATTTAGAAAGGTATAACAGACTTACAAAAAGATATATTGGTGAACAAAAAAAGCAGTATGAACATATATAAAGATATATTTATACACAAATGATATTATTTTTTAATTAGCTATGCACAAATATAATGGTTTACAGCTAAAAATGTATAAATGTATAGTGGAGTTGTTTATGCGTTATTTAAGCGGGTGATGCAGATATTTTCTCTAGTGGTACTAACTCCTATATATAACAGTAGATTTTTTTTTTCTATTTTAGAAATAATATAGGGTATTCTTTGTAATTTAGTTATTTAAAAAATAATTTTCAAGTGATTCAGTTATTAATACTAATGATGCAAACTTCAATCTAATGGTAAGGGCCTTTTTTGCGATTTTCAAAATAAGGGGTTCTTTGTAATTTTCAATAATGCAGGTTGTCTTTTACAATTAGAAATATTGACAGTGCTAACTCTAATCTAACGATAGGGACTTTTTTTGTAATTTTGAAAATAAGGAGTTCTTTGTAATTTCCAATAATGCATGGTCTCTTTTGCAATTAAAAAAAATTTCATAAACATTTTTAAACGAAGTTTTGCTATGAAAAATATTTTTTATTTTTTTGAAAAAATATTTTCTTAAAAAAATATTTTCTTGTGAAATTATTTTTGTTAATAAAATAATTAAAAAAATATTTTTCTTAAAAATATTTTTCTCAAGAACAAACGTTCTGTGAAAAACTTGTGAAAAATAACATTTTTCTAAAAAAATATTTTTCTTAAAAAAAACTGAATTTTTTCGAAAATATTTTTTCCAATTTTTTTCTTAGAGGAAAAATAATTGCTTAAATAATAATATTGTGTTGGAGCTCTCATGTGGAAATGAGTGATCCTTAGTATTTTCTTATAAAGTATTTTTCTACAAAACCAATTTTCTGAAAAACTATTGTGACAATAATATTTTTTAAAAAAAGTTTTCTTAAAAAAATCTGAATTTTTTATAAAATATTTTTTTAAGAAAATATTTTTTCTTAAATAATAGCATTATGTTGGATCTCTTGTGTACAAATGGGTGATCCTTAGTAAATCTATGAGTATAATTTGTTGTATTAGGGCCATTAGATTATAAGTTGATGGTAGGGATTTAAAGAGCCTATGTGGCTTAATGTAATGGCTAGAAATTTTTAAGGATTATAGACTACAAGGGATAGCTCGCGCTTGCACAAGATTTTTTTTAATTTTTAATTAAGATTGGAAATAATATTTGTTTGTTATATAATGATCAACATGGTATTGTGTAATTGTATGTGTTTTTATAGAAGCTTCTATGATAGTATCTTTTATATTATAACTTTTGTATGGATAAAAATGATTTTTTTTTAATTTAGCACTATAAAAAACAAAGCCCATCTTATTTATATAAATAAGAGTATGTGATTTTTGTATTGCTCACACGAATGTATATGTTCTTATTAACATTATAAAGTTTTTTTCTAGAATAACCGGTTCACTTTTATGTATATTATTGAAAATCGTTGCATGTTTTTCAGACAAAATCTTGCTTGGTTATTGAAAACTATAATATGTGTACATCACAAATTAAAAATACCCGCACAGTAAAATATTAAAAATATCTAAATTCTGTAGAGATAAATGAATTTAACTTGATGTCAAATGGATTTTGTGATATGTTAAGATGTGCACTTAGTTACAAAATAACTAATATTTTCTTTTTTCACACCATATACAAAGACGATGAATTACAACATAATATATCTGTGGTTGGATGAGAATAGTTGATTTTCAATCCAACGATCACTAAAAAAATACTGACATGAAGTAATGATAGAAAAGTATTATAGTAAGCTCCTTTAAAATTACAATATATTATTCAAGCAGATTACTCGTGCTTTGCAAGAGCTCTATATATTTTGTGAAGTATCACTTGTAATAAATTGTTTTTTTTTTGTGTTAAAATTATTTTCAATATATCAAATAATTATGTAACATATTACTTAATAAGCATGACCAGATCTGAAGACAATTGTTACATAACCAACAAAAAAAGAACTCAAAGGCAATTACACTTCTAATGAGAGCTATTCTATTTATGTGCAATTTTATGAATATTAAATTTAGGCATTTACCAATGCTCTTAATCTTAATATATTTTAATATTTGTCACAATGTACGGTTTATCTTGAAAAAAGCAATTAATTCATGCATAAATAATTAAATATATATGTTTGAAATATTTTGGCAACTGCAAATTATAGATTGATCTATTAAGACTATTATATGAGCGTTGATATTTGTAAACAATGAAAAAAAACACAATAAATATCATCAAAAAGTTGTGAGTTGATTTTTTTTTGGGACTTTTCTCATATTTGTTTCTCGACTATTGCTATATTGTGCAATATATTTATACTATGCCTAAAATTGAGCACTACAATTTTTAACGAAAAATATTTTTTACATGACCTAATAGTCAAAATATATATTATATACTTCATAAAGATATAGAAAAATGGTGTTGAAATTTTGTAGGTTCATATTGGCCCATTAAAAAGCTTGCAATTGATGAGTTATATGAGCCATTGGATTAATATCTAAGGGTTGAGAATTAAAAAGCTTATGTGGCATATTATGGCGCAAGTACTGTAACAAAGTACTTTCAAAATTATATTATGGCGCAAGTACTGCAACAAAGTACTTTCAAAATTATAATATATTAGTTGCAACTTACAGAAGTTAATAAAAAAAAATAATTATGTTGGGAGTAAGAAATGCATCTCGTCCAATAATAAGAACCGTCCTTGACCGAGCTCGTACCTTTCTTAACATAAATTTTAAGATAAGAAAAAAATCATTTTTGCAAAATTGACAAATTAAATTTAAATTAGGGTTTAGTTAATTACTCAAATATATTAGGGCTTAATTGATCAACTATAAGATAACTATGTACCACCCATATCAAAAACATTAAAATTTTGGAAGGACAAATATATTTCCTGCGTCCTTCAACTTGTTCCTAAATAACAAAAATAAATAAATAAACATATCTAAATATATTACAAAATAAAAATTAGATGTAATTTCATCAAGACATCAAAGTATTATTCGATATAAAAAAAAAAAGAAATTACAGATTTATACATCTTTGGTTGGTCCTTGCATGTGACGATATTTTAACTTGGCCTAATTGCTCCCATTGTATCAGAAAGTAAATACTGGTTACTGAAAATAATGTATTAAAATTAAAAAGATAAATAATGAATAAGGATATTATTATGCACGTAACACATTTATATAACTAATTAGCTTAAAATTTTTCATTTCTTAAATAGCATAATTAGCACCTGTGCAATAGCTCTCTGCATACAATCCAGTTACTACAACTACAGAATTAATACACAAAAATAGAGAGAATAATATTTGTTTTTGGTTCATGGAAAACTGGGTAGAATTTCTAAAAAAACCTCATCTTCACTCATAGACTTTGCCTCGCTCATTGATTTGAAATCCCTTTTGTCCGCACCCATCCGTGGGGAAGTCGCAAGTTAAACCCTAAAAATGACTAATTATTGGGGAAGTCACAAGTTAAACCTCATCTTCACTAATTATTGTCTTTGGTAGATAATGTTTTCTTTTCTAAATCCCAATTAGAGTTGAGAATCTGTGTATAATAGTAAGTAAAATCAAAATGGAATTTATTCCATCTCAATTAAGGTAGAATCAACACTCAAGCAAACAAAATCAATCTAATCTTTTACAAATTACAAAATTCCAAACAATTTTAGAGAGAAAAATTGAGACCTTAAATCGCTGAAAAGAGAAACTAAGAAGGTGTAACTGGAGGGAAAATAGAGAGAAAGCAAACTAAACCCAAATTTCATATCTTCTTGCTCTTTGCACTTGTAAACCACTTTGGAGAAATTACCATCTAATTATGAATTAGATTTTTTGAATCCGATACATCTATTTTTCCTATTAGACTCAAGATAAAGGAGCACTCCCCTTTAACAGCCGGCAAGATAGTGAGAGGACGGAGACAGGCGAAGGCAAGAGAGGGCCTGCGGCCGGTCGCTGCTTAGCAGAGCGGCTACAGGAAGAAGGATGTATTGATTTTCAAGGAGATGCGGAGAGAGAGATTCAAGAAAGAGAGAGACAGGGCAGAGAAAGAGAGAGACAGGTCGGGGCAGAGAGGGCGGGTTTTTGTTTCTAGAGAACTCACGAAAGAAGACGAAGAAGAAGAAGAAGAGAGGTCTCGCTTCGCTCAGATAATACGAAATTAGGGGCGGAAATAACGAAGACAGTTTTACACGTGTAGATGGAATATCAACGGCAAAATCTCAGCTATTAAATATGTATCTAATGGCTATTATTAAAATTGACACCGTGTATGGTTCTACTTAAGGAAATTTTCCAGCTTTAAATCCTATTAATAAATATATATATATATATATATATATATATATATATATATATATATATATATATATATATATATAATTATAAATGTACTTTTGTTAAAAAATATTAATAACCTAATACAAATATAACCTTTTGATTTTATTTTATATGGTGAGTAAATTGGCCATTTTTTAAAATTTAACATCATCCTCCTTTACATTAGATGGAAAAGTGGTCATAGGTGGGTAAAAAAAATTCAACACACTTTATAGGTTTTTTTTTTAAGGAATCTAAAAAGTCAAGGATTTTTTTGATAATATCCACAAAAATTAGGGTGTTTTTGAAGAGTTTCCCAGTATTTATTACATGAACAATATTTTACCACATGAAATGTTATATTTGCCTTGTAATAAGTATTGTTATTTGCCTTTTTGTAAGAGTGGTGTGCAAGTTGATCACCTCTCAATTTCATTAAATAATAAAAGAAGTCATTACAGATCGTTCATCAAAGAAACAAAAACAGAAATGGTAATTAACAAGTTTTCTTTCTCATCATGCTTCATCTCCTTGCAGCATGAAGCTGGCACCATGTTTGCCACTGATGCTTCATCCAGTATTGTAGTGGCTAGCGGTATTGACGGTCTCCATTTGTTGTTGAAGATGCCCGCATTCCCCTCTTTCACCATTTAACTATTGTCACCTCGCCAAGAACATTTATCACATTAAAAATTTCTTTTAATGTTGAATGTATAGAGTATATAGAATTTTTTTTCCATATGTTGAGATATGTTTAATCATCATAAGTTATAACACATTTTATTCGTCACGTGTCAATAATAGCGGTTCAAATGATGAAGGGACATATTCGGTCTTTAAGTTTAAACTGTTAGAAATATATTTGTATGGAAACAAATTTGAAATTATGCACTAGCCGTTAGGCATGTTGTCTGTATCTTTTAATTTAATTAGGTAGAATATTTCCTTGAATTATGACATAATATGATCCAATTAATTGTAATAGATTTTATTCCATATGGTACATGTATTATTGCCTATAAATGTACCATCCTTGTATTCTCAGATTTTCAAGACTATATACACCATTTTATCATATTTCTCTCTTATGTTTAAGTTCCATTTTATTTCATGGCATCAGAGCAAGGTTGCTAAAATCGCCTAGTCTCGTGCACACCCAATTTGTAAGTCGGCTTCTCTCACATCTTCCGTTTGTGTTGGAATTCTGGCAACACACTTTCTTTGTCGGTACAATGGCAGATGACAAGGACACTGTCAAAACGACCATCGTTCGTGAGATCGACACTAATCCCGGTATGCGACTTACTAATATTCTTTTAAATGGATTGAATGACCTCTCATGGTCAAGATCCATTACCCTTTCCCTCGGTGGAAAATCTAAGTTAGGATATATTAATGGCAAAAATAAAACTCCTTCTGAGAAAGACTCAACTTTTGATGAATGGCAATGTAACAACCAATTGGTTATGTCTTGAATTCTCAATTCCATGGAACCAAAACTTGCTGAAATTTTTTCTTTTTCTAGTAATTCTAAAGAGCTCTGGGATTTTATTAAGGAGATGTATTGTCAACAAAACAATGCATCACGAATATTTGAACTGAAAAAAATATAGCTGAAATGAAACAAGAAGGGTCATTCTTTCTTGAACACCTAAGTAACCTTAAAGGTATGTGGGATGAGTTAGCTTCATACTTACCCCCTACAACTGATCTAACTGTACTACAAAAACGAGACGAACAAGATAAAGTTTTTCAGTTACTTGCTAGTTTAAAACCCGAACATGAAAACCTAAGAAGCCAAATATTAATGAGTAATGAATTACCATCCTTTGCCAATGTTTGTGCAACCATACAACGAGAAGAAACCCGTAGAAAAGTAATGAATAACAATAACGTAGTTTGTAAAGAAACCACAGAAAATAGTGCCTTTGTTGCCTGCTAAGAATGATAATTATGTTCAAAACAAAAAAGGACATAATAAAAGTGTGCCAAAATGTGATCATTGTGGAAAAGTAGGTCACATAAAAAGCAAGTGTTGGGATCTTTACCCGCATCTGAGGCCTAGGATCCGAACTAGTGATAACAAGCCGATTGCACAAATTGCCTCCATGGAGTCACAATCGCAAATTTCTCTGCAAGATTTGGCGCGCTTTCTCCAACAACTTGGTAGCTCGTCAACCAATACAACTCAAGAATCCTCTCGCCTAGCACATGATCCGGGTAATCTTTATGCCTTATTATCTACAACTAAGTCTTTCACTTGGGTTATTGATTCAGGTGCTACTGATCATATGACTAGTAATTTAAATTGTTTGTCTAGTTTTAATAATACTTCTAACAAACAATCTGTTTGCATTGCTAATGGCTCTCTTGTTCCAATACATGGTACTGGAAAAAGAAATTTTTTTCTTGATTCTCATACCTATGATGTATTGTTTATGCCATCTTTTTCATCAAACTTGCTTTCTGTTAGTAAAATCACACAAGAGTTAAATTGCAATGTTATTTTCTCTCCTAACAATGTTGTCTTTCAGGACAGAGCCACGGGGAAGATGATTGGTAAAGGAAGACAATCCCATGGCCTGTACTTATTAGAACAAAATGAAATAAATAAAGCTTTACATGTGAGACATGAAAAATCAAAGGAAGCAAGGTTGTGGCATTATAGAATGGGTCATCCATCAGATGGTGCTTTAAAATGTTTACTACCTAATTTAATATTAGAGTCTCATTCTTGTGAAGTATGTAGGTTTCAAAGCAAACTAAATTGCCTTTTTCACTTTCCATTCATAATTCAAAAGAACCTTTTGATTTAATTCATTCTGATGTTTGGGGCCCTGCTCCTATTGATTCTTATGATTGATTTAAATATTTTGTTACATTTATTGATGATTTTTCACGTGCTACTTGGATTTACTTGCATAAGTTGAAAAGTGAAGTTTTACAGTTTTCAAAGATTTTGTTAACATGATTTCAAATCAATTTAATAAAAATATTAAAAGTTTAAGAACCGACAATGGTGGAGAATATGATAATAAAATATTTTCACAATATTTACGAGAACTAGGGACTATTCATCAAACAACTTGTGTTGGAACTCCGGAACAAAACGGAGTGGCGGAAAGGAAAAATAGACACCTTTTAGAGAAAACTAGGTCTTTGCTTTTTCAACTGCATGTCCCAAAAATATATTGGTCAGATGCTGTTTTGACAGCTTCTTGTTTAATTAATAGACTTCCAACTAAAGTTGTCAACAAAAAATCACCGCTTGAAGTGTTCAAAAATAAAATAGTTGACATATCTCACTTGCGTATCTTTGGTTGTTTATGTTACGTGCACATATCTGAAAGAGATAAACTTGAAAAAAGGGCTAATAAATGTTTATTTCTTGGTTATTCTTCTAGTAAGAAAGGTTACAAGTGCCTTGATCCAAAGTCTAAGAAGTTTTTTATTTCTAGAAATGTGCATTTTGTTGAAACAGAGCCATATTTTTCAAGTCAACAAGAAAATCCTAACATTCATATTCAAGGGAAGAATGTTCAAAGAGTGCTTCCATTGCCAGATAATATGCAAGATCTATCAATTGAGATTAGTCAGACAAATGAGACATTAGAAGATGGTTCAAAAGATATACATGCTCAAGGTGTTCCAATTGAAGAAATTAATAACTCTTCTCAAGACTCGAGAGAGACGACTTCCCCACCATCGGTAGAAGCTCCTCGAAGATCCACTCGTGTATCTCGCCCTCCAATTAGGTTGTCAGATTTCTATACTTATAATGCTATTTCATTTCCAATAGAAAAACATATAGCTTATGAAAAGTTATCTCCTAAATATGTTGCATATCTAAGTTCTCTATCACATAATTTAGAACCAACTAACTTTGAGGAGGCCAACACCCAACCTGTCTGGAAGAAAGCCATGGATGAAGAACTCCAGGCACTTCACAAAAACCACACTTGGGATATTGTTAAATTGCCAAATGGGAAAAAACCTGTTGGGTGTCAATGGGTTTATAAAATCAAGTACCATAATGATGAGTCCATTGAAAGATACAAGGCTAGACTAGTCGCAAAGGGTTTTACTCAAACGTACGGTGTCGATTATAAGGAGACGTTTGCTCCTGTTGCAAAAATGAAAACCGTACGGGTTTTAATGTCTGTAGCAATAAATTGTGACCGGCCTTTATATCAAATGGATGTAAAAAATACTTTTTTGCAAGGTGATTTACATGAAGAAGTTTATATGGAGTTACCTCTTGGAATTGCAAATGAAAAACAAAAGGGTTTAGTTTGTAGGTTGAGAAAAGCAATATATGGGTTAAAACAATCACCGCGTGCGTGGTATGCAAAACTTAGCTCAGCCTTAATAACTATACGTTTCCAAAGAAGTAGGTCTGATTCTTCCTTGTTTGTAAGAAAAACAATTTCAGGTACAACTATTGTTTTAGTTTATGTAGATGACTTGGTTATTTCAGGTAATGATCAAAATGGAATTTTAACATTAAAGAAATACTTGCATGAAAAGTTTGATATAAAGGATCTTGGTAGATTACAATATTTTTTGGGCATTGAAGTTGCTCACTCACATAAGGAAATATATATTTCTCAAAGAAAGTATGTTTTAGACTTATTAAAAGAAACAGGCAAATTAGGATCAAAACCTTTTAATACACTAGTTGATTATAACCATAAATTGGATACATATGAAGGAAAACCTTTAAATGATGTTAGACGTTTCAACGATTAGTCGGTAAATATATATACTTAACAATAACTAGACCGGACATAACATATGCCGTAAGTCGTGTCAGTCAATTCATGCATGCCCCACTCACGTGTCATATGGACGCGGCGAATAAAATTTTAAGATATCTAAAGTCATCCCCTGGTAGAGGTATTTGGATGAAAAAGAATGGTCATACACATATTTCTGATTTTTCTGATGCAGATTGGGCGGGTTGTCCGGTTGATCGGAGGTCTACCACCGGCTTCTACACGCTAGTAGGAGGCAATCTGGTCACGTGGAGAAGCAAGAAGCAGAATGTAGTCGCAAGGTCAAGCGCTGAGGCCGAGTACAGAGCAATGGCATCAACTACAAGCGAGATGGTCTGATTGAGAGCTCTCATTCGAGATATGGGATTTCCCACCACCTTACCGATGAAGATGTTTTGCGATAATCAAGCTGCCATACATATTGCTTCCAATCTCGTGTTTCATGAAAGAAGGAAACACATTGAAGTTGATTGTCATTTTGTCCGAGACAAGACTCAAGCAAACATTATCGAGACACCATATGTTCGAAGTAAAGATCAGCTTGCTGATATATTCACGAAGCCATTAACAAGCAATGTTTTTCACCAAGTTCTGTCCAAATTGGGCTCGATTAACATCTACGCACCAATTTGAGGGGGAGTGTTAGGAAATATATTTGTATGGAAACAAATTTGAAATTATGCACTAGCCGTTAGGAATGTTGTCTGTATCTTTTAATTTAGTTAGGTAGAATATTTCCTTGAATTATGACCTAATGTGGTCCAATTAATTGTAATAGATTTTATTTCATATGGTACATGTATTATTGCCTATAAATGTACCATCCTTGTACTCTCAGATTTTCAAGACTATATACACCATTTTATCATATTTCTCTCTTCTGTTTAAGTTCCATTTTATTTCATAAACAAGTTGATATAAAAAAACATCAAGTGCATGCTTACCTCCTATAAAGCCCCTCCTTCCTTCCCTTAATTTCGCCAAGCTCTCTCTCCGAATAATTAGGTACTAAATCCATTATTGCATTCATTTTTATCCAATTTGAAACATAACTGAAAATTAGAAAATATTACAAAAAAAAAATGATCAATTAATTGTAGGTAATGATAACCATGGTTCGTAGTTTCATCCGATACAGCACAGTTTCGTCCGTATCCGGTCGGATTTGGCCGTGGACGACCCGATACCGGCCATTTTAAGTGGGGTCGGATGACTTTCATGATTTTGACACCTGTTTTTTCTGATTTCGATTCCATTTTGTAGATCCGTTGATGGAGAAGATGAACAACCAAGAAAAATAGTGGAGATTTAGGGAAATACTAGAGAAGAAAGAGTATTTGGGTGGAAAAAATGGGAGAGGCGCCATTTTCATTTGGGAAGGTCGGTTGAAGAGGAGAAGAAGAAAGGGGCAGCACGCATAGGAAGGGGAAGGGGCAGCACGCATAGGAAGGGGAAGATGAGTGGGTGTGTTGATTCTCTGTGGCAAAAACAAAGTTATATTTTATGAGTTATTTATATTTTGTTTGTTGTATTGTATGAGGTTATTAAATTTTGTGCATAGAAATTATGAGAATTTTTATGTGAGCCTTAATTACTATTTCAAAGTGTTCAAACAACAACCCATGAAAGAAATCATCAATTAGCATATCTAATTTTTTAAAGCCTACCCAATAATTATTCAGTCTAAAAAGTAAAAAAAGAAAAAAAAAAAAAAAAAATGGTGCAACGTTTTTTTGTCATGGAATAAACTTTATGCAAAATCCAATGTTGGAACTTTTATATATATCACTCTCCTGACTAGCATCATACTATTATTCGAACTTTAATATTCAAGAAGAGGAGAAAGGAGCAAGCTGTTAGTTATTTTTATTTCTCTCTCGTATCATTTGAATCAGGTAATATGTAGTTAGATTATTTAATATTATTTTATTTTGACATCAGTTTTAATTTTTGTAATATATTAATATATATAATCCTTAACCCCATTTACTCTATATTACATATCTTTCATTATGTTCGGCATATCTCATTACACATGCAATATATCCTTTCATCATGTCCACTATGTATTCTAAAATTTTGTGGTACATATTTCAACCTATCCATAATATCTTTTTTCAGATACCAGCATACTTATTAAAATAAGAAAAAATATATTATATTTTTATTCTTATATAATTATATTTTCCTAAATTTTGTGTATATTTTTATCATGTATACTTTTTATCTTTTAAAATTTCCTTCTATTTATAAGTTTACAAGCGATAATATGTTTTTGGAGTAGTAATATATCGTTACAATATTAATATAGTTTTTTCAGTATTATTATATTTCCTATGTGTTATAATATAGAGGTATGCTATATCATACTTAAATTACATGGTGTAACAGTTTGGTCTTAAGAGATCCTTCAAAATTGATTAAAAAAGTAAATTAATGCAAAAAAAAACTACATGCACAATAAATACAATCAAAGACGAAAGACCATGTTTTGTAGCATGGAGTGTTTTAATTGGGCCATAACGTGACTCTCCTATATATGAGAGATTTATTTCATTCAACACTACTTATTTGATTTTTAGTACAATCTTAAGTAGGCTATATGCCTATAGTCTCAAAAGGAAAAAGATGTGTGAAAAATAATTTTGTTAATACAAAGATGTAGTTAATGCTCAATACTTTTTTGTCTGCGAGAAATTTAATATGTAATAAAAAATCGATAATTTCATGAAATAATGTAGTAATGTTTATTTTGTATTAATCACAGAGTTCAGTTTAACAAAAACAAAAAGTTAAAGAAATTTCGCGCAAAATGCGAGTTTCCCTTGTCAAATTATAGAAATAAAGTATGACGGGCAAACCAAAGGATATAAGATGGAATTATATTGCTAGTGTTAATAAAAAGAAAAGATTAGTAGAATGCACGTACTGCCATAAACATATACATGGATGAATATCCTGAGGAAAACAACACTTGGCTGGTATCCGCGGTGAAACAATACCCTGCGAGGTTGTTCCGTCTGAAATTAGGAAGTTAATGTTCGCACACATTAAAGCAGAAGAGGCCGAAAGAGCAAGAGCAGAAAAAAGAAATGAATGGATAACATACGAATTAACTCAGGTTCGTGAAGAGGAGGAAGATGATGATGATGATGATGATGATGATGATGATGATGATCACGATGAATGTGAAGATGAAGATATCCGTAGAGCAACGCGTTTAAGCAGAGAGTCTCATAGAGAAGAAGAACTTCGCCATAGAGGCCCAGGCGAGTCTAGTGCAGGAATGAGGCGCTCTTCATTGATGCGTGTAGATAGCAATACGTCGTCCAAGTTTAATAAGAGAAGCACTGGTCCCATGAGTATCGGGATTAGTCATTCCGCGCAACAACCTAGAATAGATAAAACCTTGCAAAGAACGCAAAGTAGCAAACAACCTAGGATAACTAATGCAATAAAGAAGGGTATTAAGGATGCAAGATCTTATATCGGGAAAAACTGGGCCAGAATTTTTATCCACGATCATATACCTCGTAATGCAGCTAATAGTATTCATTTCAAAGCTGCGGTAGAAGCAACTCAGGATTGCGGTCCAGACATTCGTCCACCAAATGCACATGAAATTTATAACAAATATTTACCCTTGGAGGTAGAAGAACAAACCAATTTTATAATAAAAAAATTACACCCATTTTGGGATGAGTTGGGATGTACCATCATGTGTGATGGCTGGACATCAAAAACTCATAGGAATATTATAAATGTTTTAGTATACTCGTCCAAGGGGATGATATTTATTAAATCGGTAGATGCATCTGATCATTACAAAAGTTCACACTACATTTGTAGCTTGATGTCTAAAGTAATTTAGGAGATAGGTGTTTCAAGAGTGGTGCAAGTGGTATCTGATAATGGAGCAAATTTCAAAAAAGCCGGAGAGCTTATAATGGAAAAATATGAAAAAATATATTGGACACCTTGTGCTGCACATTGCATCGATTTAATGTTAGAAGATATAGGTAAGGACCATAATATAAGAGTTCTTGTGAATCGCAAGACTTGACTAAATTTATATATAATCATGGTTGGGCGCTCAGTACGATGCTAGAGGCAACAAAAAATCACGAGATACTCCGACCAGGCATTACACGTTTTGCCACGCAATTTCTTACATTGCAGAGCATAGACAAATTCAAAAATGCACTCCAAAGAATGTGTTTAGGTGAAAAATGGACCGACGGTATTGGGCGTTTAAAAAGAAAAGATATAGAAAATGCTCGTAGAATCCATGATCTCCTGCTTAATACAGAATTTTGGAGTTCAGTAGGAAGTACAATATTATTAATTAAGCCTCTAGTGATGGTGCTCCGACTGGTTGATAGTGATGATAAGCCGCAAATGAGATATTTGTATGAAGCACTCGATAAAGCGAAGGAAGAGATAAAACAAAATTGATGTCAAGATTACAAAAATTGGTGGGAAAAAATTGATAATAGATGGACTAATAAGCTACACAGAGACATTCATGCTGCCGGTATATTATTTTGTTTCTCATTAATTTACTTCAATATTCAATTCTTCTATAAATTTTTATTTGAAATATATTATTATTGCAGGATATTTTTTAAATCCACGACTCCAATATTCAAAGAATGTGGATAACGATATAGAAGTTACGAGGGGAATCACCAATGTAATTAAAAAGCTTCAACCAGATATTACCCCTCAAATAGCAACTGACAAGGAGATACAAATATTTTTATTTAATTATTTTTTACTATAGAAAAATATCCTT
The DNA here is from genome assembly GCA_024447665.1 of Juncus inflexus. NCBI lineage: Eukaryota > Viridiplantae > Streptophyta > Magnoliopsida > Poales > Juncaceae > Juncus > Juncus inflexus. The sequence goes on from JAJHPC010000006.1 coordinate 5,024,762, forward strand.
AAGCATATACTAATACTAACTTACATGGAAAATTTTGTTTGCTCGGTACAGAAATACCGTAGAAGAACCGGTGTATTCGGTGTTAGTAGTATGCCCTAGGCCAATGTATTTGAGACCTAGATATATGGATTGTGTTAAACAAACATTATTTTTTATTTAGAGATATTTTATATAATAAATGCGTATTGGTTATTTTATTCTTATTACTAAAATGAATCTTGAATATGATCGCTTTATATCATCAAAGTATGTGACTTTGATAGTAAAACTATAAAGCATTATGAATGATATTCTAAACCGTTCCTGATCATTCATAGGATGTTTGTGAGACAAACATACTTTATGATAAGCTATAAATGTACATCAGTATGTTAGTTGACTGATGATCACGTTTTACTGATCATGAATAAGTGTTATTAAGTCATTAACATAAGTATATGTTAGAGACCATATACTGGATTGACCCACCTTGAGAATACTACATGGTTCGTGTCATTAGTTATTCTCAGTAAAGAATGTATCTGTAATCCTTAGACTTGAGATTATCTCAGTTTCCTACATGAGAAATTTTATACTTTAATATAATCTAACATCGTCTTTAACCGGGCGGTCATAAAGATTATAATTAGGTATATAATGAATTATGCGGAGGAAAGAGTTTAATTAAGATAGGATTTGTTCCTCTCATAAATTGAGAGAGATATCTTTAGGCCTCTTGATGATTTGATTGAAGAAACGCACGGCCGTGCTCAAGTGAATTAATAAAAAGTTATTAATGTCATTTCATGTTCAATTAAATTCGGTGTCAAGAAATATTTATCGACCAACATAAAGTTGACACATACCATGCCTTATGGACGATATAGATATCATGTAACAAAGGGATACAATGCATGACATAAATTAGGTTTGATCAAATCATCTATATTTGCTTAATTTGGGTAATCATGATGTCTTGCTAGAGGCCGCTCATGATTTATAATCCATTGTGATTATTGCTAACATTAAGTAAACCTACAGGGTCACACACAAAGAACAACTATTGAGACGTACACAGAAAAATCATAACTTATGTAATAAGTTGTATGGAGAGCTACATAGTCAAGTGACACATCCAATCCTACATCTTATATGATAAGGTGTATTGTATATATGGTTACATAGTTACCATGCACATAGGATATGAAACTTATGGACTATGTAGGCATAAGAGACACCCCAAAATCAGATTAAGGATCATAATTTTTTCGTCCAAATTTTGTGAGACAAAAAGGAGAGAAAAATCCGAAAATTATTCTCTTGTTATTTCTGTGAGAGAAATGAAGAACGGATACTAGCATATATCGTTCTTTATCCATTCAAAGGGGTTGCTCATGTGGATACCGGTAGAGGACGAAGCGAAGTGCGGCGTCTTTGTGATTCGGGTTGAAACCGTAGTTTGTTTGGAGAATCGATTTGCTTGGGAATCCGTTCGTTTGGAGATCGGTTTGTTAGACCGGTTAGGCGAAACATACAAAGGATCGGTTTGGAAACCGGTTTGGAATCGACCAAAGAAAAGCGTCAACCAAATTCGCTTTTGATCATCACGGATTAAGCGTAATCCGAAGGTACAAAGTTATGAACTTTTCTTTGATTTAATTGTAATTCACGGATCTTTCTTTTGGGTTTCGAATTCGATTTTGTTTCGCTTTTGTTTTTCCACTGCGTTATGAATGGTAGAAATCCAACATTCGGAACACAAAAGTTACATCAAGCAATTGAGAAATGTACTCATGCTGACTGGTGGTCTATGTATGTCACAGAGGAATGTCCAAATTTGGCACCAATTGTAGTCCGGATTTTAAGTCAAACAATGTCCGCCTTTAATTGTGAGAGAAATTGGACCACTTTTACACTTATCCATACAAGACCCAGAAATAGGTTAAAAATGGAACGGCTTATGCATCTCGTGTTTTGTCATTATAACATGTGGCTCAGGGAAAGACACCTGAGAAGAAAAGACAATGAGGGATTAATTGATCTTGATGAAATATTTCGTGATGCCGATCCATTACACCCGTGGATCAAAGAAACAGAAAATCGAGTTCTGGATGATAATGAGAATGAGTGGTTGGATGATATTTCTTCTGACGAAAGACCCAAAGAAAGAAATCCCGATAGTGATAACAGTGATGGGTCTGGCGGTGGTGACTTTAATAGAGGTTTAGAAGCAAGTCCAGAAAGAGAAAATAACGAAAGTGAAACATACATTCAGTATAGAGGAGATAATAGAAGTGATATATGTGACAATGAAAGCTATGGAGCTCAACTTGAAAGGGCACGGAGAGAGAAAAAGCCGCAAGCAGGGAGTCTAAGGGAGATAAGCCATAAGAATGCATATGTTTACGACGGTATTCTAGGGTTGAGTGGTGGATCTAGCCAAATTGGTTACAATTTTGGTACTAGATACATTGAAGGATCTATTTTTTCTGAAATACAAGAAAGTACAGGTTCAAATACGAGCAATGCAGAAAACTATTCTCACACAATTCGTATTCTGATAACTAACAACATAACAATTCGCCTTTCGACACAATGATGGTTGATCTTTTCGGCTCCACATATTTGAATCACCTGTATACTGCTCGTTATCCTTTTAACAAGAATGACACCATGGAACCTGGACGCCACAGCTTTTGGCATTAGTTTTTTCCGATTTTGTTGATGAATTTTACTTTTCTTCTTTCGAACGTTGATTTGTATTTGCATTCCATTATAAATCTATTTCCTTATCAGTCAGTTTCATTCAACTACGAGTCTGAATTTTATAACGGCAAAAGAAAATGTTATTATTACAAATATACATGATATGAATTTAATTTGTCTTCTTACAACGTTTCCTAATTTTTTTAGCAATTTTACAAATTTTTTTCTAATTTTTTTGTATTTAAAAATAATGTTTTATAAAAAATCCGACATGCCGATCCGACTCGGCCGATACCAACCCGATATGGCCGATACTCTGATCCAGCTGCTCGACCGATACCGATACCGATACCGACTTTCAGAACTATGATAATAACAATGGCTCTTTCTCCTTATGTATATTATGACAAAACTTTGAGTCTGACCAAAGGACTCGGGACAAAAGAAGAGACATTGGCTATATACCATTAATCTAGGTTTAGTATGAGAAAGAAGCTGGGATAAAGATGCTACAACAAAAAGAAGAGACATTGGCTATATACCATTAATCTAGGTTTAGTATGAGAAAGAAGCTGGGACAAAGATGCCTTGTTGTAGCGATGAATCCCGCAATAATGACTGCTGGTCACGAAAGACGATTTGATACAATGTTTCGCCTCTGGTTCCAAACCTAAGGATCAGTGGAGGTATGTATTTACAAATGTCGTAATATGTTTTCTCCTTTTATCTTTGCCCATTATTTAGTAGTTTATTTTTTTTTTTTTCTCTCTTTTTGTATGGTCTTTTTCTTTCTTTCTTTTACTTTGACTAGGATTAGCACGTGCGTTGCACGTAACGACGCGCGCATGAAATCGCATTGTAAACATGTGATGGTACATCGAGTACTTATTGTCGTTCTAATTATGTATGTTTTGTACACATGTACTTTATATGCAAATACATATATAAACATAAAGTAAAATATATACTATACAATGGTAAAGAATTTTTACTGCTGTTCTAATTATACATATTTCGTACGTATCTTTTTTACATACGTAAGTACATAAAGAAACATTTGTATACAAGCAGTCATATATTTACATATTGTTATGCAAGTAATTTTAAGCTTTTTTAATATTAGTAACCATGATTTCTCGACGTTGCTGGGACTGCCATTCTCGTTTAACGCATCGCACCTCAAATTGGAATTGTGTGTTTGACACCAGTTGTAATATTTCTTCATCATTAACCTGGGCATAATTTCATTAGTGGTAAGTACTGTTAATTGGTGCCTTCTTTCGAAGATATGGTGATGAATATTTCTATTCCAAAAATTGACAGGAATTTGCATGAATTGGATAGTTCTACATAGATGCTATGTTGAAAGGGATGTCATTAGTGTTTTGATATGACTGTACCTGTGTGCTGTTGTTCATGACTTCTTTGGCATCCAATCATGTTATTTCCTTCGTTTGTTCTCCAAATATCGTAATATCAGCTGACGGTGTTGAGTCTTCAATTGTAGCTTTTAGCGATACCTGTGTCGTCGGACGGAGCTCTTCGAAAGAGCTATGTAACAGACCGGTCTTTTAACATGATATTTTCCTGAATAATTTCATTGCCGTATTTGTCTTCGTTTCTGCCTTCATCGGCTTCATCTCTTTCTATCCCCTATTGGACAGAATCAGAATTTAAATTTACTTAAATATAATAGAGTACAGATTGGTGAGATCAATCAAAAGATACCAAGCTATTCAAGTGCTAAGTTTGTAAGTGCAATTTTGGGCTAGATTGGAAATTTAAACCTTAATTCCATTCATTTCTGTACATTTTAAAAAGTCCTCGAATATCTCAATTAAATGAGTTCAATTCCAGTTGTTAAAATTGTGAATTGAAATTAACGAAGTTAATTTTAGGCTCAAATATTTTCCATTTCTCTTTAATAAAGCATGTAATCACAAAACCAAGTTGAATAAATATAATTTGTTCAAGAAACAAAATTGAAATTTCATATTATAAACTAAATTTAGCTCAAGTCCAATTGATTTTGCAATCAAGAACTAACCTAAAAGCAGAGAAACAGTGTGAACTTATGACATGTAAGCTATTTTGTAATCAAGAACTAACCTAAAAGCAGAGAAACAATGTGAATTTGTAACATGTAAGCTATTCATAGTCAAGCTGTAATGAATCAACTATAGATATTTTGTGTTGGATCTTGAATCTCCATGTCAGGGACTTCGCTTCAGAAGGTCTATCGGAGCTTGAACGCCTGCACCAATTGATCGACAGCATATTGGAGGATCCGTTGAATCTAACAATATTAATTTATGTCTTAGTAATTATAAACAACTAATAGTTATCAGAAATCCAACAATACTAATATCTATCGTTACAAATATTGCAGTTATTGCCATATGAACACAATTACTATAGCTAGATATACAATTACTACAAACATATGCTAATTGTTTTTCTATGATAGTTATTAGTTATCCTTTGCTCTCAAAACGATATATCTGGAGTTTGAATTTCATTTGGGTACTGTTTTTTTAAATTCTAAAACAGATACAAAATTTGAAATTTGAACCATGCCATTAAGTTCCAAAAAAACAAGCTGAGTTTAGGGTTACGAACGGATTGAAACTTGAAATTTTTAGGGGAATTATGCCTAAAATTTGCATTCTCTGAACTTGGATCAACAACCTAACTTTTCAGTATACAGTTCTATTTGTGTTCAGATTATAGGAACACACATGTCGAAACCCATTCATCCTTAACATTCAACGCTGACTTTGTCATAATTCTGCCCTTATTACCATTAACTCACCAAAATAGCCTTGATTATCACCTTTATTTTGGCCAATAACTGCATAGCAAGATGACTCATTTTGCATCAAATTAAAGACCTGTTCATCAAATAAAAGCATTTTTTTTTAAAACATCAAATATTTACATGCTTTTAATTTATAAATTTTGGTGATAATAATAATCATGTTAAAGGAATACAAATTATCAGTCTAATTGACACTAACTAACATTAATTCAGCACTAATTATCCCTAATACTACCCTAAAAATTGAACCGCCCCTAATGCATCCTTAATTCAGCCAAGTTCAGTAATACAAATTTCAGGCTTTTCAGCCTATTCCTTTAATAGCATTAAATCAGAGGAATTCCCCCTAAATGTAGATATTCATCACTTCACAACCACACATAAATAAAACATGACTGTACTTGGTATTTTAGTTTGTTGCTTACTATTTATTATAATAATCTGCCCCTTCAAACTTTCAACTTTATTTTTTTTATATATTTTAATTTCTCAACTCAAGTCCACCTCAAATAGTAGTAATAATAATTATTATGAAGGATAAGTATGGTTAGGAAAGACACAAGGGAGAAGAGAGCCAAAATGAACCATGATTTGGGCCAAATGAAATTTTAAATCTTTATTAACTGAATCAGCAGTTAACATTATAATTCACACAGAACAATCTTTTGACTGATCCTCTTTATTACATTATCACTACAAAAAATAATCATTATTAAAGTCCACAAAATCTAAAAAATAACCTCATTAATTTAACCTCCTCTATTTTCGTCTTCATACCTATTCCAACTACATTCCAGTCACCCTCACATCCAATCCCAGCCAAAATCAACAAACCTGGAAATCATTTGCTGGAATATTATTTCCTGGATCCACCTCTGTTTCACACTCGGAAAACAGACAGTAGCACTTTGACGGGATGAATTTACATCCATTGGCGGCCCATTGAGTTTGTAAAATTATGCAACAAAATTGCTTTCTTGTTTCAAAGTTCCTTGATTTGTCTTCATTCTTAGACTTGCAGACCTGTAGAAGTAACCTAAATTAAATGGAATTAAAACTAATTCGATACTTAACTCAAAAATAAATCAATCTTATTTCAAAATAATGCTGTTTACTCTATTGAACTAATCTGCAATTCTGCTATTTTCAACCAGACAAGACCTGAAATCCAACTTATATATACTCTACATTATGAGTGTTCTCTTGATTTATAAAAATATATAATTTTTATTTCTATGGTCTGGCCTCTTACCATTCATTACAAAAACCTACTAATCTCCAAATAATGCCCACTAAAATTTGCAATAACAGCCTGAACTTGCAATAGTACAAATTGCAACAAAAGTTACAAAACCCTAAAATTTGCAACAAAGCTCACTAATTTTGTAATGAACCTCCCCAAAATTTTCAATAACCCTTTAATTGGCACTAAAACCCACTGATTTTACAATAAACCGATAATTTTGCAACAAAAACCTTAAAAAGTGACTGATGTTTTAAGTTCAAGCAATTCAAAGCAGATAAGAATGGAACTTAAGTTCAAACAGGATATCTTTTGTGCTAGAATGGATTCAGCTATTAAGTATTATTCAAAAAGCAAGAGAATGGATTCAGCTTTCAATCAAAAAAGAATGGATAAAGCTACTTATGATAACAGGATGAAATTACCATTTTGACTTCAATTGATCCAACTTTGAAGTCGCCGCCTTCTTAGACTCGGGCCTCAACGACACCTCTACTCGGCAGGTACGGCTGGAAGAACGGAGCCGACGGTTGGAAGAGCAGCAGACAATATCCGTCCATCTTGATCTTAAGATCTTCTCTCTCCTCCAATCGAAGAACCTTGAAGCAAAATTCAGTGTCGTGAGTAAAGTAGGGACTTTGGTGAATTTATCCTAAATTAACCCAATATCTCCTCTAAATTAAGTATAGTACACAATTGCAAAAAGAACATAGAATTAATACTCAAATTCGAAAAAGAGAAAAAAGAACTGAACAAAAAGGAGAACAAACTCAAGAAATAATACTCCTAAATTCAAACCGGGGAAACTCTCTTAATTAATGAACTGAACAAGTCGCTTCTTGCGCCTGTTCCTTCAAAAAAAAAAACCCGGGGAAACTCCAACCAAAATAATTAGCAAAAATTCCACAAAAAGCTAACCTAATAATTCATCTCCATTAAGGAGGGAAGAGGGTTGCTGCTACGCCGAAGAGAGAGGCGCGCGGAGAGAGAGAGCAGAGGCGGTTTGATTCATTTGAAGAGGCTGGACACTGGAGAGAGAGAGAGAGAGGAAAGAAGGATTAGAGGGCGTGGACCGTATTCAACTGGTCTACATGAACCAAGTCTAAACAATATTTCTTGGAGTGAATTTGGGCCCAGCCAGCTGTTCAGATTTTATTTGTTGTCAGTTGGAACCCCACACAGCTGTTGAGACCTGAAAAGTGCACGCACATTCTCTCTTTTAAGTTTTATAGCAGGAGAGGAAGGATATGGGTAAGAAACGATTTGATAAGAAAAATTGTGACAAAAATATTTTTTTATTCTTATTTGTACATATCAATAAATTGAGTTAAAAAAGACAAGAGTATATTACTTTTTATTGTTAATTTCTTCTCTCTCCCACGTAATTATCATCAAAACTTTCAAATTATGAATATTCATTAAAACCAACTAATTCTTTATAAAATAAGTTGTTAACTTATTAATATTAATTATTTTTTTCATGAAATCTTTAGAAATTTTAATATTAATATACTAATTCAAATAAAGGTTGATTAAGAAAATATAGTGGCTAAATACTTACAAACATATACAAGAATAAAAAATAAATTTTCATTATTATGCAATTTCATGAATTCATAATTGCTCCATAAACACGAAATGACAAGTAAATAAAAAGGCTAAAATGACTAACTAATATTTTTTATTTATAAAAAATCTTATAATGGACTAACTAAATTAAAATTGAACAACAAAAATGCATATTAAGTGTCAAATGCTATTTGATAAAAAAAAAATAATACTATATTCAAATACTAACGAATTAAAATAAATGGCGCAATTGATAATTTTGAAAAAAGAAACGGCTTTCTTCTACAAAAAAAACAAATTTTTAATTTAGTTAGTCCGTTATAAGTTTTTTATAAATAAAAAATATTAGTTAGTCATTTTGGCATTTTTATTTACTTGTTATTTCATGTTTATGGAGCAATTATGAATTCATGAAATTGTATAATATTGAAAATTTATTTTTTATTCTTGTATATGTTTGTAAGTCTTTAGCCAGTATATTTTCTTAATCAATCTTTATTTGAATAAATATATTAAAATTAAAATTTCTACAGATTTCATGAACAAAAATAATTAATATTAATAAGTTAACAACATATTTTATAAATAATTAGTTGGTTTTAATGAATATTCATAAATTTGAAGGTTTTGATGATAATTACGTTGGAGAGAGAAGGAATCAACAATAAAGAGTGATATACTTTTGCCTTTTTTAATTCAATTGATTGATACGTACAAACAAGGATAAAAAAAGTCATTTTGTCACAATTTTTCCTACTCCTATCAAATTATTTCATGTCCATATCACTTCTCGAGATTTAGCTGCATAAACATATCATAAACTTAATAGGGAACAATTTTTTGAAGTAGTTCGCAATTGCCTATATTGAATAGAAACTAAAGTTATCTACACATGTAAAAGATCTAAGAAGAAAAATAAAAAAGAAAATTTAAAATTACCAACACTAAATGCATGGTATGAAAATAATTTTTTTTTAAGCTACAGGAGGATATGAAAATAATTTTAAGATGATGCATGCATGTTTAATGTTTTCGGGAATATATACTTGTTAGGATGATCTTTACATAAATTATATGAAGGGTTGGCACAGAACATGAAAAGTTTGGATACGATTTGAAGACGCTTCGCCCTTTGAATTATGAGCAACTCAAGGATTTTATGAATGTTATATCTGAAAGATTCGATTGGGACAAAATAATAGATGGAGGCCTTTTCACTGGTCTCAAACAGGTACATTTTTCTCATTAACTAGACATGAAATGAAAGTAACCAAACTTTCTAAAAAGAAATATATAAAAGGAGATGATAATATTGCGCGACGGTATATAAAAATTGAAAAAAACATATAAACTGAAAACAAAAAGTATATAAAAATTCATTCGATAAATAATATATAATTTCAATCCGTCGTTATATGATCACTACAATACTTCCGTCGTGATTTCCCATTTCCCCATATAAAATTTATGGGATTATACACACATCTCCCAACAGCCCTCTAGTCTACCGTTTGTCACTGATAAACGGGGCCAACTTTTTTTAATTAAATATGGGACCTGTTTATCAGTGATAAACGGTGGGCTGGGAGGGAGGGACGTTTACCTGGGGATAAATATATTTTTCCAAAATTTATTGTTTATATTGAAAAGGTTAAGAAAAGCATCACATTCATTGTAGAAATCGCTAATTGGGATCAATCGGACGGGCCAAAAATTTCCGAGTATGGGAGTAATCAAGATTAATCGAAATTAATTAATTTGATCTAATCGGACTGAATTTTTATATATATTTCAAATAATATTAACATTTATAACAAAAATATTCAATATCCTAAATTCATAATCTAACAAACACATACAATTTAAAGTTCAAATACATAATTCCAATTAAAATATAAACAATGTTTTATACATAATTCAAATTAAGACATAATCCAAATAAACAACACACATCAAAGTCCAAACAAATAACACACATCAAAGTCCAAACTAAAAACACATATCAAAATCCAAAATAAAAAATTAAATGGGCCGGGCCGGGTAAAAAATATAGAAAAAGGCTAAAAATATAAAAAAAAAATTGGGGCTTAATCGGGTTAAAAAACGTCCCAAATCGGCGAAAAAAAGGTCCAAATCGGGCGGCCGATTAATGCTCCCGATTAGTCTTTTTTTTGGGACATTCGGCTCCAATTAGTAATTAATCACCGATTAATACCGATTTTTGCAACACTTATCACGTTAGAGCCTGGTTGTCAGTTAGAGCTTAGTGGTGCACGTGTTGAAACATTACATGAAACAAGTGAAGAGATCCATTCTCATATTCTTCAGGTATATAATTATGTAACATAACTTATTTTGACAAAATTGTGTTTTTTTTATAATTTTTTGAGAAAATTGTTATTATTTATCATTAGGTCAAATCGGTTGCAAAAGAGATGAACATGGGTTCATGTGAGGTGGATTTTTACCAAAGTGGACTCTTGACGACATACCTAAAATCCAAAGGTATATAAATTATTTTCTTCTTTATGATTTTCATATTTTAACTTGAGACAGAATTTACAAAAATAAATTTCTCTTTTCATGTAGGTTAGATGCCATCTCATATTAGACAACTTGTCCATATATTCTATTCTATCTTTGGTGTTGATGTGTCTTTGCGAGCCTGCACTGTTCAGGTTACACACTTTATTTCATTTACTTCTTAGATATATTTGTACTTTATGCTTGTAAAGACATTTCATAAGGAATCACATTCTTTGAATTGCATATGGCAGGCTAATTATTCGATCCTTGATTAACTAAATATGTAAATAGATATATGAAAGTATTGTTATGTATGCCTCAATATCTCATCATAATATGTTTTTTTTTTGTAATGATATTTAGGAAAGATTATGAGAAGGAAATAAATATTTAGGAAATATTTGGAGGATAGAAGGAGATGACTTATTTTTATCTTTATATCTTTAGTTTATGTTGTTTTCATATTGTATTTTTAATTTAGGCAGTTTATATTTTGGTAATTAGTCAATGTTCTACTATATAAAGAAGTCTAAACTTATTGTAATTGTATTATAATTCTTATAATGTAATCACTCAGTTGATTATACGATTTTTTTTCTTCTTCTCTAGTTATTTTTCCCATGAGTTCTCTTTTTCTATATCAATATTCTCCTCCATTTTCCTAACAAGTATGAACTATGAAGTTCTAAAGTCATGTGAATCTTTGTTTATAAATGCTTGTTAAACAGATCGCCACAGCTATGTTTGCAAGTTCACCCTTCAAGGAAGGCAAACCGAGCGGCTACCTCACAACCAGAAGGTTTTCATTTTCTTAATGAACTGTATTTTTAAATTGAAAGATTAAAGACAGAGAGAAATGAGTTGGGCCAACTTATTATCTAGACCTATATTTTCTTGATTCATCATCCAAATATTGTTATGTGTTGTGAATTGCAGTTTTCTTGGTCCAAATCAGACAGAGCTCGTTGTGGCATACCCTCTCGCTTTTTTAATGACTTCTTTGGGTACATAATTTTTTTTAATTCTTACTCTACTTAGAGCAGATAATTTATCGCACTAATTCAAGATTTGCCTCAAAAAAATTTGCCGCACTAATACTTTCAAACTTACGAGATAAGTGTATCAGGGGCACTTCTTTGGTTATAAATTTATTAATAGTATCAGAGAAGAAAGTTATCAACCATTCTTGTATTATAAATGAATTTAAATTACTAATGTAACTTCTTTTCTTGCTGCAATTATTGTGAATACACTTTTTATTTAAATATATATACAACTTATATAAAGTGTAAAACTTTCCACATGATCAAAAAATAAGGTCTACATTTTTTTTCTTTTATTTAGGTTTGAAGATTATGTGGATTATGCTATGGACTTAACTATGTATTGCGTGTCTCGAAATAACAAGACCATTGATTGTAGTGGGGTGACCTTTGGGGTATTGTTGTCATATATACCTTTCTTTCCTTGAGACATTATTGTTTTATAATCACTACAACAACAAAAATACTCCTAACCACGGTTATTTTTGTTAATATACATGGTCCAAACCGTAATGACATGTGTCTTCTCAAGGTTTTGAAACCATGATAGAACCGTGGCATCTCCATCCGTGGTAAACATTTATACACACGGTTTCGAAAGTGCGTGTAAACGTAACACGATTTTCTTTTCATGATTTAAACCGTGTTTACATGATTATAATATCACGGTTTAATTTCAAGGTGAACCGTGAGTACAATATTTATGTGTTTATTACAACATCTTAACATGGTCAAAACTGTGGTAATATAATATACAATATTGCAATATATATACACATTAAAACCATGATTACATTACATTAATATATATATTTAAAATTCATTTATATAATAAAAACTTTATCTAACAATTAATATACCAATTATCCACCAAACTATACATATGTAGCAACCATTCATAAACTAACCGAAATATACATACACAATTAATCCACCAAAATATCCATAATCTAGCAACCATCCATAACAAACCCTAGAATCCCAACAAAATGAAACTAACATTCCAACATACACACAAACTCTAAAATCACAACAAACCCTATATGCCAGCATAATAACACAACTACCAATCTTCATCATAAAAATTACATCAAATTTAAAAGGCACCCTTGGTTCGGATTTCATCACGCCTTTTCTACAGGAGGAGGCAAGCTGTAGAACAGAAAACAAAAAATATATAGCTAATACAAACAGAACAAAATTTAAAAAGAACCACAAACTCCATGGTTACATTAGCACTTTGTGTATTTCATTGAGTTTAGTTGATGTTTTCAAGTATCAAAACATATCTAAATTGATCAATATCATAACACAAGAAGAGAGAAATAATCGGATTTAATTAGGACATATTTGACTCAAAACATATGATCTGCTTTTACTCTAGATGTATACATGCATCAAGACATGGTAATCTTCCACATATTAAGAATTCTCGATTGACAATCAGCCAATAAATTCTATAATTACAGCTTCAGAACGAAATTTAGTTACTTCAAATTTTTGAAATGGTAAATTTGGTAGCTTCAGTTTCAGAAGGGATATTGACAATTTGAGTTTTTTCCGGAAGGGTATACATATGAAATTACACAAAAATGGCAATCGTGTTTAAGGGTACATACCTGTTTTAAGAATTATCATCATGCCCGTTATTTTCAGTGCCGTAAACAGTGGTCGTTCGTTCGCGGCTGTACCAATCCAGCTACAAGACCTATTAAAATAAATTAAGGTGTAGGGTTAGTTTTGTAATAAACCATTATAATTATTACAAGTTCAATTCAACTGAACTGAACAAAACAACAAACTTCAATATTGAACTAAAATTTTTCTAGATTCTTTCCAGTTTCATAAGGTGGCTGTATCATTCCATTATCCAAAATGCTATTATAATAAAATCATGCTGAAATTTGGGGGACCTAGAGTTAGTAGCTTCAAAAGCCATACTTGCCTCCTATACAGTTTCATGCTAAATAAATCCGACATTCTTTTTAATCCCAACAACTCTTGCTTCAAAATGCGATTAACTTCAAAATAGGATTTAAAACGTTAGTTAAGGAAATGTACCTCGATATAGTCCAACAGTTGAGTGGATTTCAGTCAAAAAGTGGCTGATTCAGTCGATTTGACTGCAGATTTAAGTCAATCGCAGTTTTTTTTGTTGATTTGGGTGCTGATTCAGTCAAACGCAGCTGATTCAGTCGATATGAGTGCTGATTTCAGTCAATTGCGGCCTATTCTGTCAATTTAAAGGCTAATTTCAATCAAACACAGGTTATTCAGTTGATTTGGGGGCTGATTCAGTCAATTTGAGTGTTGATTTCAGTCAGAAGCAGCCTATGTACCCGATTTGGATACATTCACGCTTGAATATCGATAAGAGGAGTTAGGGCAAAGTGGTGGAAGAATGAGAGATGAATTCGCCTCCTATGTTGGTGTTAGGGCAGCGGTGGTGCGTCCGGAGACGGCGATCGCCGGCGGATCCATCTCTGCCTCGTCAGGCGAGCTCGACTTCTCCGTGGACTCGCCGGCAGTGAATGATCAGGCGATCTGGCGAAGAGAGAGAAAGGGACTGATCGAGAGGAATGACTAATGGCGTCTGAGAAGGAAGGGGAGGGATTGAAAGCGCTGGGGTTTTTCTGAAAATTAGGCTTTATCATCCCGAGTTCTATCAAACCGGGAAAAACTTTAATTAGTTCTTACATAACCGTGCTAATGAATACCAGATTTTCACCTCTGTACCACGGTTTTCACAAGCCGGGAATACATTAAACTGGTTTTTCAATAACCTTGTTAACATGTGATGCATCCAACAGCCTTGGCACCTAAACCATATTAATATTTACACGGTATAGAAACCATGTTAATGAGCACCAAAAAGGACTCACATCAACACGGTTTTGCTTTCATGCATATAAAAACATGATAACGAGTGGTTTTTGTTGTGAATCTATATAGAACAAGTTAGAACTTAATTTTCAGACATGCTACATATGTTATATAGTGCAAATATTACAAGTACAACTAAGTAAACATTTAGGTAAATATTTTTTATGTCCTCAAATGAGAAATAGTTGCAAGAAAGAAAGAAAAATTATTGTTTTACTGATAATTGATGCATATAAGATTTGAATTCATAACTAATTTTTACTCAATTACTTAGACCATTTGTTTGTGTAAACATTACTATATTATTCTTATGTTTGCCTAAACATTACTATATCCACCTTTTACCTTTTACTTATTAGATTTTTCCCATGTTATTCAGGATTTCATGCAAGGAAAACATCCTCAACTCCCTGGAGAGAGACCAACACTCAAAGATTGGGAAGATCACTTGGGATTCGTCTTCCTGGACAGATTATTTGCGGTTAACTATGTGCATGATCCCAAATTTAAGAATTTAATTAATTATGACGGATAATATACAGGCTAGGTTGATGAAGTACATGGAAATGAGAGGTTCAGATAGCGGTTCTTCGTGGAGCGCATGGGCTGTGCCAGCATTTTGGGTTCGTTTTTCATTTTATTCAATTTTTACTATGAAAATAAAATCTGAGATTCAAATAGTTTATATTTGCAGGTCGCATGGACGGAGGGGGCAAGCAGCCGAGCAGGGGCCCCCTATGAAATCTGAAAATTATTATTTAGTCTTTCGTAGTTATAATTGAATTTTGGTTCTTCTAGTATATGAAATTATGCATGATAGAATAGAGATTTTGAATGGAGAATAATAAGTAGAGTTATGTAAGTCAAAAAAATATTACTAAATCTTAAAATCTAAAAGTGATCCGCCGAAGTTAGAAGTGAAATGTGGATCTTGTGTGGTCTAATACTAAGATAACATATAAATTGTAGTTTTTAGAAATTTATAACATAAGGTAATAGAGTTATAGGACACACTTGACTCTTGCAAATAAAAAACAAGATAACTTATATCATGCTTGTGATATTATTTTTTCTCATGTGTCATATTTGTATATCATTCAACTATTATATGGATTTGTTATGTTTCTAAAATTTTAATATATCTTGTTAGATCAGTAGCTCAATATTTTTTTTAGACCTAAACTCACTACTAATGAGTTGAGAGGCTAGCCAAATGTGCAAAATGCCTTTGTCACGACTTGAATAACCAAAGTTTACCGATGTAGCTACCACTGAGCTAGCAAGAGTTGAATAGTTGCTTAATTTTACTAGACCGGAGCAAACAAAATAACAAAATTTTACTTTTAACAATTAATTATATAAATAAAATTTAGACAAATTTTATACTAGTGATTAGACAAGTTTATTAAAAAATTATGGTGTACTAATAAAAAAATGTTAAAATATTTTGCGATAGTCCTGGTATCGTCCTAGTTCTGCTCCTCCTAAGTTGAAATCCTGGCTTCATCCCTGGCAGGTCGGGTTGTGGTATGATGAAGTTTCATTGCAAAATGTTACATACTTGACTGCTAACTGGACAAACAACGAAAGACAAATGCTACACCAACAGGTTGAACAAAAAAAACGATGAATTAAATTAGAAACTTATCCAAGCCTCACATTATTAATTTACAATAATTTATAATCCTTAAAAATTTCTAGCTGCCACATTAAGTTACATTGGCTCTTTAAATCCCCATCATCAAATTATAATCTAATGACTATAATCTATCAAATTATATACATGGATTTACTAAGTATCACCCATTTACATACAAGAGATTCAATATAATACTATCATTTAAGAAAATATATATTTTCTTAAAAAAATATTTTGTAAAAAATTCAGATCTTTTTAAGAAAACTTTTTTTGAAAAATATTATTGTCACAATCTTTTTTCAGAAAATTGGTTTTGTAGAAAAATACTTTGTAAGAAAATACCAAGGATCGCCCATTTGCACACAAGAGCCCTAATATAATATTATTATTTAAGAAATTATTTTTCCTCTAAGAAAAAAATTGGAAAAAAATATTTTTTAAAATATTCAGATTTTTTTAAGAAAACTGTCTTTTTTAGAAAAATGTTATTTTTCACAAGTTTTTCACAGAAAATTTGTTCTTTAGAAAAATACTTTAAAGATTTTTTAAAAAAACTATATTATTAACAAAAAAAAATTCATAAGAAAAAATTAAAAAAATATATTTTAGTACGTTATACTTACTCAATATGTTATAATTGTTAGTAGTATGCCCTAGGCCAATATATTTGAGACCTAGATGTATGGATTATGTTAAACAAACATTGTGTTTATTTAGAGATATTTTATATAATAAATGCGTATTGGTTATTTTATTCTTATTACTAAAATGAACCTTGAATATGATATTCAGCTTTATATCATCAAAGTATGTGACTTTGATAGTAAAACTATAAAGTATTATGAATGATATTCTAAACCGTCCCTGATCATTCATAGGATGTTTGTGAGACAAACATACTTTATGATAAGCTATAAATGGACATCAGTATGTTAGTTGATTGATGGTCACGTTTTACTGATCATGAATAAGAGTTATTAAGTCATTAACGTAAGTATATGTTAGAGACCATATACGGATTGACCCACCTTGAGAATACTACATGGTTCGTGTCATTAGTTATTCTCAGTAAAGAATGTATCTGTAATCCTTAGACTTGAGATTATCTCAGTTTCCTACATGATAAATTTTATACTTTAATATAATCTAACATCGTCTTTAACCGGGCGATCATAAAGATTATAATTAGGTATATAATGAATTGTGCGGAGGAAAGAGTTTAATTAAGATAGGATTTGTTCCTCTCATAAATTGAGAGAGGGAAAAGTGTTGCTAAATGAATATCATCATTATCGGGTATTTCATAAGGAATGACAGGTCTAACTAAAACAAAATGCTTTTTTTTCATAGGTGTAATTCCTTGAATGTAGATCCAAGAATTCTTTTTTTTTTTTTTGTGGTATTAAAATGTTGTTGTGCCTGAATACCTTATCTGTTTCCTCAGGAAAATGAATTTTAGGCCTCTTGATGATTTGATTGAAGAAACGTACGGCCGTGCTCAAGTGAATGAATAAGGAGTTATTAATGTCATTTCATGTTCAATCAAATTCGGTGTCAAGAAATATTTATCGACCAACATAAGGTTGACACATGCCATGCCTTATGGACGATATAGATATCGTGTAACAAAATGATATAATGCATGACATAAATTAGGTTTGATCGAATCATCTATATTTGCTTAATTTGGGTAATCATGATGTCTTGCTAGAGGCCGCTCATGATTTATAATCCATTGTGATTATTGCCAACATGAAGTAAACCTACATGGTCACACACAAAGAACAACTAATGAGACGTACACAGAAAAATCATAACTTATGTGATAAGTTGTATGGAGAGCTACATAGTCAAGTGACACATCCAATCTTACATCTTATATGATAAGGTGTGTTGCATATATGGCTACATAGTTACCATGCGCATAGGATATGAAACTTATGGACTATATAGGCACAAGAGACACCCCAAAATTAGATTAAGGGTATAATATTTTCGTCCATCTTTTTGTGAGAAAAAGAGGAGAGAAAAATCCAAAAATTATTCTTTTGTTATTTTCTCTGAGAGAAATGAAGAACGAATACTAGCATATATCGTTCTTTACCCGTTCAAAGGGGTTGTTCGTGTGGATACCGGTAGAGGACGAAGCGAATTGCGGCGTCTTTGTGATTTGGGTTGAAACCGTGATTTTTTTTTGGAGAATCGGTTTATTTGGAGAATCGGTTTGTTAGGAGAATCGGTTTGCTTGGAGAATCGGTTCGTTTGGAGATTGCTTGGAGATCGGTTTGTGAGACCGATTAGGCGAATCATTCAAAGGATCGGTTTGGAAACCGGTTTGGATCGGGCAAAGAAAACCGTCAACCAAATTCATTTTTGATCATCACGGATTAAGCGTAATCCGAAGGTACAAAGTTATGAAATTTTCTTTGATTTAATTGTAATTCACGGATCCTTCTTTTGGGTTTCGAATTCGATTTTGTTTCGTTTTTGTTTTTCCGCTGCGTTATGAATGGAAGAAACCCAACAGTGGTATCAGAGCCAAGTGAATTCCAATTAAATTAAGACGGATAAACCATTTTCGAAATATTTCTTTGATTTTGAGGCGTTGTTTTTCAATTTTTTGAATTTTGGTCATGAACGGTTGCAATTTCATGAAAGGGTGCGACTTCATGAAAGGGTGCACGTGATGTATCTTGATCATGGACGGTTGCGAGTTCATGAAAGGATGTGACTTCATGAAAGGGTGCATGTGATGTATCTTGATCATGAACAGATGCAACTTCATGAAAGGATGCGACTTCATGAAATGGTTCATGTGATGTATCTTGATCATGAACGGTTGCGATTTCTTGAAAGGATGCGACTTCATGAAAATGTGCATGTGATGTATCTTGATCATGAAAGGTTGCAAATTCATGAAAGGATGCGACTTCATGAAAGGGTGCATGTGATGTATCTTGATCATGAAAGGTTGCGATTTCAGGAAAGGATGTGACTTCATGAAAGGGTGCATGTGATGTATCTTGATTATGAAAGGTTGCGAAATGATTGAAAGGGTGCCTTGGGTATGTCATGAAGGGATGCATGTGATGTATCATAACCTTCGGATGGGTGTCTAAATTTTATGAAAAGGTGCGAAACTACGTATATGATACACCAAATAAATTTCGAAAAGATGTATTCAACACATCAAGTTTTTTAAAGAAATTTTGAGTTTCGGCACTATATAAAATAAAATTTCTTCAGGGGCGCATATAACATGGCCTATTAGATATGTGATGAATGATTGTGATTTGTGTGTGATGATGTGATGTGTGTAATATATGTATGTATGTAAAAACGGGCATGGTTCCGTTCTTGGTTTATGTGATGTAATTTATTTTGATGGTTAATTGTGACGGGCATGGTTCCGTTCATTTTATATATAATATAACTACCACGATCATACACATCATGGAGATGAAGGAGTTCATCATCCACTTCATACACATCATGTAGATGAAGGAGTTCACCGTCCACCTCATACAC
This sequence comes from Juncus inflexus, assembly GCA_024447665.1. Lineage (NCBI taxonomy): Eukaryota > Viridiplantae > Streptophyta > Magnoliopsida > Poales > Juncaceae > Juncus > Juncus inflexus. The sequence continues at coordinate 5,044,696 of JAJHPC010000006.1, forward strand.
ATCATGGAGATGAAGGAGTTCATCGAAGCCTTGTGGTTGAATGTATCTTAGGAAATGATCTTAATGATTGGCTCATTTAGATCATCAAGGCCATGTTATATCATATCATATTTATTTTATCTGTGCATGTGATGTTCTGTGATGAAATACATGATATAATAAAACAACAAAACAAAAGATTAAACATAACAATCCCTCATATAATATTAAATCATAGAAATGCCTCTCATGTATCTATACTTATTATCCCTTCGATCATGCAAAATTTGGGTATGCCAAAACATAGTGAATTAGCATAATCTTAGGGTGATAAGAAGCGAGAAATGGTGATTCTCGATATTTAGACATGGTTAGATTCAACTGAACTATCAAGTCAGACTTGGGTTCGGGGCATATGATAGGATGCATACGCCGAGCATATGATGCTCATCCTATGGATTAAACGAGAGTTGTATGAGATACAATTAGAAACGTTCCTACCTAAATAATTAGGTTCTAGGCGATGAGCCAAAGCTCACTTGGAACTTGATGAAATATGGATCTTGGCCCACTATGAAATTTAAAGTTAAAATTTCCGAATCAATACATTTGAGGGTTATTGATTTGAATAAAATAGTGGGAGTTAAAATTATATTAAAATATCTCAAATCACATATTAATATAAACCTGCATTTAATTCTGTGTAGAAAATGGCAACAAACAACACATCAACTTTAACATTGCGATCCGTCCTTGAGAAGGACAAGCTCAATGGGAAAAACTTCCTTGACTGGCATTGGAATTTGAGAATTGTTCTCAAACAAGAAAGGAAGAACTATGTCCTTGAAAGGCCCATTCCCAACCAGCCCGCTGATGATGCTGATCAAGAAGTGATAAACACTTATGCCAAGCATACAAGCGACTCTAATGATGTGACATGTCTCATGTTGGCCACCATGGATGCCGATCTTCAAAAGCAGTTTGAAAATTTAGAGGCATTTCCAATGTTGGCATAGCTCAAGGAAATGTTCCAAGAGCAAGCTAGAAATGAGAGGTATAATGCACATTGTGCATTAGCAAGTTGTAAGATGGTTTCTAACTCCTCGGTGAGTGCTCATATTCTGAAAATGAAAGGGTACCTTGATCAACTTGAGAAACTAGGGGCAAAGGTTGGCAATGAGATGGCTACCGATTTGATCCTTAGGTCTCTTCCTCCGAATTTCAAGCCATTTATAATGAACTATAATATGCATAACATGGACAAGAGTATCACGAAGTTGCACGGCATGTTGAAGAACTTCGAGGGGACTATGAAGACAAATGTTGTCAATGATGTTCTCTTGATTCAGAAAGACAAGGGTCAAAAGAGAAAATTCAAGGGCAAAGTCAAAGGAAAAGGTAAGGGCAAGGTGTTGTCCGAACCTAAGAACAAAAAACCTAAGAACAAACCAAGCCATTGGAAAAGAAATTGCCAGGCATACTTGGAGGATCTAAAGAAGAAGAAGAAGAAGAGTAGTGAGACTACTACTTCATGTATTAATGTTATTGAAATTAATTTATCTACTTCTTCATCTTTGGTATTAGATACTGGATGCGGTACTCACATTTGTAATAATGTGCAGGGGCTGCAAAGGAGTAGAAGATTAGCGAAAGATGAAGTGGACCTGCGGGTGGGAAATGAAGCAAGAGTTGCTGCATTAGCCGTGGGCATTTATTTATTATCTTTACCTTTTGGACTTGTAATAAATTTAAATAATTGCTACTATTTGCCTGCTGTGAACAGGAATATTGTATCTGTGTCGAGATTGGTTTTGGATGGTTTTAAGTTTGTTATTGAGAATAATAACTTTACCATAAGTAAAGAAAATATTTTCTATGCGAATGGTCAATTAGAAAATAGTCTTTATGTTTTAAATCTTGATCATGTACATTACAAGTCTATCTATAACATTAATACAAAGAGATTTAAATCTAATGATTTGAATCCGACATATTTCTGGCATTGTCGTTTAGGACACATAAATGAGAAACACATTTCTAAACTCCACCAATATGGACTTTTAGACTCATTTGATTTAGAATCATTTGAGACGTGCGAATCTTGTTTATTAGGTAAGATGACAAAGGCTCCTTTCACAAAGAGAGGTGAGAGGGCAAGTGAGTTATTGGATGACTTAAGTAGATATGGATATGTTTACTTAATGAAACATAAATCCGAATCTTTTGAATTGTTCAAAATTTTCAAAAGTGAAGTAGAAAACCAACTAGGTAAGAAAATAAAAGCACTTCGATTTGTTATGGCATAATTGGGCTTAATTGCACAATTGTGATGTTTTCAAATATTGTAAGATCGGGATAAATTGCCCATAACTTAGGAAAAAGAAAAATAATCTTCTATTATTCGCTTTGAAATTAGCCTTCTTTACTCTATCATTGCAGGATAATAAGAAATTTCAAGGGGAATTGTTTGGGATCTCTAATTTATTCCGCGACCTATCTGATAAGCTCTTCACAAGCGAAATTATTGAAATGCACGAAGACCAAGGCAAACAAGTTAACAATTTAATAGATGAGACCCAATTTAATAAGGCGTGTGATGATAATCATAAAGAAAAGTTTGAGGATTTAGGTATAGTTCTTTTATATAAAGATATATGCATTTTTCTTTTTATTTTCATATTTCATATATAGATTATGGAATTATGATTCGATATCTTATGGACGATATAAATATCGTGTAACAAAAGGATATAATGCATGACATAAATTAGGTTTGATCGAATCATCTATACTTGCTTAATTTGGGTAATCATGATGTCTTGCTAGAGGCCGCTCATGATTTATAATCCATTGTGATTATTGTCAACATTAAGTAAACCTACATGGTCACACACAAAGAACAACTAATGAGACGTACACAGAAAAATCATAACTTATGTGATAAGTTGTATGGAGAGCTACATAGTCAAGTGACACATCCAATCTTACATCTTATATGATAAGGTGTGTTGCATATATGGTTACATAGATACCATGCACATAGGATATGAAACTTATGGACTATATAGGCACAAGGGACACCCTAAAATCAGATTAAGGGCATAATATTTTTGTTTATATTTTTGTGAGAAAAAGAGGAGAGAAAAATCCGAAAATTATTCTTTTGTTATTTTCTCTGAGAGAAATGAAGAACGAATACTAGCATATATCGTTCTTTACCCGTTCAAAGGGGTTGTTCGTGTGGATACTGGTAGAGGACGAAGCGAATTGCGGCGTCTTTGTGATTTGGGTTGAAACCGTGATTTTTTTTTGGAGAATCGGTTTATTTGGAGAATCGGTTTGTTAGGAGAATCGGTTTGCTTGGAGAATCGGTTCGTTTGGAGATTGCTTGGAGATCGGTTTGTGAGACCGATTAGGCGAATCATTGAAAGGATCGGTTTGGAAACCGGTTTGGATCGGGCAAAGAAAACCGTCAACCAAATTCATTTTTGATCATCACGGATTAAGCGTAATCCGAAGGTACAAAGTTATGAACTTTTCTTTGATTTAATTGTAATTCACGGATCCTTTTTTTGGGTTTCGAATTCGATTTTGTTTCGTTTTTGTTTTTTCGCTGCGTTATGAATGGTAGAAACCCAACAATAATAGTATGCATAATTAATGTGAACCAACGCAAGATAAAAGTATTATATTTTCATGAATTGTATACACGGGTAAAATTAAATTAACACTTTTCTTATGCAAAATCACTAGACTTTTGTTTGTTAAATTCAAATTGCAAAACACTTTTCTCAATAATATTGCTATATCAAATCAACGAAACAGTCCACATAAATGTTAGTAATCATCAAATTATAATTATACTAAGCATAAATTTAGGTGTAAAGTCAGCATCAAGATTGTAATTCATAATTTTCTTTTTTTAAGGAAACCATAAGTTGGGGACGATTTATTTCGCATTACAATGAGAGTCACATTCCTTGGAATGTGATTGATGAGAATCAATTATCATGTCATGGTCGCATCCTGCCTATTACATTCAAGTTTTCGGAAATATCACGGTCACATCCTGTCTATCTCAGAAGAATAAGAAGTCATCACGCATGCAAAGTTTTCAAGAGAGTATTTCAAGGCTTGGAAGCAAGCATCTTAGTTCTTCGTGTGTATTTAGTTGTTTGGTGAGCAATTTAATTCTTATTAAAAAGGCGAGTATAATCTGCAAATTTGCTGATTCTGGCCAGTTCCATTGTCAACGGAAGTGGTCCGTTCCCAAATTTTCCCATAAAGTAAACACGGGTTGAAGTTAAACCTCCGTCAAATTGAGCCCAAGAGAAAATGAAAATTCTAATTTGGGCCGAAAAGATAAGGGCCTTAATTTATCATATATATGCAAATTTTAAATTTTCCATTTGCTTTCCGTGCGATTTTTATTTGAACTTGCTGAAAAATAGTAATGCAGAGTAAAACCTGTTTATCTAGAAAAACCCGAACTGATACTGACACGTTATAATTTGCTCAAATCAATATAAATAGGGTGGTGGTATGATACATTCAGAAAACATCAACCATCCATCTTATATCTTAGACGGACTTTCATAATATTTTCTCCGAGTTGGATTCTATTGATATTTCTGAACCCAACTTGAGAAGGTGGGTGGGGATTACATATAGGTATCTTGCAAAAGGGCAGATTAACCTTAGACATCTTAGGAAATCAAAATATAGCCTTTATGTCTCTCCATGGATTAATTAAGAAAATAATTGATAGAGTACTAATGAGGAATCTTAGAAAATCAAAATATAGCCGTTGTGTCTTTCTATGGATTAATAAGGAAGAGTAATTAACAGGAGAATTAGACGTTAGGCGTAGGAGTGTGGTATGGCCTATAAATATAAAGGGACCTTATACGCATCACCGGCTTATTTATCACCCGCATCGCCGATATTCCAGAAAGGCATAAAAAAATACAAAAAATATATTGGTATATAAAAAGATAGGATGAATATATAAAAATGTATATCGATATATAAAATGTACTATTTTCAATTAGTTTTATACAAATACTTAATAGAGAATTGAAAGTAATACACAAATATAATATGGTTATATTTATGTGATGTTTAAGCACGTGATGTGAATGTTTTCTTGGAAAGCTTGATTTTGCTCCAGAAGCTTGGGTGAGAAGACTTTAATTTCAAGGTACCTTCTTCTTTTATTTTTATTTTTTATTTTCTTTACATTTTACTATTAATATTTTTTGAAATGTTTCTATAGTGAAGAGAGATGAGAAAAACCTTAGTTATGAGAAAATGGATTTGGAAATCAAGTTAGATATGAGGAGTCAAGATTGAAGAATGAAGTCGTACGAGTTTGTGATTTTGGAGGGCATTTCAACAAGAATTCCGTACCAGTCAGTACGGAAATAACACCTTTTAGAATAAGAGTTATATTTATTTTCTTGTCTCATTGTTTTTATTGTTTTATTTTCTTTTTGGGGAAAGAATGTATCAAGTAGGGTTTGTATGTATGTACTTGAATTTATATATGTTGAATCTTTTTTTTTTTTGAGGGAAATTGAATCTTTTTATTTTGTTGTTGTAGTAAATTATCTTTTGATAAAGAATTAATTTGTATTATATTTGATGCTTTAAATATAACAAAATCCAACACAATTCTTCAATAATCTTCAAAACTTCTATAAGTAAAACAAAATATAATGCAACACAACATAACAAACTGTCAAAATTAATATATATCAAAACAAACACAATCCCTATACAACTTTTTAATAATCTTTAACTAATCTATTGAAACCGCATAAAAAAATATAATGCCAAAATTTATATTCGAGCTCATATCAAACATATCATCAGAATATATGAGAAAAAACTGGGTTGTTTATTCTGAGATGAAGTGTATAGAAAATGCTCAGCCACGATGCTCCCATCTAATCTAGAGGTCTGCAATTATTCAATGTTCAGTACTTCCATCCTCTTCTTTAGCAGCCTTTTCCTGTAATATAACAAGCAAAAAATAATGATTTTTTCATTATTTTTATTATTATATTAGAATCAATAAAAAATAAAATTGAAAAAAAGATCAAATCAACAAGCTATACTGCTCCATTCTCTCTTCCATCTCTGTTGTCAAAGCAATTGACCTCATAATCACCTATGCTTGCTGTATCTTGGCTGCAATAAAACAAACAATGACAACATACCAGCCTTTTGCATAAATAATATATCAGAATGCACAAAATGTTCTAAAAGAGAATAAATTGATATAATAGGCCATATTACAAACAACAGAGGAGGGAAAAGAAAGATGCACCAACTGACAAATCTCATTGTAGTAGGAGATCTTGAAATGATTCTACCTACAGAGGAGGGAAAAGAAAGAGAGAAATTTAATCAAAAGAATTGATCATATAAACAAAGTACTGACCTAAGAAACAATAGTATGAGGAGCTACGACCTGAGAGGCCCCAAATCACCAATAGCAAAGCAGTCATGAGGAGGATAATATAATTGCCGAATACTATACCAAATTATTTTTAAGAAATTACCATTCAGCTTTTTGTTGCTGGTAATACGTTAACCTCAACACTGCAATACACTAGGGCATGCTGTTGTCTTTGGGCAAGTCTTGCTCGACTAAGAAGGGCAGAGAAGTGAAAAGAGGCACGGCTGGTGGACTGTTCCCTTTGGCAACGGCTTTGGGGGGACAGGAGAACTGAGTCTGCTGATAACCTCCTCCCTTTGGCAACGGATTTGGGCGGAGAAGCGAGCTGAGGTAGCCGGTGGGCGCACGGAGAAGAGAGGCGAAGCAGGTTGTGGTAGAACATTTTAGGGCTACAGAAGAATTTCAGAAAGAAAGAATGAGCATTTTCGTCATATATTTTTATATTTAACGATTTAATTAAAATTAATAAATTTAAATAATGGTTAATTGGATGGTGAGTTAACGGTTTGGATATATTTGATATTATATTAGTTTTAGATGGACAAATTTGATATTTTATATATTTAAAAGGGATAAATTTGATAGTTTTTGAACTTAAGAGGGATAAATTTGATATTTGTTGTTTAAGAGGGATAAATTTGATATTTTGAGGTTTAGCAAGGATATACCTAAAATTTCCCCTTATTTTAGCGACTACTTCATTCCATTTTTTTTATTCTAATAATCATTTAAAGTGAATTTTGATTACTTCATGTCAAATTTTTATACGCGAATATGTAAAACGCCAAATATCATACATGCACGTGTAGAAGTGCAATATCAAATGTCATGTATATTGTATGCATTATAAAATGTTATATATAACTTTCTGATTGCAATGTGAAAATATTATGTACTTTAAAATAAAATAAATTGACATAAGTTATATATAAAATAATTAAATTATATATTTTTATTCGTAAAAATGATATAATAATATATATACATATATATAACGTGTCGTGTCCTCTACGTTTTTGTAGAACCGTCGTGTCGCCGTGTCCGTGTCGTGTCAGACACATACCTCGGACTACCGCTGTCAACCAGACAGCCACGTAAGGAAGTCTTCATGCCACTTGTTCATAAAGTTCAGCAAAGGGTAGATGGGTGAGTCACAAAATTCCTGTCGTTAGGGGGCATGCTCACACTGATAAATGTAACCCTAACAACCATCCCCAACTATTACATGTAATCTTTTGAATTATCTAAAGGCATTATTGAGGAGATTGACAAAACAAGAAGAAACTTCCTATGGCACGGACAAAACAAGTTCAAACCGAGGAAAAACCTCGCCAATTGGGGAACAGTCTGTACACTGAAAAAAAAATGGTGGCATGGGCATCATGAATATAGAAATCCATAATAAATGCCTACTGATGAACTCGACATGGCACTCACTCCAAGAACAATAGTCATTATGGGCGGACACTATCCGCCAAACGTACGACTCGTCCAACATAAATGGAATAAACTACAAACAATCATTCTTCATCAAACACCTCCAAAAACATGGACTATAGCTCGACAACATAATTACCCTGCAATTAGGGAATAGAAAAAAGCTAGATTCCGGCATGACAAATGGCTATCGAATAAGACACTCGCAGACCAATACCCGCAACTGTATGCCCGTTCAACTAATAAACGCGTCAAAGTCAACCAAGTCATCTCACAAAATTCAATACTGTGGGATATGCAACTTAATACGGTCCTCGAAGTACAATGGCAAACCATCACCAACAATGCATCCAACATCTCACTGAACAGTGATGACGACCAATACAAGTGGGATCCCGGCAAACCAGGAGGTGCATATACCACCAAAGATGTGTATACTTTCTTTGCTGACACAGGTGTAAACCAGCTAGAGATCGCAAAAATATGGAAGACTAAGGTACCACTAAGAGTCAAGGCCTTCGGATGGCTAATGCTTAAAGACAAGCTTCCAACAAAATTGAGAATGGCAAAATGGTCTCCAAATACCAACACATCTTACTATCTCTGTAACGGTAACACTCCATAGGATCGGTTCCATTTATTTTGAGATTGCCAATTCATGGACTTCATCCTAAATCACGTAGCACAATCGACACGAATTCAGGCGGATTTGGAATCTCGAGAGCTCTGGCCGACGGTAAAAAGGGGACCCAAAAAGACCGGTAACCAATGGAAATCCATCTTGTTTACATCTCTGTGGAACGTCTGGAAGGAAAGAAATAGGAGTGTTCAATGACGAGAGGGCGCAAAAAGCAAGGTTTTCTAATCTTTTGTATGATTAGTCTGCCGTCTGCGCCAGCAAAAGGCCAGACCTTTTTAGGTTTTCCACAAACTCACAATCAATTGTTGTAATGATGTTATCATTATGTTTATTTTGGAAACTATAACAAATTTAAGTTTGTGAGTTTATGTGAAAAATTCTTTGATTATGTCCAAGTGCTTTTCTGTACTTTGAATTGTGTTAATGGGTGTTGAAACTCTTAATTCAAAAGTTCAGATGAATTTGAGAGTATACATTGAATTGAATTAATGAGAAGAAAAGGATGAATTGCATTTAGTCTAGTCCATTTCCTACAAGTCATTTGCATGCACAATCATTTCTAATCCACTCTCTACTCCTCTGTTAAAAACGCAAGAAAGGAAAAGAGTTAGCTTGTTATCTTGTTGTCTAGATCAAAATTAATCCACTTACAACACATATGCATCAACAATACGTCTTAGATTCACCAATAACGATGTATTTTAATTACGTGTATTTCGCATGCCTCTCATCACGTTACAAGACGGGATTTGCTGACTTTATTATTTTGTTTTTATTTTCTACGAGAACGTATTATTTGACATTAATATTGATCATAGTACAACCGTGGTGTCACAACCGAAAGATTTTATAAAAGAGATCCTAATGGTTGTTTTTATGAAATAGTCGACACACATGTCTCGAGAAAGATTCAACCTAACTTAGTCGATCGAACCAAAGCTTAGAAAAGTCGAGTTTACAAACCACTATAAAAATTATTTTGTGAATGGTACTGAAGAGACTTCAAACCTAACTTGTTCATTTTGCAACTATTATTGCAAAATAGGCCATATTTCACTAGAGTGTCTAATGCGTAAACCTGCTAATTCTTCAAACTTTGTTCGGATGCGTAAAGATAAAAACACTATTAGCTCTACCTCCGATTTGGAGGTACCGAAATCTACCTAGAAGCTTCGGTAAGCTCCCCCATTATAACCTAAGCCATTTTTAAGGGGGAACTATTGGCAGGAAATCATATTAGTTAAATACTCGTATTCATTTTTACTAATATGCTTTCTTATAGATATGTCTAAGTTCATCGTGTAAAACCGATCAGTGGTGTTTGGATAGTGGTTGTTTCCGCCATATGACCTGGGATAAGAGTAAGTTCAAGACCTTGAGACTCTTCGATGGAGGAGATGTCACTTTTGGCGGGAATCAGAAAGGAAAGATAGCTGCTATGGGCTCGATCGGCACAGGTAATTGGACATTGGAGAGTGTCTATTTTATGGTAGGAATTAAACATAACCTAATTAGTATAAGCCAATTGTGTGATGCAGGATATGATGTGAAATTCGATAACAGGAATTATCATGTGATTTGAAATTTAGATCATATTATAGTTTGCATGGGAAAAAGAAAGGGTAACCTTTTATTTCTTTAACTTTCATTCTTTTGTGCCAGACACTCATTGTTTGACCGCTTCGAAATCGAGTTAGCATCTACGGCACAGGTGGTTGGGCCATGTATGTATGGACACAATTTCGAAATTATCCCGTAAATAACTAATTTCAGGTTTGCCACCACACAAACTTAAGCTAAATGGATTATGCGATGCTTGTGAGTATGGTAAGCAGTCCAAGTCACCGTTTTTTAAGTCCAAGACCGTAATCTCGATGAAATGCCCTCTCAAGCTACTTTACCTCGACTTGTGCGGCCATATGAGCATCTCTAGCCTCACCGGTAAAAGGTATTATTTTTTAATTGTCGATGATTGGTCTCGCTTTAATTGGGTTTATTTCTTGATTCCAAAGAATGATACTTGTTATGTGTTCATCAAATTTTGTTCTCTTGTGGAAAATAAACAATGTATCACTATCATTACGGTTCGTAGTGATAATGGCGGCGAGTTCAAAAATGCAAAATTTGACGACTTTTGCTCAAAAAGGGGATATAAACGTGAGTTTTCCGCTCCAAGCACTCTACAACAAAACAGGATAGTAGAGTGTAAAAATTGCACTCTTATAGAGCTTATCTGTACCATGTTAAACGAACATCCTACTCAGAAATATCTTTAGGCTGAGGCAGTTAACACTGCTTGTCATGTCATGAATCGCGTCAGCCTAAGATCTATTTTGAAAAAGATACCTTATGAATTATGGTACGGTCGCAAGCCAAACATCTCCTGCATGAAAGTTTTTGGTTGTAATTTTTCATTCTTGATGAATCTAATAAACTTAATAAATTTGATTCGAAATCTAATGAAGGAATTTTCATTGGATATTCTAATACAAGTAAAGCTTATAGAATTTATATTAAATCTTCACGGATTATTGTTGAATCCGTGCATTTGTACTTTGATGAAACTAAAAATGGGACCGATCCATTATTGGTACTAAATGGATTTTCTGAAATAAACTCGATGATCACGATATGGTGGTGCGAAACAAGACGAGACTCGTTGCTCAAGGTTTCAAGCAACAAGAAGGAGTGGATTTTGAAGAGACATTTGTGCCGGTTGCTAGGTTGGAATCTATTAGGTTACTCTTAGCATACGCGTCAATTAGAAGATTTATTACTTCCATATTTGTGTAGGAATGGTGGTTTATTTTGTAAGTTGGAATTAATGAATAATTTAACTTGATCAATGCTGGATATTCAAAAAATAAATAAATGTAATGGCTATTTCAATTTGGTAACAAAATTACTACAGTTATAGCTTTTCTGGCAGAGTTGATTTAACATGTATTACTTAATCCATTAGTTCGTCATATTTGGTGATTTCACTACTTTGATGTTATTTTCTTGCGATGTTTTCCGGTTTTCCAGGTTTCATATGATTTTTTTAGTTTTATATATCTTAATAAATATGCATGATAAGAGGTATTTTTGCAGTCGTTTTACGCTTACCAAAAGAAATTTGTAACCCTAGACTTAACTACAATAAAGTAGACAGTGGAAGTAGGGGTCGAACCACAGAAAGCTATTTAGACTAAATCAGGTAAAAATATTACTCCTCTAATGAAAACGGACTCGAACAAAAACAGAAAACTAAAATAAAGAGAAACCAATACCGTAAATAAAACCGAACACAAGACCTAAAGCAAGACACATAATTGGGGGGGGGGTTGTTGATTGGTTGATTGCAACAAAATGAAAGTAACAAATAAAGAGAAAACTTAAAGTAAAGACTAAGAGATGTGGTGGTTTTGTGAAATGAGGCATAGTTTCGTGTAGTGAATTTGTGTGTAACTTTATCCTTGATTATAATAATGAATTTGGAATTAATATCTTAAGTGCAGTAAGATGAGTTCTAACCGATAAATAACTCAAACGAAAAGATAAAATTTTAGTTTAGATGAGCTCATAAATAAAAACACTAACCTACTTGAATATCATAACCAATTCAATAGGAATCATTGGTTATTTAAACAAATCAAAACCTCCTAAACAATGAGCTTGTTCAGAACTGTTTAGTTCGTTATGAGTTATTTGCACTTGGCTATTATTCAAATTCTAATGGAAGCTATTGAGCAAAGCAACCAAAGGAATTTTGTGGCCCTTGTTAATTACTACTGAACATAGAATTGACCGAAATAAACTTAAAACAATTCATTGAGCATGAAAGATAATAAGTAAATAAAAACAGAATATAACCGTTCAAATGAAATTCATTATTAATGGTCTCAAAAGTTACAAAACAAAAACATAAACACTAACTATGTCTCGAAGGGCTCACTCGAAATACATGGAAAATAAAGAAAATAAAATATTGATAGAATCCATTAATGAAGCGTGGATGGAAGGGTGAAGCTTGCTTGACTTGCTCAACTCCAAGAGAGAGAATGATGAAGTTCAAAAGTGATTAGAATGGATGCCTTGCACCTGGTTATATAACCCTCTCAAAAGTTGATCACGAGGGATGAATGAAGATCCATGCAAAGAGTGTGAAGGAAGCATGGCAAAGGCATGAAGAGTGCATGCAAAGTGCATGAAAGATCTGTCCAGAAGATGGTCAATTTGGGTCATGTAGACTTCGGAATTGGGCTCTGGTGATATAGAATGAATTGTGGGCTTTGTTCTCTTCTTTCCAACGGTATAGAGTATGCATATAGAGGAGGCCCAGATTATGAGTTATGGCCGAAATACTGAGACTGTGTCGGTAGGCCCGAGTCTTGATTATTATCTCTCTCTTGTGCTCCAACTTCTTTTTCCCAAGTTATGCTCCATCTAAATTGCACCTGAAATCACATAAATATCTTATTAGTAGTATCAGCATTCAAGTTATGATTATTATCCATTTAAACACATATAATGGTGTAATATTACATATGTATAGGGTGTAAAATGTGTATAATTAATGACTTATCAAATTACCCCACACTTAAACATTTGATCGTCCTCGAGCAAAGATTATAGCTTGTATTGATAGATGGGTCCCATATTTTTGACTCGCTCTTCACTTATATACCAGCCAATAATGATCTTTGGTCCCTTGTGTAAGATTCCATGCACTTTGGTGAAACTCGCACTCACTCTCTTTTTGTATAGTGGAATATGAATGTGGAATATGTGGAGTGTCTCTCATAATATCTCTCAGTTCTCAGATGAATCATGATTTCCTACCTTGGTCGTGAGGGGAATTCTCAAGTTATGTTTGGTGGAATATGATGGAATATGATGGATAATATATATATATACTACATAATTGGTTTGCTTGTCTACTTCGCCACTTTTGGTCAAATTGTCACTTGGTTTTCTAAACTCATGCCTCTACTCTCCGAATAAATATCGCTTATACCTCTATCTTCTTGGAATAATGAACCTCCTAATGTGCATACCTCCTAGCACCTTCAGTCATCTGGCCCAAAATGTGTCAACCTAACTGCTGGCCTGAGATGTATGACTGGGAACCACTCTTTCTCACAAATCGGGTAAACTAAGGTTTAGGCCATGTATAAGGGGAACAAGTTTGAGTCATGCAATTTTTTTTTTTTTTGTTTTAATTAATTTATTTTTTTATTATTATTTATTTTGTTTTGTTTTGTTTGTTTGTTTTTTTTTTTTATTATTTTTTTATTTTTTAAGATTGTGACTCAAATCTATTAGGATTATAGGGGCCTAACTTGCCTTTGTGTCAAAAATAGAGTTTACCCGAGAATCTACTCTCATAAATTTGTCTCTAAGATGCATCTCCTCACGAATACACTCGGTGCACAAAGCTCATCTACTACACATAAGCCCTCAACTTCTGACACTAACCTCTACTTCCCGTCCCCAATCTTCATATATAATGCCTAACCCTCCTTCTCCAAAACTAAGCAACAAAGTGACTTTAGAAGCTAATAGACTTGGATATTATTTATATATATACGAGATGATATAGTGGGTTATTATGGATATTATACTATAAACAACTTGAGTTCCGGGTCACGGTCCAATGGTAAGTCCTCACATAATTTCTCACGCAAATCCCTAAATTATTGGCACTCAAACAACAAATCGAGTTCACCAGTGACAAAAGATCCCTAAACCAACGACCTCAATTCTTCTTGTACTGGTCTATATGATCATTTTGAGTCCAAACAAGTTCCACCACATTATTCAATACAAGTTACAGTTCTCTCTCAATCTTTTTGATTTTTAATTGGGCATTTTTTTTAATTTGAGGCTTAAAAATGGGTTTTTATTATTATTATTATTTTTTATTTTTTATTTTTATTTTATTTTTATTTATTTATTTTATTTTTTTAACTACCTAACATGCAATAAAGACTCCACCCCACACTTAAACTTTTACTCGTCCTCGAGTAAAGTTAAGCACAAAGTAGTGATGCAATGCAAGAAAAAGAAAATAAACAAAGAAAAACACAACCTTTATTCGCAGGGTTGCCTCCCAGTAGCGCCTCTTTTTAACGTCGTTGGCCCGACGTTTCCATCTCCTCAAGCAGTGGATGCTGGCTCTCCAAGCTCATGAATGTCAATCCAGCTCGCATCGAAACTCTCATGAAACCGCTTCAGCCGGTGCCCGTTGACCCTGAAGACTTTCCCCCGAATCCAGACCCCGAATTTCGCTGCACCATAATCGAACAATTTGGTCACAAGAAAGGGCCCTATCCACCTACTTTGTAGCTTGCCCGGGTGTAATTTGAGTCTTGAGTTAAACAGCAACACCTTGTCACCCACTTTGAAATCCTTGTGGGCAAGCTTCCTGTCATGATACACCTTGGTCTTCTCCTTGAAGATTCGGGAGTTCTCATACGCGTCATTTCGGATCTCCTTTAACTCTTGGATTTGCAACTTCCGGTTGAGTGCATCGTTTGGGTAATCTAGATGGCACTTCTTGATGGCCCAATAGGCTTTGTGCTCGAGTTCAACCGGAAGATGACAAGCCTTTCCATAGACTAGCCGATAAGGGGACATGCCTACAGGGGACTTGAACGCAGTCGTGTAAGCCCAGAGTGCGTCATTTAGCCGAAGACTCCAGTCTTTCCTGGTGGGGTTCACAACTTTCTCCAAAACGCCTTTGATCTCCCTATTCGAGAGCTCTGCTTGGCCATTGGTTTGAGGGTGGTAAGCTGTCGAGGTTTTATGTGTGACATGGTATTGCTTCATTAATGCCTCGAAACTCCGGTTGCAAGAAATGAATTCCTCTATCACTGATGATGACTCTCGGGACCCCAAACCTACTAAAGATCTGGTCCTTGACAAAATCCACGACTGTTTTTGCATCTGCCCGTTTTGTGGCCTTGGCCTCAACCCACTTGGAGACATAATCAACTGCTAGGAGGATATACTCAAAGCCATATGAGGGAGGGAAAGGTCCCATAAAGTCGATACCCCACACTTCGAAAACCTCACATGCAAGAATATACTTCATCGGCATCTCGTCTCTCTTGGTTAGTCCTCCCGTTCTCTGGCATCGCTCACATGACTTCACGAAGAAGTAAGCATCCTTATGTAGAGTGGGCCAGAAGAAACCACACTCAAGGACCTTATGAGCTGTCCGCTTGGCGCCAAAGTGTCCTCCACACTCTAGAGAGTGACAAATTCGAGAACGGATCTAACCTCATTATCGGGTATACATCTCCGAATAATCTGATCCGCGCAAATCCGAAAGAGGTAAGGCTCATCCCAAATATAAAATCGGGAATCATACCGGATTCTATCAGCCTGTGCACGTGTAAGATCCTCTGGTAGGTCTTTAGCCACCAAGTAATTCACTATATCAGCATACCATGGTGTATAGCTTTGCACGGCATAGAGATATTCCTCAGGGAAAAACTCCGATATTGGGGTACCCTCCTCAATACTCATAGGAAGGCGGCTAAGGTGATCTGCAACTAGATTCTCTGATCCTCGTTTATCTCTAATCTCCAAGTCAAACTCCTAGAGCAACAATATCCAACGAAGAAGTCTCGGCTTGGATTCCTTCTTCTTGAAAAGATGCCTCAACGCGGCATGGTCAGAGTATATAATCACCTTAACCCCTAAGAGATAGGACCTAAATTTCTCTAGTGCAAAAACAATGGCTAGCAGCTCTTTTCGTAGTTGTATAGTTGCACCGAGCATCGTCTAAGGTCCCTGGAGGCATAAAAGATAACATGGGGTTCTCGCCCATCCCGCTGCCCAAGAACAGCTCCAACTGCCCTATCACTCGCATCGCACATGATCTCGAAAGGCAGATTCCAATCGGGAGCTTTAATGATGGGGGCAGAACATAATTTCTCCTTGAGAAGGTCGAATGCCGCCTTGCACTTCTCATTAAACTCAAAAGAAGCCTCTTTTTGGAGAAGAAGACAAAGAGGTTGAGCGATTTTTGAGAAATCTTTGATGAAACGCCTATAAAATCCGGCATGACCAAGAAATGATCGAATGTCCTTCACACTGGTTGGGTATGGGAGGGATCTAATGACATCGATCTTGGCTTTATCCACTTCAAGACCCCGAGAGGAAACCACATGGCCTAAGACTATGCCCTGATCTACCATGAAATGACATTTCTCATAATTCAGCACCAGATCAGTCTCTACGCACATTTGAAGAATCATCTTTAGGTTTCCCAGGCAGTCATCGAATTAATCACCATAGACGGTGAAATCATCCATGAAAACCTCAATAATTCGGGTGACATAATCAGAGAAGATGGGCATCATACATCTCTGATAGTTTGACAATTATCTTAGAAATTGTGCAAAAAGTTTCACAATTAATTCTATATGCAACATCTCTTGATATGCACATAAAGAAGAAAATGAAACTTATTGGATAAGATTCAGTCTATGCCTCCGAGACTCTTATAGGTTTATACTCTTGGATATACTAAACACTAAATATCATAAGGTTCAAAAGGACACCATATGTGATATGGGTTTGGAATAGTCCCAAATTGTCTTTAAAGGTTGAAGTACGACTCGTGTCAAAAGGTTTGACGATCTCAACACAACAATCTCATAAATATTTGTGGAATATCAATTTGATATTGTTTTACATCCATTACGAGTTCAAATTGTTTGCTACTCATAATTCAGACTTCTTTAAAAGAGATCTGATCTCCTAAAGAAGCAGTGGGAGTGTAATACATCTCGAAAGGTTCGAGATCCACATACTAGCGATGAACCATTAATGAGTCTATCAAGTAGTTGATAAGGCTGTACTTGAAACATAAGGCCCTCCTCACGGACCTGGTAGACATTAAGGTGAGAGATATGATCTCCCATAAAAGATGCTCGTAGAGGATGAGTCAACTTTCTACCAAGGAGACTGTGAAGAGACAATGTTCTCAAAATGGTTGGACCATGAGAACTGAGATGTAGCGCATATACAAGCAATCATGTTTGGAACTTGATTGGAGTATCCAATGGCTTGATGTCCATTGCATACAGCACATGGATAACCTAAAATAGCAAAGAAAGTAGCTATAGTATGAGCTATAGTAAAAGGACTTTCTCACTTGTTGCTATTACAAATTCTAACTTCCATAGCACAATGTGATTGTGAATGTTGGAACAAGGATATAAAACTCACATTCCTTTATAGGAACTTCAATGTGGATGTATCTTTGGTACATGGCAAGAGTTTTGTGATCGCAAGAATTCTGAAAGGTAAATTCATAGAATAAAGCAAGCATCTCAGGGTGGATCTATTTGACAAAGTAAATTGAAGAATCTGACTTAATCAAAATAGATGCGACCACCTTGATTTCAATAAATTCCGTGGGAGTATAACAATCTTCCTGCATTACAACAACTTACACATCCTAATAGTTAGGAGTTGAAGTCTATACAGACTTTTGGTTGTAAGATAAAACACATTGGTAAAATATTGAAAGAATTCGATGTGCAAGAAATGTTCTTGCTCATGGTGTTCATATGAATAATGGAAAGATAAACGAATGAGATTCTGTACGTTCAGCCATATGTTGAAATGTTCAACATGCAAGAAAGCGTTCTTGCTTATGACATTCATATGAACAATAAAATGATATAAGAATTAGATCTTATATCTTCAACCATATATTGAATATTCAATATGCAA
Source organism: Juncus inflexus (assembly GCA_024447665.1). Lineage (NCBI taxonomy): Eukaryota > Viridiplantae > Streptophyta > Magnoliopsida > Poales > Juncaceae > Juncus > Juncus inflexus. The sequence goes on from JAJHPC010000006.1 coordinate 5,062,950, forward strand.
GAAAGAGTTCTTGTTTGTGGCACTAATATGAACAATGAAAGTTACATGAATTGGATTCTATGCTTTTAACAATATATATTGAAGGAGTTCAATATGCAAGAACGGATTCTTGCCTATGACATTCATATAATGAAGACATGCCCTTATCATCCGTTTATTAAAAGGTTCAATATACAAGAAACAGTTCTTGATAACGGGATGAATAAGATTTTTCAAGCCATATAATGTACGTGCAATATGCTTAGACCATAAGAGAGCAAATGATAGTCATTTGATGACTATAATAAATATCTAAGTTCTTATGAAGAACTAAGATATCCAGAGGAGCTAGGTAGTGGTAAGTTATTACACCTTCCTAACATGGATCATTATCGCAATTCGTTTATTTCGAATACAGTAATTTGGAAAGAGTTCCAAATAATGTACTGTAACTGAAACAAGACCCCATATTGTAGCTTTAGAAGTAAACAATAGGTATGCTTGGATCAAAACTTGATATTGGAACTAAGAGTAATTTCGATTGCTCCTAAGGCCTGACGATCTATGTTATGAATAAAGAGTCGCTCAGAATAGAGCTGCAAGGATACAAGTACATGTTTCAAGAAGTTCTCGACTAATGATAGAGATCAATAGTAGTCGTTACAAGTTTGCAGTGTAAATTTCTATAATCTGAAAGACATATATTTCCCGCTAGTAGAACACGAAAGTCATGTTGCCTAACAAGCATTGGATGCTTAAGATTGGCCTAGTGCAAATGGGAGACTAGAGGAATTATGCCCTAGGCCAAAGTGTTGGACTAGAGATTAGATTATGAGAAACATGTTTATTCAGTTCATATATGAATGAGTGTATGGGTGACTAATATATTTACGTATATTAGATCGACAATGAATGACACTTCCGGTTCACGTCATCAGAATACGTGATTCTGATAGTAGAACTGTGAACCAACGAATGATATTCTAAACCGTCCCCAGTGATATGTGGGATGTTTATAGAGATAAACATACTTCAAGTAAGAAGCTACATATCCACACTAGTATAGTCGCAGACTGGATGATCATGTTCTGCTGATCATGGACATAGGGATGTCAAGTCTGGAATATTGGAACGTGTTAGAGAACACGTACTGGACTGACCACACTATGAGAATATGCATGGTATATGTCATTAGTGATTCTCATATGAATAGTGTGCTTGTTCCTACGACTTGAGGTCACCATGGATTCCTATATGAGGAACTGCATACTTTAATATGATCTTACGTCATCCATAACGGGATGATCATTAGGGTCATCATTAGGTACGAACTGAATCATGACGAGGAATGTGAGTTACCAAGATGGGATTTGTTCCTCTCGTTAAGAGAGAGATATCTTTGGGCCCCCTGGTGAACTAGGACTGAAGAAAATGCATGGCCATGCTCAAAACGGATTAAAATGTTTTGTTAATATCATTTTGTATTTATTAAGTCTAATTCTCGATCAGGAAAGAAACTTTGATCAAACTCAAGGATGTCATATTACTGTGCCTTGTGATCAATATGTATATCGTAGCACAAAATGAATAATCAAATGTCTATTCAAATAGGTTTATAATCGCTGATCATTTCATTTAACATGGGTAGTCATGACACCAGTCTAGAGGTTACTCATGACTTATGATCTTTGGAAGATCGTTGCCAGCGTTAAATGCTACACGGTCACACATAGAACAACGTCTAGCCGGGAAGGAAATGTTCTTAAATGGTTATACATATGATGTATAAATAGGTGAAGGAAATAATCGATCATTGGATGATTGATTTGAATGATTGTGCCAAAATCAGCATAGTTCCGTTGGCAACAGAACAGTTCCGTTGGCAACATAACTCAGCCAATTTCTCGACAGCCAAGTTTTCAGATTAGGAAACCTTATTCCGTTGGCAACGGAATAGGTCCGTTGGAAACAGATAAGCATTGTAATTAGGATTTTAGTTATGCAAACTAAGCAATCATTTGCCTCCCTCTCTAGTATAAATAGAGGGGTAGTCCCCCTCTATAAGATACACACAGAGCCTACAGGCTGCCGTAATACAGAGAGAAAGAGAGAGAGCCTCCTGAAAGTATTTCCGGACTCGTCTAGCCGAGTCCGGTTATTCCGACGATTCGAAGTTCGACGTGGATACGAGTAAAGATCTTCTGCTTTGAAGACTAGCGAGCGATCAATTTCTTTACCCGAGGAGAAGCAATGAGTTCGTTCGAGTCGAGCTTTAGGAGCACGAAGGAGAAGGAAACAAGACGGAAGTTCGTTCAGACCTACATCCGCTTCTCTCTCCCGGATCAGGAAGATCCCAGGTATAAATTTTAATAGCATAATCTTGTACTTTTATTCCCTTAACGATGATCCTAGGGCGGGTCGAACCCGTAGGTTTCGCTGCGCATGTAACGTACATGGCTACGGGTTTCCCTACAATATTATCGTAGTATACTCTTACTGTCAGTATACTTTTTTTTTATTAATCTTTCACGGTAATGATAATTATTTTACTGTTAATATACACATGTAAGTACCTAAATTCACCCTTTATATTACGAGAATATACTCTTGTTGTTAATATACTTGTTTTTTACAAATCTTCGTGAAAATAATAATTATTTTGGTATGAATATATATTTATAAGTACCTAAATGCACCCTTTTATATTACAAGAATATACTTTTGTTGTTAATATACTTATTTTTTACAAACTTCGCGTTAATTATAATTATTTTGCTGTTAATATACACCTGTAAGTACCTAAATTTACCATTTATATTACGAGAATATACTCTTGTTGTTAATATACTTCTTTTTTAGAAATCTTCGCAGCAATAATAATTATTTTGCTATGAATATACACATAAGTACCTAAATGCACTCTTTTATATTACCATAATATACCCTTGTTGTTAATATACTTATTTTTTACAAATTTTCACGGCAATGGTAATTATTTTGCTATGAATATAGACATATAAGTACCTAAAGTCACGCTTCTATATTATCAGAATATTCCCTTGCTGTCGATATACCTATTTTTTACAAATATTTCGCACTAAAAATAATTATTTAGCTATGAATATACACATATAAGTACCTAAATTCACAATTTTATATTACCAGAATATACTTTTGCTATCAATATACTTTTTTTTACGAATCTTTCGCGGTAATGATAATTATTTTGCTATGAATATACACACATAAGTACCTAAATCCACAATTTTATACTACCGGAATATTCCCTGACTGTTAATACACTTATTTTTTACAAATATTTTCAGTAATGATAATTTTTGCTATGAATATACACTTATAAGTACCAAAATTCACCCTTCTATATTACCAGAATATTCCCTTGCTGTCGATATACCTATTTTTTTACAAATATTTCGTGCTAATGATAATTATTTTGCTATGAATATACACATATAAGTATCTAAGTTCACCATTTTATATTACCATAGTATACATTTGCTGTCAATATACTTTTTTTTGCGAATCTTTCACAGTAATGATAATTATTTTGCTATGAATACACACATATAAGTACCTAAATTCACTCTTCTATATTACAAGAATATACCTTAATTTGTTGTCCATATACTTGCTTTTTACAAATATTTCGCGGTAATGATAATTATTTTGCTATGAATATACACATATAAGTACCTAAATTCACCATTTTACATTCCAGAATATTTCCTTCTTGTTAATATACTTGGTTTCTACAAATATTTCGCAAAGAATGATAATTATTTTGCTATGAATATACTGTATATACATATAAGTACCTAAATTCACCATTTTATATCTCAAGAATATACCCTTGCTATAAATATAAATATAAATATAAAAAAATAAATTTTAATATGCATATACATATAAATATAAATAAAATATAAATAAAATATAAATAAAGAAATAAATATAAATATAAATATAAATATAAATATAAATATAACAAATAATAATAATAATAATAATAATAATAATAATAATAATAATATAATAATAATAATAATAATGTGTATTTGTTTCTACACATAAATGTAGAGCTTTGCTATATATATATACATGTATGGATTATTTTGTTCACCAGAATGCATGGGGCCTGTTGGTTAGTCACTTCGTTGGTGGAATGAGTGGGGTACGGGTTTGAATCTTAGTGTGAAGAGTTGATGATTGATATTTTCTCAAATTTTATTGGAGCGCGGTCCATGACGCACCGGTTATGTCTAAGCTGTTGGCGCGGCGCAGTTATTAGCTGTGCACTGGACCACAGTCACATTTTCTGAAAATAGTAGTTAGACACTAGCTGCCACGTGTGGCATGCGGATTGGTGATTTTGTGATGATTCTTTGGTGTTGATTCGAGTTAGCAGACCCGTCTAAAATTTCTTATAAATTTTAGTTTGGGAAAAGATGTTCTATGTAAATTTTAGTTTAGGCCTAAGACTTTGGAAGAAAAACATTTCGGCCCAAAAAGAAGTAGATTAGAGAGTGTGTGAACAAAATGCTACACATCAAGACTCCACAACTTACCAAATTGGATTTCTCGGGCTAAAAATGAAATAATCCAATTTCTATGGGGACCGAATATTTGGTTCAAGAAACTCTTAATTAATAAAAACGTGTCTACGAATTCATTTTTTGGATTGAAAATGTCGCTAACAACTTCAAAAATTCTCTCACGCCTCCATCGGAAGACTATTATGTGTCTTCAGTTTCAATTTTACAGGGGTAAAACGTATTTGCTAAAAATATATATTGCAGAGAAGAAAAATATAACAAAAAATAATAAAAAGAAATAATGAGAATAAATGTATAACAATATTATATAAACAATAATTTGAGATACAAAACTACAAGGTATATAGTGAAAAGTGGAAAATATAAAAGAGAAATACTGAGAAAAAAATATACAATATTCTATAAACGATACTGGAAGTAAAAATTATATGTTGCAAAGAAGAAAAATATAAAATAATTAGAATAATATAATGAGAAAAAAATATATGAGAGTAAAAAAATGTATATCACGGAGATATAATTTAAATAACTTTATCGAAAAGAAATATTTCAGTATTTATATTAAAAGATATATATTAAATAGATAAAAATATGTGATAAAAAGAAAAAAGAGGTGGGTCATAGGAGGAAGAATGTGACCCGGAATTTGATTTGGACTGTATAAGGGCCTGAGACATTCATGAGCCGAATAATCAAGATGGTGAGAATAATCCGGGTCGACATTGGATTTGGTCTATATATGAGCCGGGGACATTTAGGAGCCCAATTAGTCAGAGATGAGAATAATTTCTCACTAGGTTGACACCCGTACGTTGCTGCGGATATAAAATTATTATGAAAGATAATGAAAAATAATTTTTGTAATGTTTAAAAATATGATTTGAAAAAATTAGAAATTACAAACAAAAATTATGCATAGTCTATCATAACAATATATACTTACTACCATATCAATCTTTGTTTTAGTTTTTCTAAATTAGTGAATAAGGTAATTAGGTAATTTTTTTGAAACACACTAATTGTAGACTTTAAAAATATTTTAATATTAATTAATATTTTTTTCTTTCTCATGACATTTTTTCTAACGTTAATTAACTTTCTTAAACTTAAATAAGTAAATTAATATTTTATAATTAAGTTTATGAAATATTAATTAACTTTAAGAATCTTATTAAAATAATTTTTGTATATTTTATTAAGTAAATCGTTAGAATTATTTTAATAAAATTTTATGAAATTTAAGAATTTTTTCAAGTGAGAGAAAGACAGACTAATGGAACTTAAAGATTTTAAAAAATTTGAAGTATTTTTTATTAAACTCAATATTTTTTAATAAAATTATTTCAAGGGGAAGAAAGATTAATTAATATATTTTTTTAATTATTAGAGTAAAAAAACTAATGTTGTTTGTTCATAACTAATGATAAATTTTTTTGGCAATAATGTAGGTTTTTTATGAAATTTTCAATAATGCAAGGACTATTTTGTAAGTTTGAGATAATATAGAGGCTTCTTACAAATTTCTATATATTTGACGTAAGGACTTTTTTATAATTTTACATAATGCGAGGAACTGTTTTGTAATTTTTATTTTATGTATTGTAGGGATCTTTTGTAATATCGTGATAAAATAAGGACCCTTTGCAAATTTCCTAATAAATGTTAAATTTTTTTTTTTGCAACTATTGAGTAAGGGCTTTTTCATAATTTATACTAATATAAGGGTTTTCAATTTTAACATAATATAGGGACCGCTTTGTAAATATCCTAAAATCAATGAAGATCTCCCTTGTAATTTAATTGAGAGGATTTTTATATATGTCTAAATTGGATGACTCTACAATGACTCTACAGGATCATAGATAGTAAGATTTCTATATAGAGATTTATGATCATACATAATTAATCCTATCTTAATTACGCTAATGAAAATGATGGTGCTACAAAAAATTACTCGGAAATTGTTTATCGCAAATACCCAATTTGATCAACATACCATCACTTGGGGATGATCACCTAACTCTGAAGAATAAGGAATGACAATCATTTTAAGGAAAAAATCATATTTATCCTCCCAAAAATTCAAAAATGTCATATTTAAAATTCAAGAAATTTATTCTTTCAAAAATGTCATCTTATTGTAAAACTCCATAACAAAATTGAGAAGATAAAAGTTTAGTTTCACTTTTAATATTTAATAAAAAAAATTATTTATTTAAATAGCTAAAAGGTTCCATTACAAGCATCAACCAAGAATAAGATTTTTAAGGCTAATAGTGTGGAACTATTTGAGTTGTGCTAATTAGTAGACTTCTTTGAGAACTTTTTAAGTTAGTGATTCAGTTGTCTACTTTTTGGTTTCAATGGCTTAAACACACGCGTTGATGGTCCATAAAGTAAATAAAAGTTCGTTGGCTATCATTTTCTTAATTTGGAAATTAATGAAATACACGTCTTGATCCAATGACCAACTTTCATTATTTGAGCGAGTCGGAATATCCGATCCAACTGATAATCTCACTCCTTTTCCTCATGTACGAATAGGGCTGCACGTTTTACTCGTGGCCCGAAACTCGCTTATGTTCGACTTAAAAAAAAAAAAAAAATCAGTAACAGCTCGTTCGAGCAAAGTTCGAGCTGAGTCCAGCTCATTTGATCTCAACTTGAAATTATTTTGGGCTGATCCATTTTTAGTATCTCATTTACGAAAATTGGTGGTATGATTCTTAAAATCTAGATTTTGAAGCATAAAATAATTTTATATTGGTCTTAAATTAAGTTTTTGGAGGTTGAATAATTAATTTTGTTATTTAGATGTGATTTCAAGTCGAGTCGGGCTGATGATCGAGTTTAGTTTCAAGTTGAAACTAGCTAGTATGATAATGAGATTTAATTTCGAGCTCATACCAAGTCAAGTTGAGTTGGTTTGAGTCAATAGCGAGTCGAGTTCGAGCTAGACTTTTCAGCTCGAAATTCTTAAGCAATTTCGAGGAGCCAGCTCAAATTCAATTTCGAGTCAAGATCGAGCTGGACTCAGCTTGCTCGTACTCGACTCATTTACAACCCTATATATGAATGCCCTACTTAATTTTACAAAACTTCTGCCTGAGCAAATAATTTATATTTTTTTGTCATAACATGTGAGAGAGCGCATCCCATTCCCATCATTTTGGAAGTAAATGATAAAAATCTGCAAAGAAAATATTGTATAATTTACGTGCCAATAATCTCGTTTATTCAATCTTTTAAAAATCAAAAGTATGTGCATATATCTTTACTTAGTTATAATAAAAAAAAATTGATAGGTCACGTGCGAATAATCTCGTTTATTCAATCTTTTAAAAATGAAAACTCAAAAGTATGTGCAAATATCTTTACTTAGTTATAATCTAAAAAAATATTTTCATAGGTCAGACTGTCAGAGCACTTCTTCTCCAAAATACCGTTCGAGCAATTGGATTTTACTCTCCTACCCTAACCTAATTTGATATGCAAGTATAACAGTTCGGATCTTTTTTTTCTAGATAAACGGGTTTTACTCTGCATTTCTATTTTCAGTGAGTTCACTCTGAAAAATATAATACTGACAAAGAAAAATAAATAGAAAATATAATTCTGATGGATTAATAGTTTCTTGTCTTGTGCATACAAAATGCTTATATTTATAGGAGCCAATACATGAATCAACCTAGCAGCTAACGGCCCATTACCATTAAATACATAACGGCTAATTGTCCTATAATGATTCCCTGCCTTGCTAATCAATGTAAGAAAGGCAACACAAATATACAAAGATTTTTCCTAATATTTTATAATTATTACTAAGATACCATATCTCTAATACTCCCCTTCAAGTTGGGTTCGAAGATATCGAGAGAACCCAACTTAGAAATAATCTCATGAAATCTTGTCTTATCAAGCGACTTTGTGAAAATATCCGCTAATTGGTTTTCGCTATTTATGTACGGCGTTTCGATGATTTTGGATTGAATCTTTTCTCGCAAGAAGTGGCAATCAACTTCTATATGTTTTGTTGTTTCATAAAAAGTCGGATTTGATGTGATATGTATCGCGGCTTGATTATGACAAAACATCTTCACACGCCACTTGCTAATTACTCCCATATCTTCTAATAGGAATTTGTCCCATACTAGTTCACTGGTAGTACGTCATTGCTTTGTACTCTGCTTCTGCACTTGACCTTGCAACAACAATTGCTTTTTGCTTTTCCATGTCACTAGATTTCCTCCAACAAATATGCAATAGCATGAAGTGGATCTTCTATCATATGGACTTCCGGCCCAATCCACCTCTGAATAACCAACAATTGATGAATGGTTATTTCTTCTCATCCATATTTCTCGCCCGAGTGATCCTTTGAGATACCGCAAGATGCGGTTGACAGCATCCATGTGACTTGTTCTTGGTGCATTCATAAATTGACTAACTACATTAACATAAAATATTAAGTCAGGTCTAGTAATAGTCAAATAAATTAATTTTCCTACAAGTCTTTGATGTTGTCCAATGTTTTCTAATGGCTCACCCTCATTTGGGTCAAGTTTACAATTAACATCCATTGGGCTTTCAACAGGCTTAGTACCTTATTTTCCGGTTTTTAAAAAAAAATCAATGATATATTTACGTTGAGACAGAATTAAACCTTTGCTAGAATGGGCCACCTCTATTCCTAGAAAGTATTTTAGTTTGTCTAAATCTTTAATGTCAGATTTTGCTTTCAAAAAAAGTTTTAATGTGCTAATTTATGTTTCATCATTACCCGATATTACAATATCATCAACATAAATTAGGATAACAGTAGTTGAACATAATTTTCTTGTAACAAACATTAAAGAATCTGCTGAATTTTTAGAAAAATCATGTTTAATTAATGTGCAACTAAGTTTTGAATACCAGGCCCTAGATGATTGTTTCAAATCATATATTAATTTTTTAACTTTACAAACTAGATCCTTATCATGTTCATTAGGATGTCCGGGTGGTAAATTCGTATATACTTCTTCCTCTAAATTACCTTGTAGAAATACTTTTTTTACATCCATTTGCTACAAAAACCAACCACAATTAATAGCTACCGATAAGAGGACACGAACCATACTCATCTTTGCAACCGGAAAAAAAGTTTCTTTATAATCAATACCATAAGTTTGTGTGAATCCTCTAGTTACAAGTCTAGCTTTATACCTTTCTACAGAACCATCACTTTTATATTTTACTTTAAATATTCATCTACATCCAACAACCCTTTTTTTTTCTTTTGGTAATTTTTGTTACACCCCGGAACCAAATAGTGGAAAAAGGGGGGGGCTAGTTGATTAGTCTCACCTTGAGTAGTGAATGAAAATTGGAGTTACTTAAATAGACTAGTGCATTAATTACTAGCACGAACCAAGCTTCAGCCTTTCTTAGGACAATATAGTGTGGGCCTGAAGGTTGGGCTGGGCCAGTTATTGTACTAGTCTCTAACAAATGGTATCAGAGCAGTTCGATCCTGGGGGTACTGTCGTGCGGCCGGAAACGTACCATACTGTTATCATGCCCAGAGAACCTGATGATCTTATTTGCCTCAGTGGGGATACATGCATGGGGTGAAGGCTCGCACGGATGTGTACTAGGACGAGACTAGGAACCATATGTCAGTTCTGACGGGGACGTCAGAAATTTAAGTGGGGGAGTTTATTACACCCCGGAACCAAATAGTGAAGGGGGGGGGGGGGGCTAGTTGATTAGCCCACCTTGAGTAGTGAATGAAAATTGGAGTTACTTAAATAGGCTAGTGCATTATCTACTAGCACCAACCAAGATTAAGCCTTTCTTAGGTCAATATGGTGTGGGCCTGAAGGTTGGCTGGGCCAGTTAATATACTAGGCTCTAACAAATTTCTGTTACATCCCGACTCCAATTTCGACCCGAGATGTAACGGTCGTATATCCTGAAAGATATAAGACACTAAAAATTGTATTACAGCGGAAAAGTACAAGGAATAATACAAAAAAAATCAAGTGTCTATATTTATTTTTTCATTTATTTTCTATTTATTTTATTTTAATGTTTGACGACGCTAAACCCGATGTCCCGAATAGCTGAAGCTGAAACCTGAATGGAGGGAAAAAGGGGGGGGAGGGGGGGAGCATAAAACTCAGTAAGGGTATGTTTCGCATACGTTAAAAATAACACTAATTTTAATAAATAAATATTTGATTTAAATCATAGTAAATATAAATATATATATAATTCTTTTATATTGGGAAGTTGATTTCTCATTTCTCTTCACGTACGGACATATACACATTAGATCATGCTCCATGGCATCAAGTACGCGCACAGATACAAGTCTTTCCGAGCTCGTTATTGGGTGATTAGACGGCCCTACCTTCCACCTACTAAGTACGGCCTATCATCTTGATCATAATCAGCGGCCTTGGCTTCCACCTACTCAAGTACGGCTGGATTGACCTTAACTATTTCACTTTTCTCAACATCACATCTTTATCCCATAAAATAATTCTCTCAAAAATATATTATGGTTATTATGTAATATTCTATTTTCGTAAAACACTAAAATATTCGGTATGAGCAATATAAGCTCAAATAAAATATAATTCATATCATTGATATTTATTAGTATCAAAATAATTTAAAAATCGTAAACGTATTTGAGAGTAAAATCCCTTATCTCGAAAGAAAGTATGACACGACTAAAAAATGCTTCTAATTTGAATTCCAACGTATATTCCCTCAGTGTTCAAATATAGAGTAGAAATAATATAGAAGATAATTTTTGTGTTAATCTATTGATAAGTAAATGACTGATCTGGACAAAATGACTTGATGAATATTTATAGGAATATAAACTTGTAACTCAAGTTTCTGGCATTAAACTCATTTCGGTTGGGAGAGTATTTTATTTCACCCGTTAAGTGTAAAAAAAAAAGAAACTCCTTTCATTGCATTGACATGATCAAAGACCAATTAATATATGCATTGATATTTTTATTTTCGTTTGTGAATGCAAAATGAAACAGACCATTTAATGGCCATTGTTTTACTAATCCAGATTTAATGCCGTGCATGTACAAAACCTCTTTGACCCGGTCAACTATTTTGCCCATTTTAAAATATCAAAACTCACCTTAGAATATCAATGCATTTTAGTTAGCAAAAATAATTATGTATCACAAAACTAGATGTTGAGATTTTTTTCTTTAAAAAAATAATATCACATATAAGATTTATTTTATATATAAGGTATAATTTAAATGAACATTATTTATAAAAGTCCTAAGTATTACTATAATTATAAAAATACCCCTAAAAATATTTATAGAAAATATGAGATATAACAATTTTGTGGCAATCCATGTTTCGTTTTTTTCAAGTGCTTGCATTTCTTCATTTATAGCCTTCCTCCATTTCGGATCGGACTTGGCTTCCTCAAAAGTAGTGGGTTCAACAATTTTAGATATGGAGCTAAGAAATGCAAAATGTTGTGATCACACTTTTTCATATGATATATAATTTTGAATAGGATAAGTTGTAGCATAATAAGTAAAATAATCTTATAATTTACTAGGAGGACGAGAGGAACGAACTGACCTGCGAACATTGGTGTCACTGCATATGTTCACATGAGGATATCTACTCTTCAACCACAGGTTCCACGGGAGGATTAGAAGTGTCTGATAATTCCACGGATTGCACTTGAATCAAGCTAGTCTCCTGGTCAATTATATTAACTTTACTTCTATCTTCATGATTTGCACTTGCAACATGGTCTTCTAATGACATATGGGGTCTTGGGTACTTATTTTGTTATTGTATTGTTAGTGTCATTTCATTAGTCCCTTGGTCAGTAACTTTTTTAAAGAATGGTTCTTGTTCAAAAAGTGTAACATCTCTAGAAATATACGGCTTTTTTGGGTCCAAATTATAGCTTAACACTTCTTTTCAGAAGAGTATCTAAGAAAAATACATTTAGATGCACGATGATCAAATTTATCTCTATGATTTTCTTTAACATGAACAAAACACGTGCAACCGAATATGCATAAATGATTTAAACCCATTTTTCTATTATTTCAAAGTTCCAAAGGAGTCTTCTCTTTTAAAATGGAACTAGGAAGTCTATTCATTTATTAAATAGCATGCGGTTAAGATAGTTTTAGACCAATAAGTTTTTGGAACATGAGTTTGAAATAGTAATGATTTAGTGACTTCTAATAAATGTTTATTTTTTCTTTCTGCAATTCCATTTTGTTCAGGAGTCGCTACACATGATGTTTGGTGAATAATAGCTAGAGTTTTTAAATACTCTGAACTTTTTTTATTGACATACTCGGAACCATTGTCGCTACGAAATTTTTTTATTTTCGCATTGTATTGATTTGAAACTAAGTTAAAAAAATTCCTTAAAAGTAGAGAAAACACAGGGACGGAACTTAATGGGGACTGGGGGGGGCCATGACCCTCTCAAGATTTTGACGGAATAGTATATATCAGTAGTGCTTTAGTGAATTTTTTTTTTAAATACATGTATTTTTGTGTATTTGGCCCTCCCAAAAATTTTGTACAGTGTTAATCAGTAAAGAGAATTTTTTTGGCCCCCTCAGTAAATTCAGTCAAGCTTCGTTCTTGAGAAAACATAAGCTTTTGATTTTAAGAGATAAAGCCAAGTTGCACGAGAATAATCGTCAATAAATGTAAAAAAATACTTAAAACCATTGTAAGATTCAACTGGTGCAGGCCCCAAACATCAGAATGAATGAGAGAGAATGGTTCCGTGGACTTATTCGTAGGTAATGAATATGGTAATCTTTTCTCTTTTGCAAAACGACAAACATCACAATAACTTGAATCTAAATTAGATGAAGGAATAAGTTTAATCAAAACATGATCTGAAGGGTGTACGATTCTCCAATGCCATGTTTTATTTATTTCATTTGATGTAGCATTGGCCGTAAAATGTTGGTATTCTGACTCGAGCATATATAATCCATGTTGTATTTTGCCTTCACCGATTTTCTTTCCTGTTTTTCTATCTTGAAATACAACAGATTTAGATGAAAAAATTACATTGCAATTTAATTCTTGAGTTAATTTGCTAATGGATAATAAATTTGAAGGAAAAGAAGGCATATACAAAACATTAGATATGGGTGTATAGGGACTAGAGAGCCATCGCCAATAGAAACAGATTGCATATTTGAATTTTCTTTTATATTTGATAAGAGTTTAATATTTCCTGTCATATGATCAGTAGCACCGGAGTCTATTATCCATGTCTAATGTGATTTATTAGAATTTTTGGAGAGGGCACAAGAATTATTTTGATGTGAATTATTGGAGAACAAAGAAGAAGAAAATTTACTTCCTTCTTTTAATAATTGTAAAAGTTGGTTAAGCACTGATATTTGGGTCTCTTTAACTGTTTGGGCAACATTATTTTCACTTAATTTCTTTTTGGTAGGTCGTAATTGAGGATACAATTTCCAACAATCACTTTTTACATGACCCGACTTATGATAATGATGACAACTAAAAATTGATTGGCCTATTCGGCCTTTTCCCCTGTCGCGGAAGCTATTGAATCCTCTATAATGACCACTACTATGATCATTTTTTAAATTTGATTTGATTTTTATTTAATAAACTTGTGTTATGATTCATTGAAGAGTGATAATAGAAAGATCTGACCTGATTGCCGTCGTAGATTTAACACCTCACCGGTTATTGCTAGAGAATTGAGACAATAAGTTATGTCGTATTCTAACTAAATCGATTAAAAGTGGATCAGAAAACACTTTGATACATGTGAAAAATACAATACTGACAAAGAAAAATAAATAAAAGATATAATTCTGATGGATTAATAGTTTCTTGTCTTATGCAATCTAGTACAAAATGCTTATATTTATAGGAGCCCATACATGAATCAACCTAGCAGCTAACGGCTCATTACCATTAAATACATAACGGCTAATGCCCTATAATTATTCCCTGACTTGCTAATCAATGTAAGAAAGTCACCTAAAATATACAAAGATTTTTCCTAATAATTTATAATTATTACTAAGATTCCATATCTCTAACATTCACCATTTATCCTCGAGTTTGATAAAAGTTTCTTTTCTGATCGAGAATTAGACTGAATGAATAAAAAATGATATTAACAACACATGTTAATCAATTTTGAGTATGGCCATGCATTTCCTTCAGTCCTAGTAAATCAGAGGGCCTAGAGATATCTCCTTCTTAACGAGAGGAACAAATCCCATCTGGGTCACTCACATTCCTCGTCATGATCCAGTGCATACCTAATGATGATCCTAATGATCATCCCGTTACGGATGACGTAAAATCATATTAAAGTATGCAGTTCCACATATAGAAATTCATGGTGACCTCAGGTCCTAGGAACAAACACACTATTCATATGAGAATCACTAATGACATATACCATGCATATTCTCATAGTGTGGTCAGTACAGTACGTGTTCTCTAACACGCACCTATATTCCATACTTGACATCCCTATGTGCATGATCAATAGAACATGATCATCCAGTCTACTAATATAGTAGTGTAGATATGTAGCTTCTTACCTGAAGTATGTTTATCTCTGTAAACATCCCACATATCACTAGGGACGGTTTAGAATGTCATTCGTTGGTTCACAGTTCTACTATCAAAATCACGTATTCTGATGACATGAACCCGAAGTGTCATTCATGGTCAATCTAATATATCAATTATTTGTGGTTATTGGAATGAATAAAACTCTATCAATACCCTTCTATTTATAGGATAGTCATACCTAATACAAGGAAATAACCTAAAAAATTACTGCTCCAATTAACACCTAATACATGAAAATACAATTATAAGGAAATAAATATTTTCCAATTATAATTTTCACTTATAGAAATAATTCATGGATAACAAATATGGAGAGCTTTCTTATCTCCTGCAGGGTTTCCTTTTTTACGGTATCTAGAGTTTTCCAGAAGTCTCCACACAAAACACCCGGCTGATTTCAAATTCAAGGTGTGGTTGCAACTAATCGACCTCCCTCAATTTTACAGGTACCCTAAGATAATTGAAAGAATTGTCTATGATTTGGGAGTTCTAATTGAACATGGACCGCTTACAAAGGTCTGTTCATTAATAGCTCTATTAGTCGTAATTGTCACAACGAGTCTCTCTCTCATTACCAAAAGACTCAAGCTTGTGACTGAAGAGAGGGACATATATTAGATTGACCATGAATGACACTTCGGGTTCAAGTCATCAGAATACATGATTCTGATAGTAGAACTGTGAACCAACGAAGGGCATTCTAAACTGTTTCTAGTGATATGTAGGATGTTTATAGAGATAGACATACTTCAGGTAAGAAGCTACATATCCACACTAGTATATTCGCAGGCTGGATGATCATGTTCTGCTGATCATGAACATAGAGATGTCAAGCCTGGAATATAGGTATGTGTTAGAGAACACGTACTGGACTGACCACACTATGAGAATATGCACGGTATATGTTATTAGTGATTCTCATATGAATAGTGTGCTTGTTCCTACGACCTGAATTCACCATGGATTCTTGTATGTGAAACTGCATACTTTAATATGATCCTACGTCATCCGTAATGGGATGATCATTAGGGTCATCATTAGGTATGAACTGAATCATGACGAGAAATGTGAGTGACCAATATGAGATTTGTTCCTCTCGTCATGAGGGAGATATCTCTGGGCCCCCAGGTGAATTAGGACTGAAGGAAATGCATGACCATGCTCAAAATGGATTAACATGTGTTGTTAATATCATTTTGTATTTACTCTGTCTAATTCTCGATCAGAAAAGAGACTTTGATCAAACTCAAGGATGACATACTTCCATGCCTTGTGATCAAGATATATATCGTAGAACAAAAGGAATAAGCAAATGTCTATTCAGATAGGTTTATGATCACTGATCATTTCATTTAACATGGGTATTCATGACATCAGTCTAGAGGTTACTCATGACTTACGATCTTTAGAAGATCATTGCCAGCGTTAAATGGAACCTACACGGTCACACATTGAACTCCATTCGTACGGGTTGAATATGCCTCAAAACAGTTATACGTATGATGTATAAATTGGTGAACGAAATAATCAATTATTGGATAATTGATTGAACAAAACCGTACCATTCCGTTAGCAACAGAATAGTTCCGTTTCCAACGGAATAAATATGGAAAATGTAATAACCTTAGCTGCCTTGTATTCCGTTATGGAAACGGAATAGTTCCGTTGGCAACGGAATAGGCGCAGATTAGGATTTTTAGTTATGGTAACCTCACAATCGTTCGCCTCTCTCTCTAGTATAAATAGAAGGGCGGAGTCTCTCTATTGTACACACAATTCAGAATTCTTAGAGGCCGTCTATTACACAGAAAAGAGAGAGAAAGTTTTGAGAGATTTTCGGAAAATATGTCCGGACTTGTCTAGCCAACTCCGGTTATTCCGTACGTCTGAAGTTTGCATGGATAGGAGTAGAGGTTCTCTATCTTGAGAACTTGCGAGTGATTGATCTTCATCCCTAGGAGAAGCAAGGAGGTCACGATATTCTTCAGGAAGGAGAAGGTTGCAAGCCAGAAAAGTTCAGACCTACATCCGTTCTTCGTCTCGCGGATCAGAAAGATCCGAGGTATAAATTTTAATAGTTAATCTCGTGCTTTTATTCCCTTAACGTAGGTCCTAGGGCGGGTTAAATCCATAGTTTCCGCTGTGCATGTAACGTACATGGCTATGGATTTCCCAACAGTGGTATCAAAGTGTTCGTTAAGGAAATAATTGTCGATTACATATTTAAAATTTAGTAAATTATAGTATAATAAATTTTAGGGTTTTGAAAAATATTATTTTAAAACATCACGAAAATAGTTTCTTGGGAATATAATATTGGATATTATGATTTACTAGAGTTTCAGAATTAGTTTTTTTTTTTGAAACCCATTTTGGAAACAGAACTAAAACAAAAGAAAATACGAATTTTCAGCACGCCTCCGTTGAGAACGGAGTACTTTCGTTTAGAACGGAATAGTTCCGTTTAGAACGGATCAGTTCCGTTCCCAACGGAATAATGCTGATTTTGCGAGAAACCCTAATTTTTGTTATACATGGAATTTAAAGATACAAATATGGTATGAGATTTAGACATGTGATTGTTCTGTGATGTAATCTTGTGTGTGAATGCTTGTAATTTTATTTGATATCTATGGCAACCAGTGAGTTGTCCAAAGTTGTAATTATGGCAACCTGTGAGTTGTCCAAATTTGTAAATTACCATTTCTAGTAATAGGATAGTTGTTAGGATAGATATTATTTCAAGACTTCAAGGCAAGAGATCTTGGCGCAATCTTCGGAAGATGGCATTGGATCTTCGCACACACAACGAAGGGTTCGTGGAAGACTACTTCTGCAATCTAGAGATAGATCTAGAATTAGGAACCTCATGATCGCTCGTGAGGATTAGGCTCATACCATATTTAACTTAGTTTCTATGATGTTTATATTTATAAATCTAAAACAAAATCCTTCAGAATGTTAAGTAAGGAAGTGCCCCCCATGTCACAGAAGCCCTCAATACTTAGACAGTCTTTCATGTGGGTCATGCCAAAGCTGAGCATATGGAGGATTATCGTTGTAAAGGAGGGTATGCGGGAAATGGCGTCCAGCATGTTGGGTTTCTACCATTCATAACGCAGCAGAAAAACAAAAAAACGAAACAAAATCGAATTCGAAACCCAAAAGAAGGATCCGTGAATTACAATTAAATCAAAGAAAAGTTCATAACTTTGTACCTTCGGATTACGCTTAATCCGTGATGATCAAAAATGAATTTGGTTGACGGTTTACTTTGCCCGATCCAAACCAGTTTCCAACCCGATCCTTTGAATGATTCGCCTAATCGGTCTCACAAACCGATCTCCAAGCAATCTCCAAACGAACCGATTCTCCAAGCAAACCGATTCTCTTAACAAACCGATTCTCCAAATAAACCGATTCTCCAAACAAAAATCACGATTTCAACCCAAATCACAAAGACGCCGCACTTCGCTTCGTCCTCTACTGGTATCCACACGAACAACCCATTTGAACGGATAAAGAACGATATATGCTAGTATTCGTTCTTCATTTCTCTCACAGAAAATAACAAAAGAATAATTTTCGGATTTTTCTCTCCTCCTTTTCTCACAAAAGATGGACGAAAAATATTATGCCCTTAATCTGATTTTGGGGTGTCTCTTTTGCCTATATAGTCCATAAGTTTCATATCCTATATGCATGGTAACTATGTAACCATATATGCAACACACCTTATCATATAAGATGTAGGATTGGATGTGTCACTTGACTATGTAGCTCTCCATACAACTTATCACATAAGTTATGATTTTTCTATGTACGTCTCATTAGTTGTTCTTTGTGTGTGACCCTGTAGGTTTAGTTAATGTTGGCAATAATCACAATGGATTATAAATCATGAGCGGCCTCTAGCAAGACATCATGATTACCCAAATTAAGCAAGTATAGATGATTCGATCAAACCTAATTTATGTCATGCATTATATCCTTTTGTTACACGATATCTATATCGTCCATAAGGCATGATCTGTGTCAACCTTATGTTGGTCGATAAATATTTCTTGACACCGAATTTGATTGAACATGAAATGACATTAATAACTCCTTATTAATTCACTTGAGCACGGCCGTGCGTTTCTTCAATCAAATCATCAAGAGACCTAAAGATATCTCTCCCAATTTATGAGAGGAACAAATTCTATCTTAATTAAACTCTTTCCTCCGCACAATTCATTATATACCTAATTATAATCTTTATGATCGCCCGGTTAAAGACGATGTTAGACTATATTAAAGTATAAAATTTATCATGTAGGAAACTGAGATAATCTCAAGTCTAAGGATTACAGATACATTCTTTACTGAGAATAACTAATGACACGAATCATGTAGTATTCTCAAGGTGGGGTCAATCCAGTATATGGTCTCTAACAAATACTTACGTTAATGACTTAATAACTCTTATTCATGATCAGTAAAACGTGACCATCAGTTAACTAACATACTGATGTCCATTTATAGCTTATCATAAAGTATGTTTGTCTCACAAACATCCTATGAATGATCAGGGACGGTTTAGAATATCATTCATAATACTTTATAGTTTTACTATCAAAGTCACATTATTTGATGATATAAAGCTGAATATCATATTCAAGGTTCATTTTAGTAATAAGAATAAAACAATCAATACGCATTTATTATATAAAATATCTCTAAATAAACACAATGTTTGTTTAATATAATCCATACATCTAGGTCTCAAATATATTGGCCTAGGGCATACTACTAAAAATCTCCCACTTGCACTAGGCCGAATCTAACAAGTATCTAATACCCATCGACCTAGCATGACCCTCGTGCTTTGCTTGAGAAAGTGGTTTACTCAACGGATCGGCAACATTATCATCACCATCAACTCTGCATATTTTAATATCTCCTCTCGCAATGATCTCCCTGATCAAATGGAAACGTCGAAGTATGTGTTTGGTTCTCTGATGCGATCTTGGTTCCTTTGCCTGCGCGATTGCCCCATTGTTGTCACAATAAAGATCCACAGGATTTGCTATACTAGGAACCACACCGAGTTCTTCAATGAACTTCTTCATCCAAACTGCTTCCTTAGCTGCTTCTGAAGCTGCTATGTACTCCGCTTCTATAGTAGAATCCGCTACAGTGTCCTGTTTGGAACTTTTCCAACTTATTGCACCTCCATTCAAACAAAACACATAACCAGATTGCGATCTAAAATCATCATTGTCGGTTTGAAAGCTTGAGTCCGTGTAACCTGTTACAACTAGCTCACTTTCAAATCCTCCATAAACCAAGAATGAATCCTTAGTTCTTCTCAAGTACTTCAGAATATTCTTGACTGCTGTCCAGTGACTTTCACCGGGATCAGATTGATATATGCTAGTTGCACTTAATGCATATGATACATCTGGACTAGTACAAAGCATGGCATACATGATAGATCTAACAGACGAAGCATACGGGATTTTATTCATGCGATTTCGTTCTTCCTGATTAGCAGTACGTTGAGTCTTACTTAATTTTATGCCATGTGACATTGGTATGAAACCTCTTTTCGAATCATCCATTCGAAATCGTGTCAACACTTTGTCAATGTAGGTACTTTGACTTAGACCTATGAGCCTTTTAGATCTATCTCTATAGATCTTAATGCCGAGTATATAAGCAGCATCTCCTAGGCCCTGCATTGCAAAAGACTTTCCTAAAAATGTCTTAACATTTGTTAAAGTCGGAATGTCATTTCCAATGAGTAATATATCATCTACATAAAGTATTAGAAAAACTATTGGCTCCCACTAACCCCCTTGTAAACACAAGGTTCATCTTCATTTTTGATAAAATCAAAACCTTTGATTACTTCATCAAAACGAAGATTCCAACTCCGAGATACTTGCTTTAATCCGTAAATGGATCGATGCAATTTGCAGACCTTATCAGAATTCTTAGGATCAACAAAACCCTCGGGTTGTGTCATATACACATCCTCGAGTAAATTTCCATTAAGAAAAGTTGTTTTGACATCCATTTGCCATATCTCATAGTCATAATATGCAGCTATGGCAAGAAGAATTCTAATCGATTTAAGCATGACAACTGGTGAGAAAGTTTCGTCATAGTCTATACCATGAGTTTGTCGGAAACCTTTCGCAACAAGTCTCGCTTTATAGGTATGCACATTTCCGTCCATGTCAATTTTCTTTTTGAAAACCCATTTACACCCAATGGTCTTAGAACCTTCAGGTGAATCAATTAGGTTCCAAACTTGATTATTGTACATGGACTGCATCTCAGTTTTCATGGCTTCTAACCATTTATGAGAATCAGGATCCTTTATAGCTTCTTGGTAAGATGTGGGTTCATCATCTATGAGCGCCACATTTCTATCATCAGTCACGAGAAATCCATATCTCTCGGGCTCATGACGAACTCTACCAGATCTACGAGGAGTATCATGTGTTTCAAGACCGGACTCGTCAACTTTTGAAGAGACTTGTGGATCTTCCAATGGCTGTTTATTGCTAATTAGTGGATCTTGAATTACTTCAAGGTGTACTTTATTCCCACTAGTTCCTTTAGAAATAAATTCTCTTTCCAAAAATATACCATTTCGAGCAGCAAACACTTTGTTCTCAGATGGGTTATAAAAGTAATATCCTTTATTTTCTTTAGGATATCCCACAAATAAGCATTTAACAGATTTCGGTGTTAACTTGTCAGAAATTTGACGCTTCACATAAGCTTCACAACCCCAAATCTTTAGAAAAGACAATGTGGGACTCCTCCCAGTCCATATCTCATATGGAGTCTTTTGAACAGCTTTTGATGGAATTCTGTTTAGTATGAACGCGGTAGTCTCAATGGCATCCCCAAAAGGATATCGGAAGATCTGTTTGACTCATCATAGACCGAACCATATCTAGTAAAGTTCGGTTTCTCATTTCCGAGACACCATTCCATTAAGGTGTTCCTGGAGGAGTAAGTTGTGAAACTATTCCACAATCTTTAAGATGATTGTCAAACTCTAGGCTTAAATATTTGCCACCTCGATCTGATCGAAGTGCTTTTATTTTCTTACCTAGTTGGTTTTCTACTTCACTTTTGAAAATTTTGAACAATTCAAAAGATTCGGATTTATGTTTCATTAAGTAAACATATTCATATCTACTTAAGTCATCAGTAAAAGTAATGAAGTATCGAAAACCACCTCTAGCTGGTGTGCTCATTGGTCCGCATACATCTGTATGTATGAGATCCAATAACTCACTTGCCCTCTCACCTCTCTTTGTGAAAGGAGCCTTTGTCATCTTACCTAATAAACAAGATTCGCACGTCTCAAATGATTCTAAATCAAATGAGTCTAAAAGTCCATATTGGTGGAGTTTAGAAATGTGTTTCTCATTTATGTGTCCTAAACGACAATGCCAGAAATATGTCAGATTCAAATCCTTAGATTTAAATCTCTTTGTATTAATGCTATAGATAGACTTGTAATGTTCATGATCAAGATTTAAAACATAAAGACTATTTTCTAATTGACCATTCGCATAGAAAATATTTTCTTTACTTATGGTAAAGTTATTATTCTCAATAACAAACTTAAAACCATCAAAAACCAATCTCGACACAGATACAATATTCCTGTTCACAGCAGGTACATAGTAGCAATTATTTAAATTTATTACAATTCCAGAAGGTAAAGATAATAAATAAATGCCCACGGCTAATGCAGCAACTCTTGCTCCATTTCCCACCCGCAGTCCACTTCACATTTCGCTAATCTTCTACTCCTTTGCAGCCCCTGCACATTATTACAAATGTGAGTACCGCATCCGGTATCTAATACCCAAGATGAAGAAGTAGATAAATTAATTTCAATAACATTAATACCTGAAGTAGTAGCCTCACTACTCTTCTTCTTCTTCTTTAGATCCTCCAAGTATGCCTGGCAATTTCTTTTCCAATGGTCTGGTTTGTTGCAGAAGAAACAAACACCCTCCTTGGGTTTCTTGTTCTTAGGTTCGGACAACACCTTGCCCTTACCTTTTCCTTTGACTTTGCCCTTGAATTTTCTCTTTTGACCCTTGCCTTTCTGAATCAAGAGAACATCGTTGACAACATTTGTCTTCATAGTCCCCTCGAAGTTCTTCAGCATGCCGTGCAACTCCGTGATACTCTTGTCCATGTTAGGCATATTATAGTTCATTATAAATGGCTTGAAATTCGGAGGAAGAGACCTAAGGATCAATTCGGTAGCCATCTCATTGCCAACCGTTGCCCCTAGTTTCTCAAGTCGATCAAGGTATCCTTTCATTTTCAGAATATGAGCACTCACCGAGGAGTTGGAAACCATCTTACAACTTGCTAATGCACAATGTGCATTATACCTCTCATTTCTAGGTTGCTCTTGGAACATTTCCTTGAGCTGTGCCAACATTGGAAATGCCTCTAAATTTTCAAACTACTTTTGAAGATCGGCATCCATGGTGGCCAACATGAGACAAGTCACATCATTAGAGTCGCTTGTATGCTTGGCATAAGTGTTTATCACTTCTTGATCAGCATCATCAGAGGACATAGTTCTTCCTTTCTTGTTTGAGAACAATTCTCAAATTCCGATGCCAGTCAAGGAAGTTTTTCCCATTGAGCTTGTCCTTCTCAAGGACGGATCGCAATGTTAAAGTTGATGTGTTGTTTGTTGCCATTTTCTACACAGAATTAAATGCAGGTTTATATTAATATGTGATTTGAGATATTTTAATATAATTTTAACTCCCACTATTTTATTCAAATCAACCATATACCCAAATTTTGCATGATCGAAGGGATAATAAGTATAGATACATGGGAGGCATTTCTATGATTCAATATTATATGAGGGATTGTTATGTTTAATCTTTTATTTTGTTGTTTTATTTTATCATGTATTTCATTACAGAACATCACATGCACAGATAAAATAAATATGATATGATATAACATGGCCTTGATGATCTAAATGAGCCAATCATTAAGACCATTTCCTAAGATACATTCAACCATAAGGCATCGATGAACTCCTTCATCTCCATGATGTGTATGAGGTGGACGGTGAACTCCTTCATCTCCACGATGTGTATGAGGTGGATGGTGAACTCTATCATCTCCATGATGCGTATGAAGTGGATGGTGAACTCCTTCATCTCCATGATGTGTATGATCGTGGTAGTTATATTATATATAAAATGAACGGAACCATGCCCGTCACAATTAACCATCAAAATAAATTACATCACATCAACCAAGAACGAAACCATGCCCGTTTTTACATACATATATATATTACACACATCACATCGTCACACACAAATCACAATCATTCATCACATATCTAATAGGCCATGTTATATTCATTATGTTGTACTTTAAACCATTTTACGAAATATGTATAAGGCGTTACGAATATGAAATTTGGGGTCTACGATTAATCTATGTGTGAGTGCGGGGTCAAGGGGCAGAGCCCCTGCAGGGTTTCAAGGGGCAGCGCCCCTGAAGAAATTTTATTTTATATAGTGCCGAAACTCAAAATTTCTTTAAAAAAACTTGATGTGTTGAATACATCTTTTCGAAATTTATTTAGTGTATCATATATGTAGTTTCGCACCTTTTCATAAAATTTAGACACCCATCCGAAGGTTATGATACATCACATGCATCCCTTCATGACATACCCAAGGCACCCTTTCAATCATGTCGCAACCTTTCATAATCAAGATACATCACATGCACCCTTTCATGAAGTCGCATCCTTTCATGAAATCACAACCTTTCATGATCAAGATACATCACATGCACCCTTTCATGAAGTCGCATCCTTTCATGAATTCGCGACCTTTCATGATCAAGATACATCACATGCACATTTTCATGAAGTCGCATCCTTTCATGAAATCGTAACCGTTCATGATCAAGATACATCACATGCACCATTTCATGAAGTCGCATCCTTTCATGAAGTCGCATCCGTTCATGATAAAAATTCAAAAAATTGAAAAATAACGCCTCAAAATCAAAAGAAATATTTCGAAAATGGTTTATCCGTCTTAATTTAATTGTAATTCACGGATCCTTCTTTTGGGTTTCTACTATTCATAACGCAGCGGAAAAACAAAAAACGAAACAAAATCGAATTCGAAACCCAAAAGAAGGATCCGTGAATTACAATTAAATCAAAGAAAAGTTCATAACTTTGTACCTTCGGATTACGCTTAATCCGTGATGATCAAAAATGAATTTGGTTGACGGTTTACTTTGCCCGATCCAAACCGGTTTCCAAACCGATCCTTTGAATGATTTGCCTAATCGGTCTCACAAACCGATCTCCAAGCAATCTCCAAACGAACCGATTCTCCAAGCAAACCGATTCTCCTAACAAACCGATTCTCCAAATAAATCGATTCTCCAAACAAAAATCACGGTTTCAACCCAAATCACAAAGACGCCGCACTTCGCTTCGTCCTTTACTGGTATCCACATGAACAACCCATTTGAACGGATAAAGAACGATATATGCTAGTATTCGTTCTTCATTTCTCTCACAGAAAATAACAAAAGAATAATTTTCGGATTTTTCTCTCCTCCTTTTCTCACAAAAGATGGATGAAAAATATTATGCCCTTAATCTAATTTTTGGGTGTCTCTTGTGCCTATATAGTCCATAAGTTTCACATCCTATGTACATGATAACTATGCAACCATATATGCAACACACCTTAACATATAAGATGTAGGATTGGATGTGTCACTTGACTATGTAGCTCTCCATACAACTTATCACATAAGTTATGATTTTTCTGTGTACGTCTCATTAGTTGTTCTTTGTGTGTGACCCTGTAGGTTTACTTAATGTTGGCAATAATCACAATGGATTATAAATCATGAGCGGCCTCTAGCAAGACATCATGATTACCCAAATTAAGCAAGTATAGATGATTCGATCAAACCTAATTTATGTCATGCATTATATCCTTTTGTTACACGATATCTATATCGTCCATAAGGCATGGTATGTGTCAACCTTATGTTGGTCGATAAATATTTCGTGACACCGAATTTGATTGAACATGAAATGACATTAATAACTCCTTATTAATTCACTTGAGCACGGCCGTGCGTTTCTTCAATCAAATCATCAAGAGGCCTAAAGATATCTCTCTCAATTTATGAGAGGAACAAATCCTATCTTAATTAAACTCTTTCCTCCGCACAATTCATTATATACCTAATTATAATCTTTATGATCGCCCGGTTAAAGACGATGTTAGACTATATTAAAGTATAAAATTTATCATGTAGGAAACTGAGATAATCTCAAGTCTAAGGATTATAGATACATTCTTTACTGAGAATAACTAATGGCACGAATCATGTAGTATTCTCAAGGTGGGTCAATTCAGTATATGGTCTCTAACATATACTTATGTTAATGACTTAATAACTCTTATTCATGATCAGTAAAACGTGACCATCAGTCAACTAACATACTGATGTCCATTTATAGCTTATCATAAAGTATGTTTGTCTCACAAACATCCTATGAATGATCAGGGACGGTTTAGAATATCATTCATAATACTTTATAGTTTTACTATCAAAGTCACATACTTTGATGATATAAAGCTGAATATCATATTCAAGGTTCATTTTAGTAATAAGAATAAAATAACCAATACAAATTTATTATATAAAATATATCTAAATAAACACAATGTTTATTTAACATAATCCTTAACATAATCCATACATCTAGGTCTCAAATATATTGGCCTAGGGCATACTAACAACACAGCATGGGTCATGCCAAAGCTGAGTGTGCCGGACTCTATTTCGTTGATAATCATACATGGTTAAACTTAACTGAGCAAGCAAGTCGGACTTGGGCTCAGGGCACAAGATCAAATAATACACCGGGGATATGATGCTCTTTCGATAAAAGGAAAGAGTTGTATATGATACAATTGGAAGTGTTCCTACCTAAATAGTTGTGTATTGAGGGTTGCGCCAAAGCGCACTTAATACTCAATGAAATACGGATCTTGACTCACTATGAAACCTCATTCATTTGAAGTTTCTGAATCAATACTACTGAAGGTGGTTGATTTGAAGAAAAATAGTGGGAGTACAATATAAGAAATACCAAAACAAAACCCCAATGAATAAATAATAATGGCACTTTACATTTTAACTTGTAGAATAATGGCAAATAATAATTCAACTGGGTTGAATTTGCGATCTATCCTTGAGAAGGATAAGCTAAATGGGTCTAACTTCCTTGACTGGTTTAGAAACCTGAGAATTGTTCTCAATGCTGACAATAAACTGCATGTCATAGAAGAGCCTTACACAGAGGAACCAGAACAGGGAGCCACAAGGGCTGCCCGAGATGCGTATGCTAAATACGTTAAGGATGACACAGAGATAGCTTGTCTCATGCTAGCGATCATGATCTCTGAGCTTCAGAAGCAACTGGAGGACATGGGTGCTTACGATATGATCGTAACTCTAAGAGAAATATTCCAAGAACAGGCTAGAGTTGAGAGCTACAAAGCGACCATCTCTCTGACTGACACAAAGATGGTTGAAGGTTCATCTGTGAGTGCTCATATACTCAAGATGAAGAGCTATCTTGATCAATTGGAGAGGCTTGGTTCATCTATGTCCAGAGAATTGGCTGTTGACATAATTCTCGGGTCGTTACCTCCTAGTTTTAAGCAATTCATCATGAACTATAATATGCATCAGATGGAGCAATCCATCACCGAGTTGCATGGGATGCTTAAGAACGCACAGGAGGACATGAAGACAAATGTTGTCAAAGATGTCCTAATGGTTCACAAGAAGAAGGGTAAGAAGACCGAAAACAGGAGCAAGGGTAAAGGCAAGGTGTTGCCTAAATCTAAGATCAAGAAAGACGAGGGAGTTTGCTTCCATTGCAACAAGGTTGCCATTAGAAGAGAAAATGCAAACTCTATCAGGACGAAATCAAGAAGGGTAGTGTGACTACCGCTTCAGGTATTTTATTATTGAAACTAATTCACTTACTCCTAAATCTTGGGTATTGGATACCGGATGTGGTACTCACAAGAGTAGAAGATTAGTTAAGGGCGAAGTCGACCTGCGTGTGGGAAATGGAGCAAGAGTTGCTGCATTAGCCGTAGGAACTTATTTATTGACTTTACGTAGTGGACTTGTATTGATACTTAATAATTATTATTTTGTACCTGCTATGAGTAGAAATATTATTTCTATTTCTAGTCTAGCTTTGGATGGTTATAAATTTGTTATTGAGAATTATAATTGTTCTATCTTAAAGGATAATTTTTTCTATGGAAATGTTCTATTAGAAAGAGGTCTTTACGTGCTAGATCTTAAGAAAGAGAATTATAAGTCCATATATAACATTAATACTAAACGATTTAAACCAAATTACTCAAATACAACATACCTCTGGCACTGTCGCGTAGGCCATATAAATGAGAAACATATTTCTAAACTCCACTCTCATGGACTTTTAGACTCATTTGATTTGGAATCATTTGAGACGTGCGAGTCTTGTTTACTTGGCAAGATGACTAAGAAACCCTTCACAAAAGTTGGTGAAAGGGTCAGTGACTTATTAGAACTCATACATACTGATATATGTGGACCAATGAGTACGCCCGCTAGAGGTGGGTATTGGTACTTAATAACTTTCATGGACGACTTCAGTGGATATGGTTATGTCTACCTAATGAAGCACAAGTCTGAATCCTTTGAAGTGTTCAAAGAATTTAAGAATGAAATACATAATCAACTTGGCAAGAAGATTAAAGCACTTCAATCAGATCGAGGAGACGAATATCTAAGTCAGGAATTTGAGGATCATCTCAGAGAATGTGGAATAGTTTCACAACTGACTCCTCCAGGAACTCCTCAGTGGAATGGAGTGTCTGAAAGGAGGAATCGAACCTTATTGGATATGGTTCGATCGATGATGAGTCAAACGAGCCTTTCAATGTCTTTTTGGGGTTACACTCTTGAGACTGTCACATTCATACTAAACAGGATTCCATCCAAAGTGGTTCAAAAGATGCCATATGATATGTGGACGGGAAAAAGCCCCAAGTTGTCTTTTTTAAAATTTGGGGATGTGAGACTTATGTCAAATGTCAGTCTCCCGATAAACTCGGACCCAAATCTGACAAGTGCCTATTTTTGGGATATCCTAAGGAAACTAAAGGATATTACTTTTACCACCCATCGGAGAACAAAGTGTTTGTTGCTCGTAATGGAGCCTTCTTGGAAAGAGAGTTTGTCTCTATGAGAAGAAGTGGGAGCAAAGTACAACTCGGAGAAATTCAAGACCCACGTATAGTTGCAGAACCTATAATGGAGGAACAAACAAGCTCTCAAGGAGTTTGTGAGCTTGAAACACAACAGACTCAATGTAGATCTAGCAGGATTCGTCATGAGCCTGAGAGATACGGATTTCTCGTGTCTAATGATGATGATGTGACATTCATAGATGATGAACCCACGTCCTACAAAGATGCTATGAAGAGTCCTGACTCTCAAAAATTGTTAGAGGCCATGAGAGCCGAGATGCAATCCATGCAAGACAATCAAGTTTGGAACTTGATTGATCCATCCGAAGGCTTGAAGACCATCGGATGTAAGTGGGTCTTTAAGAAAAAGACTGACGTGGATGGAAAGGTACAAACCTACAAAGCAAGGCTTGTGGCGAAAGGTTTCAAACAAGTTCATGGTATTGACTATAACGAAACTTTCATATGAGAATCACTAATGACATATACCATGCATATTCTTATAGTGTCCAGTACGTGTTCTCTAACATGCACCTATATTCCATACTTGACATCCCAATGTCCATGGTCAGCAGAACATGATCATCCAGTCTGCTAATATACTAGTGTAGATATGTAGCTTCTTACCTGAAGTATGTTTATCTCTATAAACATCCCACATATCACTAGGGACGGTTTAGAATGTCATTAGTTGGTTCATAGTTCTACTATCAGAATCACGTATTCTGTGACGTGAACCCGAAGTGTCATTCATGGTCAATCTAATATACGTAAGTATATATTATTCACCCATACACTCATTCATATATGAACGGAATAAACGTATTTCTCATAATCTAATCTCTAGTCTAACACTTTAGCCCAGGGCATAATTCCTTCAGAAACGACTCACAGACACCTTGCTCTCGTCCACCGCTTGTCTACGTATTGACTCCTCATTCGCACTGAAAGGAACTTTTTCTTCGAATCTTGTCTCTGGTACCACTTGTTAGGAACTGAGACGCAACAACAAACACAGAAAGTAAGACACAAGAACAAAAATATTTTTTTTACGTGGAAACCCTAAAGGGTAAAAACCACGGCTGCTAGCACTCAAATACTTTCTTAATACTTGGAGAAAGAGAAATACAATACAATTATTTGTGGTTGTTGGAATGAATAAAACTCTACCCATATCCTTCTATTTATAGGATAGTCATACCTAATACAAGGAAATAACCTAAAAAATTACTGCTCCAATTAACATCTAATACATGGAAATATATATAAGGAAATAAACATTTTCCAATTATAATTTCCACTTATAGAAATAATTCATGGAAAGCAAATATGGAGAAGTTTCTTATCTCCTGCAGGGTTTCCTTTTTTACGGTATCTAGAGTTTTCCAGAAGTCTCCACACAAAACACCTGGCTGATTTCAAATTCAAGGTGTGGTTGCAACTAATCGACCTCCCTAAATTTTACAGGTACCCTAAGATAATTGAAATAATTGTCTATGATTTGGGAGTTCTAATTGAACAGGGACCACTTACAAAGGTCTGTTCATTAGCAGCTCTATTAGTGGTAATTGTCACAACGAGTCTCTCTCTCATTACCAAAAGACTCAAGCTTGTGACTGAAGAGAGGGAATTCAAAGTCCCGGTGATAGTTACCAGTAGACAAGAACTGAATCCTACGTTTGATAAGGTACCAGTTGGAAATAAGCCGGTGATTATTGTAGGATTAGTGCCCTAGGCAAATGTATTTGTACTAGGAAATGGATTATGTATTAAGACATTATTATTTATTCAATAAAGGTGGTTTCTTATATATCTGTGTGTATGAGTTATGAATGTAAATCTTATATCAACCAAGAATGACACTTCGGGTTCACGTCATCAGAATACGTGATTCTGATAGTAGAACTGTGAACCAACGAATGACATTCTAAACTGTCCCTAGTGATATGTACGATGTTTATAGATATAGACATACTTCAGGTAAGAAGCTACATATCCACACTAGTATATTCGCAGGCTGGATGATCATGTTCTGTTGATCATGGACATAGAGATGTCAAGCCTGGAATATAGGTACGTGTTAGAGAACATGTATTGGACTAACCACACTGTGAGAATATGCATGGTATATGTCATTAGTGATTCTCATATGAATAGTGTGCTTGTTCCTACGACCTGAGGTCACCATGGATTCCTGTATGTGGAACTGCATACTTTAACATGTGTTGTTAATATCATTTTATATTTACTCAGTCTAATTCTCGATCAGGAAAGAGACTTTGATCAAACTCAAGGATGACATACTTCCATGCCTTGTGATCGAGATATATATCGTAGAACAAAAGGAATAAGCAAATGTCTATTCAGATAGGTTTATGATCGCTGATCATTTCATTTAACATGGATAGTCATGACATCAGTCTAGAGGTTACTCATGACTTACGATCTTTAGAAGACGTTGCCAGCGTTAAATGAAACCTACACGGTCACACATTAAACTCCATTCGTACGGGATGAATATGCCTCAAAACAGTTATACATATGATGTATAAATTGGTGAATGAAATAATCAATTATTGGATAATTGATTGAACAAAACAATACCATTCCATTGGCAACGGAATAGTTCCGTTCCTAACAGAATAGACATGAAAAATGTAATAACCTTATCTGCCAAGTATTCCGTTATGGAAATACCTATTCCGTTGGCAACGGAAGAGGCGCAGATTAGGGTTTTTAGTTATGGTAAGTGAGCAATCGTTCGCCTCTCTCTCTAGTATAAATAGAAGGGCAGAGTCTCTCTATTCTACACACAATTCAGAAGCCTTAGAGGCTGTCTATTACACAGAAAAGAAAGAGAAAGTTTTGAGAGATTTTCCGAAAGTATTTCCGGACTTGTCTAACCAACTCCGGTTATTCCGTACGTCTGAAGTTCGCGTGGATACGAGTAGAGGTTCTCTATCTTGAGAACTTGCGAGCGATCGATCTTCATCCCTAGGAGAAGCAAGGAGGTTGTGAGTCGAGCTTCAGGAGGGAGAAGGTTGCAAGTCAGAAAAGTTCAGTCCTACATCCGTTCTTCATCTCGCGGATCAGGAAGATCCGAGGTATAAATTTTAATAATTAATCTCGTACTTGTATTCCCTTAACGTAGATCCTCGGGCGGGTTAAATCCATAGGTTCCGCTGTACATGTAAAGTACATGGCTATAGATTTTCCAACAATTATGAATGATCAACTTGCTTTTCAAACGCAATAAATGATTTTGCGGTCCAACCTTTCTTCTTCTACTACCTTGACCAATCAAAATGAATAATTAATGAATGATCCCAACGAAATCATGATTCATGCTTTTTAATCTTAACTCAAGAGAATGGTTAATGACCCAATTCAAATCCCAATCCCAATCCCAATTCTTGTTCAAACCTTAACTCAAGAGAATGAAATCCAAGTTGAAAATCCACATCCTTCATCTAACTCAGAAGATGAGAGGCTGGAACGCGAAATGTATGAGAAAAGTATCAACCCATCGTCACCTCCTAGTCCTGGGGTTAAAAAGGAGATAAGCCTAGAGAAAGAAACTCATGGTGTCAATGAAATTGTGATGAAGAAGTGGATAATGCATTCATTTCTAATGCAGAAATAAGTGTAAGCCCTCAGTCCTCGGCGACGGAGACACCGGAAGGGAGGAATCCGAGGAGCAGGCAGGTCCGAGAAGAAGGAGAAATTTCCTCTGACAAACCATTCACGTGGGAAATCTCTGTAGCAAAGAAGTTGGACATGTCCAGTCTTGTGCACAATGGAGGGGAAAAGGCAGAGGGGTACGAAGTGACTGCGTGGGGCACACAAGATCTGCCACATGAGATCTTCATGCTTAAACGGCTCCAAGTGATGAGACTGGAGAAGGAGACAGCTTGGTGAAGTTCATGACTCAAGAGGAGCCTATCATGATGTTGATCGTAGAGTCCACTCAAGAAGCCACTCAGCAACCTCCAAGTGGAGGCTTACCTACTCTAACCCCTCGTGAAACACGCTTCACAGGTATAATTCCCCATCATTCTCTCCCTTTAGACTCTGCGCTTCCTATGCTTGATGTCAATTCGGATATTGCATTAATTAATAAAGACGATGAAATCTCAGAACAATCTGACTCATTAAATGCAACTCTTATCCCACTTAAAAAAATCAAATCTAAATCTTCTCTCTCTAAGAGTCAAAACTACCTCCACCTTCTTATTTCAAAATCTGTAGCTAAAGAAATATAGAAAAATTCTATGAATAAAAAAATAACATTTGTTTTGGGTAAGGACCCAATAAGAAATACATCAGTACATGATCCTAGTACATCTCTTAGAAGGAGTTCAAGGAATAACTATCCGAAAAAATTGTATGATGGGGTGCAACTCACAAATCATCAACAAAATAGCACTAATAAAAATTATAATTATAAAAACATAAAATCAGTAGAAAAACAAGCTGCTATTGAGGGGATCTTTAAAGAACTTGAATACGAGGAACTTGTCAAAAAACCTATGGATGATTCTCTCATAACTCGTGTTCACACCTTTGTAGGTGTTGGTCGGAGTGCAAATGATATTACCTATTTAAAAAACTGTAGGTAAGACCAATGACAAAGGGAAAGCCCACATGCATCACCGGGGCACTTTGGGAGGGGGCTCTTCTTAAAATATCCCTTATTAGTAACTCTTTTGTGAGTGAGGGTTTATAGCAGTCCCTGCTCTTGTATCTTTGGTTTGTAATTTTAATTACGTGTTGTAATGAATTCTCTAAAATTACATGATTTTGGTATTCTGATATGAAATGTCCGAGGACTTGGATAACCAGAAAAATGTAATGTGATACGAGATACTTTACGATCCTCGCATTGTAAGATTGCTTGTATTCAAGAATCGAAATGGAATGAAATGAACACTTTTAAACGGCCTAGAATTGCACCTTCTTACATTAGAAACTTTGTAACAAAATTGGCAGATGGTTCTAAGGGAGGCTCAATCATTATGTGGGGTGATGCTTTCACCTTGGTTCACTCCTTTAACTCTCTTTTTTGCTCGAATGTGATTCTAAGAGATAATATGTCTAAAAAGGAATTCCTTCTCTCTAATACATATGGTCCAACGGATGATGACCTTAAACAATCATTTCTAGATGATCTATCTCAAATTTAAGCAAATAATATAGCATTGCCTTGGATTCTTCTTGGTGATTTCAACTTATTAAGAGAACGAAATGAAACTACCTCCTCTTCTTTTAATGAACCTATATCCTTAAAATTTAATCAACTCATTCATGACATGGACTTATGTGAAGTACCATTGCTTGGTAGAGTCTTTACATGCACTAATAAAAGATCTTCTCCATGTCTCTCAAAATTGGATAGAGTACTTCTCTCGCATCATTTCATCTCCTCCCCTCTCAACTATACTCTATATGATCAACCAACTTCTAACTCAGACCATGCGCCAATTCCACTCTCGTTTTATTCTCATCGATCACAAAATTTTAAAAGAGATTTAAATTAGAGAGGAGTGGCTACAACAATAAGGCTTCCATGAGGTTGTCAAGCAG
Source organism: Juncus inflexus (assembly GCA_024447665.1). Lineage (NCBI taxonomy): Eukaryota > Viridiplantae > Streptophyta > Magnoliopsida > Poales > Juncaceae > Juncus > Juncus inflexus. The sequence goes on from JAJHPC010000006.1 coordinate 5,098,117, forward strand.
TCTTGGACGCAACCCACGGGGCATACGAATTACTCTAAAAAATTTCTGATCAAGCTTCAGAGATTAAGAAGATCTCTATTGCTCTGGTCCAAGGACTTGAATACTAATCTAAATTCTTCCTTAGAAAGAGCTAAGTGGATCACACAAATTATAGATAAGGTAGAAGAGAAAAGACAACTCACCCAAGAGGAAATAACTCTTAGAATAAAGCTAAAAGAGAAGATCTTTGAGTTGGCTAATCTTCAAGAGATTAAGTGGCAACAAAAGGTCTCATGTCGATGGATTCAATTAGGACATAGAAACACTGCCCACTTTCATGCGATCGCTTCAAAAAGTTCCAAAGATAATCATATCTCTGAAATTAAAAAATTATTAGATAATGATGTATTAATAGAAGGAACTAGTGACATTCTTCATGAATTATTTGATCATTACAGAATGATATTGCGACATACTATAACACGTCCTTCAAACACCATAGATGATTATGATCTCTCTTTTCTCACTTCTTTCTCATCTCAACTTCGTTCTTTAGTAGATTGCTTTACTGAAGAAGAGGTAAAGGGAGTCATTAATGGACTTCCTAAAGATAAATCGTCAAGACCCGATGACTTACCTTCTGAATTTGTCCAAACTTTTTGGGACATTCTTAAACAAGATTTCATGTGGATTATAAATGATTTCTCTATTAACAATTTAGATATTTGGAGACTAAATCAAGTGGCTATTACACTAATTCCCAAAATGGAAGGAGCGCTTCTCATTAGTGATTTCAGACCCATAAGTATTATTTTCTTAACTACAAAGATCATCACTAAGCTACTATCCAATATACTACAACCTCATCTTGATGAGATGATTCATCCAAATCAAGCGGCATTCATAAAAATGCGTTTTATTAGAGAATCCTTCGTGGTCACACGAGAATTAGCTTCCTCTGCTCATAAATAAGGAGTCCCTTCGGTCATCTTTAAAATATATTTTAAGAGAGATTTTGATATAATAGATTGGAAATTCTTAACTCGTATGCTTTCCGTAAGAGGGTTCCCACATAAATGGGTACAGTGGATTGAAAATTTGTTAAACTCTTCCTCTTCTAGGGGGGTACGTCAAGGAGATCCATTATTCCCTTTACTTTTTAAAGTGGTAGTAGATGTGCTTCAAAGAATGCTACTTGAAGTATCCTAGCTCATGACCCCGGGTATAATTGTCCAACCAAAAATATTATAATTCGCGGATGACACAACATATTTTGCAGAAGCATCTCCCTTAAACTTAAAAGTTTTGGTCTATGTCATTAAACTCTTCGGTGACATAAGTGGTTTGAGAATAAATCCTAATAAAAGCTCCTTTACTCTGTTAAATATACCACTTCGTTTGCATGAGACTATTTCCCACATTCTAGGATGTGCTAAGCAAAACCTACCTATCAAACACCTCGGATTACCTCTCACAATTACAAAACCAAGGAAATGACTACTTATACCTCTTCTTCTTAAAATTCAAAAAATATTAACCGGATGGAAAGGAAGGACTCTCTCTTATGGCGGACGACTGACTCTCATACAATCCGTGTTAGCATCCATCCTTAACTATCACATGCAAGTGCTAGATCTTCCGAATGGACTAATACGACAATTTGAATCGGTCGCTAGGGGTTTCTTATGGGAGAGGATAAAAAATTCTATGGGGGGCATTGCCTCATTGCTTGGAAAAAAGTTTGTATACCTAAGAATCTAAGGCGTTTAGGCATACTAGATATTACATACCAAAATTGTGCTTTGCTTATGAAATGGTTATGGTATGCTCGCGTCGAGTCATCCAAGCCTTGGGGGAAGCTCCTGCATACTCTTTATAACTTTCCCCCCTTCTATGGATAACCCTCATCTAACAAATGCCTCTTTCTTTCTGTATGATTTATTGGAACTTCTTCCAATGTTTGACGTTTCAAACTCAATCAAAGTGGACAATGGAGATCAGACATCATTCTGGACAGGACGATGATTCAATAATACTTAATTAGCAAAAGAATTCCCTCTTAGAGTGTTAAAATATATGTATATTATGAAGACAATCAACAAATTAGGAAAGAGATTTCTTGGAAATAAGGTTTATTGACAAGGAGGTTTAGTATTACCATGAATAAGGTTTCTTGACAAGGAATTTTAATATTATCATGTATCTTTTATTTACTATTTTATGGGGAATGATTAGCCTATAAATAGAGGGGTAGGGGTTGAGTTTTATTCATTATAACAACAACAACATTTTATATCTCTTTCTTTCTCTTGTAATAAGAATTTTATCTTATTTTTTAAGTTTCATTGTTCAATCCTTTCTTCTTCTACTATTGTTTTTTCCTTGACTAGTGTGATTTTATTGCTGCTATTATTTCGGTGCTGATAACCACAAGGATGCTGCTGATTTAGTGTTGTTGTATTACTACGCAGTCACTGGTGTTATGTTTCTCTGTTAGCGATGCGGTTATCTTGTTCAGTCCTATATGACCGTCTGGTTTCTTTACAAGTTACCAGATCTTCAAGCATGATAGACGATGACGTTGGTGATAGACGGTGTTGTTCTCGTCCCTTGGTGAATAAGAGGATTGTTTATTATGGCATCCATGATGTTTGGAGGTCGGGCTATTGGACTTCGTATTGAGGCTCTAAATGTTTCGAATTATTTTATGTGGAAGAGTTGTATGGAGTCTTGTATTAGGAGTGAGGGTTCTGGGATATCATTGTTGGTGCGGAGGTTACACTGACGCTTGTCACCGGTACGGATGGTAAGGTGACGAATGCAGACATAGTAAAGGAGTGGTCGAAAGTGAATGCTAAGGCGGAGTTATTGTTGAAGAGGTCAATATCACGCGATCTATTCGAGCATATTAAGGGGTGCAACTCGGAGGCTAAAAGTGGGAGAACTTTTGATGAGTTGCTCAACAAGAAGAACACGACACAATTACAATTTCTGGAGAATGAGTTAGCGTGTTGCACACAAGGTGAACTCTCTATCTCTCAATATTTCTTGAGAGTAAAGGGTTTATTTTCTGAAATTTCTATCTTGGAACCGAAGGTGAAGTTGAAGCGGTATATTATTCGCGGTCTTCGAAGAGAGTATGTCCCGTTCGTTACCTCAATATAAGGGTGGGCGCAACAACCGTCCATGATGGAGTTTGAAAATTTGCTCGCTTCTCAAGAATTGTTGGCTCGACAAATGGCGGGTGTTTCGGTTTCCGAAGGCGAAGATCATGCTCTTGTGTCTAACAAAGTAAAAACTCAGTGTGACCAAGAGGAACGGAAGAAGGAGGTTATGAAGAAGGGGCAGGCTTCCCCTAAGAGTGGTTCTTAGACAGCTATCAAGTGTAACCGATGTGGGACACTCGGTCACATAAGGAAGAATTGCCGTGTTAAGTTGAGGGAGGAAAAAACCGCGGGTAATGAGGATATTGTGAAGAGTGAAGTTTGGGATACGGGTTTCTATAACAACGCGAGAACGTATCGTGGTGTAATCACGTGTTAACAAAAATATTTATAAGTCCCCTAATTCATTCACAAACTGTATATATGGAAATTGAGTTTAGGGTGTCGAACACAAGGAGAATGGCCTTAAGTAAAACAGGTTCACAAATCAATTCTCAAGTGCTAAGTATGTATGCAAATTCCAAGGGTTATGATTTAAGGACAAAAAGTGTGTATAATGAAGTTGTTTAAGAGATGAACATGTACGATAAAATAATAAAAGAAGGAATAATATTTTTTTTTGTTTTATTTTAAGAGTTAACAAAAGATAGGGAAATTATAACAATTTGTATAACTTGTAAATCATTAATCACACAAGATAACAATTTTAATAGTTCTAGAAGCAAGGCTTAACTAATTTCCTTCCAAAAATTGATCAATTAATAAATTAAGATTAGGTTGAACTTAAAAACTTCCATTTTCAAGTTTTTACATAAACTCAATTTAAAACCTAATTTAATCACAAAAATCTCTTCCAAGTATTCAAATGATCAAATAATTCTTAACACAACCGAATTTAAATTTAGACTAATTTTCCAATTAGAATCAATTTATTATTTAAATTTTGAATCAAACATATTTTTCCAAATAATTTAACTTAAGCATTATAAATTGTTCAAGAATTAATCTTCTAAAACCACACAAAATTGCATAAAACAAACATAAGATTTCATGACAAATTATACAAAAGGTCTGTCGCTACACAAAACTACTCAAACATGCATACAAAAACAAAATTTAGACACATGCTTGACAAATTATTAATTCAACAAAAGAGAGAAAAAAAAAATATGAAGCAAGAAGAGAAAATTAATCAAACCAAATAATGGAGATCCAAGCTAGAGCCTCCTTGGTCGATTTGAATCTCCCTTCAAATCTCGCTCCTTCTAGAATGAGATTTTCCTCTGGAAGATGATTAGCTCTCTTTCGTGTCAACACCACAAAAAAAGAAAATTATGTTTTGGACAACCCTAAATAAGGTCATCCATGGAAAAAGAGAAAAATGAAGAAGAAGAGTGGTATTTACAATGGTTTTTAGGAAGAGAGAATGTGATTTGTGTATGGATGTATAGGGGTTTATTTATAGGAGAATTTGCCTTGTAAAAATTGAAAACAACGCTTGTGGGACTAAAAAAAAAGAGGTTTTATCCGGTTTTGCCTTTAGGTAGTAATTTGGGGGATATTAAACATTTCTCCTCATTTTCCTATATAAATTCTGTGTGTGTGCTCTTTCTGGGTGCCTTTATCATTTTTCCCCAAAATCATTACTTCCACCAACCCTTGCTACGTGTCAGATCATGAGTGGTTCGAATTTAATTGAATTTAATCTCCTTATATGAGATTTTGATTTGCACATTCTAAGAGTTCCAGAAAGTCTTTTTTCGCGAGGTTGGTACCGTTAAATTCGTATCGTCGAGACCTTCATGTTGACACCACACATGACCCTGTTTTGGTACAGTTAATTTTTTGGTCAAAGGCGGTTTTCGGGTTTGACTTTTTATATTTTCGTGGATTTTCGTATTTTTGCTTGGATTATTGGTCAGAAAAAGGTTGTCGAAGGTTTGAGAAGCGTGTGTATGTTTTGCGGAGATTGTGGAGAATTCGGCCATCCTTGACCCCGAATTTGCAGATCGGCCACTCATTTGAGTTGATTTTTCACCCAAGTTCTCCAAATTTGCCTTTTTTGGTCTATTTACCTGAAAAATCACAAAAGTGTATTAAGAGGTTTAAAAATGAATTTTATGAATTTTAAAAAAATTTTGATCATTTTATGCGATTTAATGGTGAAATTTACATGATAAAAACCTTAAAAATATGTATAAAAATACACATTACAAATCTCACCACACTTAAACAAAGCTTGTCCTCAAGCATTAATTCAATCAAGTTTTAAGGTTTTTAGAATCAGTTTAAATTCATTTGAAAAGAAATTAAATTATTGCCATGTTATTAGTTGATTATTATAATAATACACGAATGTCGGTGAATGTCCATTAATAATTTTAAAATCTCAAGGTCGTTTCAACTCGCCAATCTTTTATCCCAATTATCCATTTTTCATAAAATAGTATCCTAAGAAAATATTTCTACTTTAGCCCCCTAAATTTCGCACAAAAGCTTCAGTTAAATTTCACTTCGCCCTTTGAAACAGATTGAAAGTTCACACACCCAATTTCCAAGCACAGAATTTGTGTCTAATGACACTAAATATCATTTATTTCTTTATTACGAAGTATATACATATATATAATTATTATTTGATTTATATTTTATATTTATTATTATTATATATTTTTTTCTTATTATTATTATTTTTTTTCTTAATTTCTATTTATTTATTTATTTTTTATTTTTGATTTATTTTTTATTTATTTTCTATATATTTATTATTATTATTATTTTTATACTTTAATAATCATCTTCCCCAGTCTTTGCCTCTCCACGGCAGATCATATCCCTCTGGTCACTTCTAGCATACTTGGATTCGAGGCCATGCAGCGGGCCCTTCCGCGTGAATATCAATGATTCATCATTATCAATACCCAGCTAGTTGGTACCATGCAAGTTGGATTGCCTGTAACCAAGCGTTAAGAACTATCTCTCGCACCGTACACCCCTGAGGGTCACCATAAGACTAGGTGTAGCAGATTATTTAAAAAGCATATAAAAATAATACGTTTTTGCACTAGAAAATGGCTGGTAGGTCTTCAACAAAGTTTCAAAGGGCTCATAAAATCAGATGTTTCATGACGCCACAGTTTGAAAAGTAGGGATAATTTCGAAAAATTTAAATACGGCACTAAAGGATGAAAACATTATATTTTGTCGTTAAATATTGAGGAGATGAACACGTTATGAAAATTTTAAACCATTAATGGACTTTACATGGATAGTATAGATGGAATGAGGTGGAAAAGAAAATATTATGGCAAATAATTTAATATCCTTTAAAAGTTTTCAAAAATTATTCATCATTTTCCAAAACCCTATAGTTTTCAAAAACTTGTTGCTTGAAGGGCTTGGTTTCAAAAATCTTTCCTCTTCAAAAACCCTTTTCTTTCACTTTTCTTTTTAAAAGCCTTTTGATATTTACAAATCCAAGCAAGATAAGTTTATTTACAAAAATAAATAAATCAGTTTTATGAGTTTTTTTTTAATATATTTTCAATTTTTCATTTTTTTATTTTTTCTTTTCTGGACACAAAAAGGTTACAAAACTTGTTTTTTGCACAAAATCAATATCACCACACTTAAACTTTTGTATGTACAAGAGAAAGTTTAGGAATTGTGAAAATTGGAAGTAGTAAAAGATTTTGTGCAAAATCACTCTCACCACACTTAAACTTTTGCAAAAAGTTTAAGTGTAAATGAAGAAGTTTTGTGAAAAGAAAAATTAAAAATAATAAATAAATAGAAAAATACGACTTGACATGACGAGTTGCCTCTCGCCATGCGCTCCCGTTTAACGTCTCGAGCCCGACGCCTTTATGTCAGCCTCTTTCGAATGGATCGTAGATGTGAGCAAATCCTTGGAGGAGCTCACATGGTGGTAAGAGAGTCGGCCGGCGTTTCTTGTCCTTTGTTTTGCGGCGAGAATGAAGTGGTCTTCCTGGTTTTGGAAGGAGTTTGGAGTCAGTTTTCGTTGAGAGGGGCAATTCAATGCCCAAACTTACTCCTTGGTCGGTTGGAAGGTCGACGTACATCACACCACTTATATCAAGCTTGCTGTAATGAATGGTTTGGCAAGACATGGGTTTTGGGGAACTTTGTGGAGTTTTCTCGAGTTTTGGAATGATCGGTTCGTCCAAATTTTCAACCTTTGAGCCATGGGTTGACTCATCCTCGTCCTTGACCCATAGTTTCTCAAAAATATTTATAATTTCTTTAACCAATTCTTGGGTTTTGGTGACACTCGACTCGTCGAAAGGTTCAATCAGTGAGTCATCACATGACTCACATTCCCCATCGCTCGAGACCTTATAAAAGTCAACCATTGACTCCAATTTTGACTCGCATTCCCCATCACTCGAGTTTTCACAAAACTCAGTCCCTGAAACCCTATTTGACCCACATCCCCCATCAACCAAATATTCCTCCAACTCAAAGTTGGCTTCCTCTTTTTTCCCAAGTTCCCCCCCTTTGAGCATTTCATTCTCCTCATCACCCTGAGAACCATCATCCCCAAATACTTCAAAAACCCAATAACCCACATCACAAAGATATTCCCCCATTTCTACTTCTTCAAAGACCCTAAGACCCTTATCACAATGGCTAGCTTCATCATGACAAGGTTGGATGGTGGATTCTCGTCTATTGAATATCTCCATGATCGAGTTCGACATTTCTGAGAAGCGTTTTTCGAAGAGGTCCATCTTGTCGAGCCATTTGTCTTCAAAAGAGATTTGAGGTTTTTGATAGTCTTGGTTTAGACGATAGTGCTCGCCTTGGTGGAGGTAAGGTTGAGAGGAATGGGTTGGTGTGGTGAGCGTGTACGAGTTTTGGAAGTTCACCTGAGGTTCAAAACCCCAGGACTGTTTCAACGTTTCATTCCTCGGGATAGAGGAGTGGTTGAATAAACCTCCTTGTTCGCAAGAGCGCCCATAGGAAGGTTGAGGTTGCTGGATGTAGCCATCAGTGTTTTGCCATGGATAGCCCTCACTGGGCCATCCACTCCATGTTTGCCTTCCCGCCATCTCACGTCTTGCCTTTCTGATTCATCTTTTGACCTAAAAACCTTCAAAATAAGACACAACACTAGAGAAAAGATTAGTGGGTTAGTTTCAACTTAATTAAAGCCGTCTCCCTGGCAACGGCACCATTTTGTAACAACGCGAGAACGTGTCATGGTGTAATCACGTGTTAACAAAAATATTTATAAGCCCCCTAATTCATTCACAAAGTGTATATGTGGAAATTGAGTTTAGGGTGTCGAACACAAGGAGACTGGCCTTAAGTAAAACAGGTTCACAAATTAATTCTCAAGTGCTAAGTATTTATGCAAATTCCAAGGGTTATGATTTAAGGACAAAAAGTGTATATAATGAAGTTCTTTAAGAGATGAACATGTACGATAAAATAATAAAAGAAGGAATAATATTTTTTTTGTTTTATTTTAAGAGTTAACAAAAGATAGGGAAATTATAACAATTTGTATAACTTGTAAATCATTAATCACACAAGATAACAATTTTAATAGTTCTAGAAGCAAACCTTAACTAATTTTCTTCCAAAAATTAATCAATTAATAAATCAAGATTATGTTGAACTTAAAAACTTTCATTTTCAAGTTTTTACATAAACTCAATTTAAAACCTAATTTAATAACAAAAACCTCTTCGAAGTATTCAAATGATCAAATAATTCTTAACACATCCGAATTTAAATTTAGACTAATTTTCCATTTAGGATCAATTCAGTATTTAAATTTTGAATCAAACATAATTTTCCAAATAATTCAACTCAAGCATTATAAATTGTTTAAGAATTAATCTTCTAAAATCACACAAAATTGCATAAAACAAACATAAGATTTCATGACAAATTATACAAAAGGTCTTTTCCTACACAAAACTACTCAAGCATGCATACGAAAATAAAATTTACACACATGCTTGACAAATTATTAATTCAACAAAAGAGAGGAAAAAAAAAGGAAGAAGAGAAAATTAATCAAACCAAATAATGGAGATACAAGCTAGAGCCTCCTTGGTCGATTTGAATCTCCCTTCAAATCTCGCTCCTTCTAGAATGAGATTTTTCTCTTGAAGAAGATTAGCTCTCTTTCGTGTCAACACCACAAAAAAAGAAAATATGTTTTGGACAACCCTAAATAAGGTCATTCATGGAGAAAGAGAAAAATGAAGAAGAAGAGTGGTATTTACAATGATTTTTAGGAAGAGAGAACGTGATCTGTGTATGGATGTATAGGGGTTTATTTATAGGAGAATTTGCCTTGCAAAAATTGAAAACAACGCTTGTGGGACTAAAAAAAAGAGATTTGATCCGGTTTTGCCTTTAGATAGTAATTTGGGGGATATTAAACATTTCTCCTCATTTTTCTATATAAATTCTGTGTGTGTGGTCTTTCTGGGTGCCTTTATCATTTTTCCCCAAAGTCATTACTTCCACCAACCCTTGCCACGTGTTAGATTATGAGTGGTCCGAATTTAATTGAATTTAATCCCCTTATATCAGATTTTCATTTACACTTTTTGAGAGTTCTAGAAGGTCTTTTTTCGCGAGGTTGGTACCGTTGGATTTGTATCGTCGAGACGTTCGTGTTGACACCACACATAACCCTGTTTCGGTAAAGTTAATTTTTTGGTCAAAGGCAATTTTTAGGTTTGACTTTTTATATTTTCGTTGATTTTCGTGTTTTTGCTTGGATTATTGGTCGGAAAAAGGTGGTCGAAGGTTTGAGAAGCGTGTGTAAGTTTTCGCGGAGATTGTGGAGAATTCGGCCATCCTTGACCCATAATTTGCAGATCGACCCTTCATTTGAGTTGATTTTTCACCCAAGTTCTCCAAATTTGCCTTTTTTGGTCTATTTACCTGAAAAATCACAAAAATGTATTAAGAGGATTAAAAATGAATTTTATGAATTTTAAACACTTTTTGATCATTTTATGCGATTTAATGGTGAAATTTACATGATAAAAACCTTAAAAATGTGTATATAAATACACATTACAGTTTCGTAGCAGAAGGAGTTTAGTTAGACGTGTGTGCTTCTGTTAACTATGAGAATAACTAGATCATTGATTCTGATTGTAGTCCTCATTTGACTGGTGACGATTCCAAGTTTTCTTTACTTCGGGGGTATAAAGGTAATACTGCCTTTGTTACTGCCGACAACAATGTTCACCATGTGGTGAATGAGGGCGCAGTTGTTATTTTTGGTAAAGACAACGGGTCGATAACCCTCGACCGTGTTTATCACGTACATGGTATGAAGAAGAATCTTCTGTCAGTGGCGAATGCAGTTGATGCGGGTCACTATATGTTGTTTGGCCCGAAGGATGGGAAGTTATTCCGGAATGTGGAGGAGGTGAAGAGTGATGTTACTCACGTCGGTAAGAGGGTAAAAGACATGTATGTTGAAATATAAAGATTCATTTGTATGTTTGAAGGCGGTGAACAAATTATGATAGAGATTTCTTGGTAAGAAGGTTTCTTGACAAGGAGATTTAGTATTACCATGAATAAGATTTCTTGACAAGGAGGTTTAGTATTTCCATGAATAAGATTTCTTGACAAGAAAGTTCAGTATTACCATGTATCTTTTATATACTATTTTATGAGGAATGACTTGTCTATAAATTAGAGGGGTAGGGGTAGAGTTTTATTCATTCCAACAATAATAACATTTTGTATCTCTTTCTTTCCTTGTAATAAGAATTTTATCTTATTTTTCAAGTTCTATTATTCAATCATTTCTTCTTTTATTATTGTTCTTACTTGGGCTAGTGTGAGCTTATTTGCTGTATTATTATTTCCACTGCTGATAATCACAAAGTTGCTGATGGTTTAGTGTTGCTGTGTTACTGCACAGTCACTGGTGTTCTGTTTCTCTGTTAGTGACTTTTTTATCTAGTTCAGTCTCTGTGTAACCATCTGGTTTCTTTACAATGAGGTCTTGTTATAGTTAAATAAATTAATTTACCAACTAGTCTTTGAAGCTGCCATACATCATCTAAATTATTTGGTCCAAGTTTGCAATTAGTATCTGTAGAGTTGAGAGACGAGATTTGGATAAAATTCTTTATTATTCACTCAATGATATTACAATACACCCTTATTGCTCAATTACTAAACCTCCAAAATTACAACTCTACTACTTCTTAATTATATGAACCTCCAACTAGCTACTATAACTCTCTTTCTCATTCTATTTGAAAGGACTCTTCTTATTCGTGGCTTGATGCCTGCAGATTTGGTGGCTTTGTGAGGCTTGTGGCTTAGTGGATGGATCAATCTAGACCTAAGATATTTTTATAAAATTCTCTAGAAATTGGCCATCTAGAACCTAGATATTTTGATAGGTGAATCTAGAAACAAGATATTTTACAAGTCTTGAGTTGTTTTTAGAATTTACTATATCATGACTAATATTTGAATTGGGCCCAATTATGAAAATCCCTTGAAGCATTCTAGGATTTTTTCGACTAAGAGGGAAAGACTGAGAAATTTCGATGAAAATTGAGTAGCATGCCACCAAATATAGTTCTTATTATGGAGGATCCAGGTTTGACATATTCCTCTACTAGCAACTGTATTTCTAATAGTTGTCACTTCAAAAGATAATTTATGTATAAATATCAGAGACAATAGATTCTAGGGATAAATGCATCCTTAATCCATGTACTCTATTGTTGTGCACATTTAATCCCTGTACTTTCAATTTGGCAATTCTAGTTCCTGTACTCTTAAAATAGTACCTCATTAGTCCCTGATATAACGGAATAATTTAACACCGTTAACTATTTTTTAAAATGACCATTTTACCCTTACTATTTAATTTTTTTTAAATACAATAATTTTTTGTAATTTCCTTTCTCTTTTCTTTCCTTTTTCCCTTTCTTTCTTTCCTGTCATGAAGAGGAGGAACGAAGAGAAGAAGAGAACGCAGGAGAGAGGAGCTCCGCCCCCTTTTCTCTCCACTGCTCGTCACTCTCACCGCCACCTCTCCGGCCAACTCATCCAGAAGCCTCCGTCTCTCCCCGCCGCCTCTGCTCTCACTCTCAACGGCTCAACCATCCAACACTCAAATCATAGACAAGAAACCACTATTGCAAGATCGTCTGAGCTGATTAACTCGCTGATGAGTACAATTGCGGAGTCAATTTTTCTCAATTGGAGGGAAAATCTCGTGTTGAAGTATGGTTTGCTGTGGTGGGAATCATGAGCACACTCTTGATTTGTGTCAGGTTAGATTGATTGTCACTTAAATTATCCTTCTTTTGTATTTCGATTTCTTGTGAGTTGATTATGGACTGAATTGATATGAAACAGGAGTAACTTTCAATTACTAGTATACTAACTACTACTTTTCATAATGAGTTAATTTACGTAATTTTTAATTTCTATTTCAAATAAATTAAACATATTAATGCATATCAAGTTGGTGAGGTCAAAATTGTAAATAAGTGAACTTTGGGGAAATTGTCCTTAGTAGAAATTATACTTTACTTCTATTAGGTTCTAATTAGACTTTATTTGGTTGTTTATATATGCAGGTTCTTGATGCAATTCAAATGGTACACGCGCAAATCAATCCAATATAAATAGACATGAATTTAGTTTGTAATTAGCATCTTTCATTTTCATGTGAAACATTTCTGTATAGTTGTAATTATATGTTCGAGACTAGTACTATTATCCCCCCCCCAAATTAGTGTTATAGTTTTGATGTAATTGATAGCTTATTATTGCAAGATGTAATTAAAATACTATAAAATATAATTGAAATGTATTGTATATGGTTTTTGGATTAACTTTAAAATGAAGTTACATATGGTACTTTTTTTTTGAATTTTTTTAATACGGTGGCTCATACGTCCCCACGTATTTTTTTCAGAAAAAGTCCCGGCAAGCCGGACTCGAGCTCGGGATCTCTCCCTTACTCGAGTTTTTTGTGTGTGGCCAACTGCACTAGAAGTCTTTCACACGGATGGTACTTCTTGGCTAGCTATTGAAATGCTTTGGTTTTTATTCCCTACGAGTTGGTACCAAACTAAAAATGTTTCACATAGTTCGTCCTAATTAATTGCAAAAGTTAAAGTCATCAAATACAAATAAGCCACACTGTAGTAAATCTCATTACACTGCCCTAAATCTGAACATTCAAATTATATTCTAAAATCATACCAAATTTATATAAAAAGATAAAACACCACAATCATATCATTCCATCAAAAATTACATAAACCAAATAACTTGAATTCACCAAAAAAAAAATTCTCAGTATGAACCATCTTTCAGTTTTCCAAAATGAAATTAACAAACAACAAAAGGCATCAATAAACATCTAGAACAAAATAATATCATCGTCAAACAGAATAACAAAATCATAATACTAACACTACAATGCACTAATTAATTGTAATTCCACTAATATTAGAGTTGACTTGAGATGGTTGCGAAGTTGGTTCATTTGTGGCGTTATTCGGCTTTTTTCCTCTTTTCTTCGTATTTGATGCATCCTATATAATTTCATAATTATCAAAATATATCTAAATAATAATTAGCAGCTCATAAAAATAACAAAATAAATAATCTTAAACAATACCTGATTATTTGAAGTGGTCCTCCTTTTAACTCTCTTTATATAATTAGGATTTATAGGTTTTGCGCATTTTAAAGAATTGTGTCTAACCTTCCTGTAAAATCAGTAGCAATCAATTCTACAAAATTCTACAAAACAAAATCAATTTGAAAATTCGAAGGAAACGAGTTTCTTCATACTCGTAAAAAGAGAAATTAGTACAAGCTAGGCTAAGAGAAGAGAGCTTACGGAAGAGGAGAGAGAAGTGGTGGTGAAGTCTGGCGAAGGGGAGAGGCGGAGGGGAGATGCAGAGTTGCCGGAGCGGCGGGGGAAGAGAGATGTTGTGGGGGGGAGCTCCTCTCTTCTTCTCTTGGTAACAGCTTCATTCTCTTCTTCTTCACAGGAAAGAAAGAAAGGGAAAAGAGAAAGGAAATTACAAAAAAATATTGTATTTTAAAAAAAAATTAAATAATAAAGGTAAAATGGTCATTTTAGAAAATAGTTAACGGTGTTAAATTATTCCGTTAGGTCAGGAACTAATGGAGCACTATTTTAATAGTACATGGACTAAAATTGTCAAATTGGAAGTACATGGACTAAATGTACACAGCAATAAAGTACATGGACTAATGGTGCATTTATCCCTATTTTCTAATAACCGCCACTGATAATTTAGCAAAATCCCTCCAAAATAGAAGGGAAATTTTTTTTTCTCATGCAAATATTATCACTGACGGTAATTATTTTAACTATAACAGTGTCATCCGTGAAATTGTCTATTGCAGACGGTTTATTATCCGACCATTTTGTGAAACTGCCGCTGATAAAATTTTCAGCGACTATACTGTTATCTTGAAAAGAAAAACCTCACTGAATATAAATTTTCTAGTAGTGATAAGCAACACCTCGAAATTTTCGTGTGCTAGCATTTGAACCATCCGCCAAAAGAATTTCAGCACTACGTACCACTTTTTTTTAGTAGTGTATGCAATCAAATGAAATAAATAATTTTATCTGTTTGATATTTACCCCCTATGCATCTGAATTCTGAATTGCTAATCATAAAAAAACTACAATCAAATACCAATCGAGAGTACAATATAAAGTGTACAAACAATATTGTTCATGAAATTACATCACAACAAAGCAAAAGCAAATATGAAGTACGTTAGGGTATTGTACCTCAAATTGTACAACGTACAACACGATTTTGTACATAACACTATATCCCAACACAATGAGAAAGTAAATATGAAGCACAACCAGGATATTGTACCTCCAATTATAACCTAATGCGAACAATCCACGATTAAATGAAATGTACAGTTTGATACTGTACATGAAATTATATCCAATATAAGCAAAAAATCAGCCTCATAATTACTCGATATTGTCCTCAAGTAAAGGATGAAAGATGCAGCACTCAGTAAGCTAATTCATCAAAAATGCGGTCGATGTTGCAACCACATTTTCCATGGTATAACTCCAGTAACTTTTCTGCTGGTGTAATTCCTGTCATTAAATACACAACAATTTATAACGGAATAAGTTAGTTTACTCCTTTAAATTTCCCTCAAATGTCCATTTGTTTATGATATTGTAAACAAGATACATGGTTAAAGTACACGTGTTAAACAAGATCTTGTTTAACAACTGTTGTGTCATAAACACAAGGAGACAAAAGTGAAAATTCTTAATATTAAGAGAATATAAATATTGAATTTCACATTTAAAAGTGATTGAAAAATAATTATATAATTAAAATTTAAATATCGTTTACCAGTGGAAACCACTTCAGTTACTTCTTTCAAGTATCTTGCTTCATTATAACCTCTTCTTTCCAATGCATCCTACATAAAAATGGCAATACAAGATGTGTTTATAGTTAAAAAATTTACATCTATTATTATATATTTCAATAAAAAAAAGGTTATGTTTATTATGTCGTAATATATTGACGAACCTTGGCAATCTTCACTATTTCCTCAGAAACATCTCTTAGCACCCCTCCTCTAAAAGGTGTTTTCAGACCAAAAATTGGCACCTAACAAGAGTGAATTATTTCAATGTGAGGCTCGAAGAAGTAAGTTTATAATTGATCAATTCATATTTTTTATGTTCAACCTGTTGGTGTAACATTTGTCTTTCATCGTTTGTCCAGTCAGCAGTCAAGTCAGTAACATTTTGCAGTGAGAGTTCATCGTACAACAACCCGACCTGCAAATATAATCTATCTGAATCTGACATTTTATATTGTAGCATGTCTGCATCTCACATTTTAATTTTGCAGTAAAAATTGAATAAAATGAATAACGAACCCAAAATGCTGGCACACCCCATGCGCTCCACAAAAAACCGCAATCTGAACCTCTCATTTCTATGTATTTTTTCAGCCTAGCCTGTATATTATCCGTCATAATTAAATGAACTATTAAATTTGCGATCATGAACACAATTAGCCAAAAATAATCAGTGCAATAATCCGATCAATACGGCAAAAATAAACATGAAAAAACCTCAGGGTAAACGAATCCCAAGTGATCTTCCCAATCTTTGAGTGTTGGTCTTTCTCCAGGGAGTTGAGGAAGTTTTCCTTGCATGAAATCCTGAAAAGGGCAAAATCTATTAAGTAAAAGGTGATAAAAATGCTGTATAGAATGACAGACATAATGATAGTATAGTAATGTTTATGAAAGTAAATGATCTAATACTCTATTGGTTGATTATCTTAATAAGATAAAATAAGCTTGGGTTCAAATTTCATATCATCAATAACCAGTAACAAGAAATTTTCTTTCTTTCTCGCAAGTATTTCTCATTTGAAGACTTGAAAAAATATTTACCTAATATTTTACTTAGTTGTACTTGTAATAATTGCATTATATAACATACGTAGCATATCTGAAAATTAAATTCCAACTTGTTGTATATAGATTATAATACCCGAAAAGATAAAACAATAATCATCACTAGAATATTCTAGTAGCTATGATACTAGCCCCACTTTTCATAGGTGAAGGATCAAATCCTGCGTTCGGCAGGATTTTAGAGAACTGTTTAGAAGAATTTTCAGATATAATTAGTTGTGTGGTCTTTCAGTGTGTGTGTGTGCTGTGTATACCTATGTGCTATTGTAAAAAAAAAATATTAAGGAAAGAAGATATATATGATAATTAAATGGAGGAACAATACCCGAAAGGTCACCCCACTACAAGCAACGGTCTTGTTATTTCTCGACACACAACACATAGTTAAGTCCATAGCATAATCCGCATAATCTTCAAACCTAAATAAAAGAAAAAAGAAGATAGATCTTATTTTTTTATCATCATGTGGTAGGGTTTACATTCCAAAAGTTGTATATTTAAAAAAAAAATTATTCACTATAATTGCAGCAAGAAAAAAAGTTATATCAGTAGAAACTTAAATTCATTTATAGTAGGAAAATGATCACTACTAAAAAAAGCTATGGTAGAGGCAAAAGATTTGAGTCAATAGAGTGTTTCGCCACTACCCTGACCCGTGGGTCAGATTAGAGGCGAAAATACAAATACAGGCGAAAATATTTGAGTCAAGTTTCTCACGAAGATGAAAATCAGAGTCATAGAGGTTTGTATTTCTGAACTTTCTTTTAATATATGATTATTAATGAAATGTTTACATTTGCATATACCTACTAGTCCCTTTCATCCTATAAAGTAAAATGCTTAAAATTATAATTGAAGGTAATATTAGTTTTAATAAATGATTACTAGTTGGTTTAATTTCTTATTTAAGCATTGTTAATTGAGATAGTTTGGTTTAATTGCATAATGGAGATTTAATTGATGAGTAACTAAATTTTACTTACATAATAGAGCTCAAATGAGGCTTTATTTATTTTTTCCCATTATAGTTTAATGATTAATTTTTGTCATAGAGAAAATGGAAAGCTGAGGTGTGGCAAGTAGATTTGGTGCGGATGATTAATTTTTTCTTTATTATTTTTCAAAGGGAGCTAGTAATAAAAATCAAGCCTTACAAGGAGCAAAGTGCAAATAACCCAAGCTGGTAAGAAAATACATGATTGAAATTACTCACTTCTAGTTAGAAAATACTTATCATTTTATATCAATATGTAAATTTTTGAAGCCTTTTTCTTTTTCTCTGTATTTTGTAACTTTTTAGGTGCATTGTGGAGACATCAAACTCCTTCATTACATGTCAGTTTGCAAGGAAATGAAAAGGCTGCAGGATTGGAATGTTCTTAATTCAAGTTTCGAAAAATTTCCTTCAGCCCTTCAAATAGATATATGAGATATCTTGAATTTCTTATTTTCTTTCTAGTAATGATAACTGATTTTTTCGGTTTCAGTTTTGTTTCATTTCGAACCAAATAATTTTAATGATTATTTCTTACACTACAATATTAATACAATTTACTTTTTGTGCCTCTAGGTTAATGGAAGTGACAAAATATGCACGCACAGAAGGAATAGCGATTCATATATATCTTTGCTTTTCATTATGATCTGGTTCTTACATGTTTATTTTGTCATTTTTTCCCCTTTTGTTGTTTCATTTGGCTAATTAATATAGTCTTAGCTCTTTACTCTCCTTTTCTTTATTGTTGTATTTTACATTTTTACATTGGGATCAATGATTAGGGAATGGACTGTTTTTTCTTCTTTATGAGTTAAGAAAAAAAGTGCTCCAAATCAGGTCATAGTGAAACTTGTCTTATGTTATCCTTAAGTGATAGTGTGTGAATGTGTTTTGAGGGGTATCAATGTAAATTTAAATATATATTCATTTCTCGTAAAAAATGTCTTAATTTCTTCCATTTTTATAGTCTTCAATTATTTTTCTCCTTTTAGAGACAAATGGGGCAACTTTTTTCATAAACTATATCACAATTCTACAAGGTACTTCAATCCATTTGTTAGTTTTAGAAATTTATTAACTAAAATATGACTAATAGCAATTCTTTTCTGAATCTCACTTTTGAAGTGTTCTTTTATATTACTATTTATATTAAATTTATTATTTATTTATTTATTTATTTATTTTTACTATTAAGGAACGGGAAATTAAGGATGATGATTCTTCTCAAAACATTGGACTTCTTTTTTGTCTACAATTGAAGTATGGAGAGACGTTTTAAGATCGTTTTTCAGTTCGATTTGGAAGTACAATTTTATACACATTGATATTCATATTTCTGAGTTATACTTTTCTTTTGTTTGACCGATCTGTAGTATAAGATGATATAATGATTATGAAAAAATATGATTTATGTTGTGTACGATTGTTTTAAGTTATTGCTCAATATGATTTATTTCGGTTTGACGGGTTATTGAGGCACTTAAAATTGCTTGATTGTTGTGGCATTTGAAACTGCCTCAATGTTGAGGCACTTTTGAGTGCCTCAACATTGAGACGGCTTTGGGTGCCTCTACTTTGAGGCAGCTCATGGGCAGCCTCTTTATTTTTTGGGGTGTCTCCAGTAGAGACAGATATGAAGCGGACATGAAAATACCTCTAAATTGGGTCGAGGTGAAAATAAGTGCCTCTAAAATGAAAAAAAAAGTGCATATACAAGCGTTTTTTAGTAGTGGATTGATAGCTTTATTCTCTAATACTATTCATAAATTATAAGCAAAGATGTGATCCTGATTCATAATCTCAAACGTTTGAAAGCATTAGTACGATAAATTATCTGCTCAAAGTTAAGTAAGAATAAAAAAAATTATGTACCCAAAGGAGTCATTAAAAAAACGAGAGGGTATGCCACAACGAGCTCTGTCGGATTTTGACCAAGAATAACTGCATGCAATTCAAAACATATAACAATATTTGCATGATTAATTAAGAAAATTTAATTTATTTTAATAAGTTGGTCTAACTCATTTCTCTGTCTTTAATCTTTCAATTAAAAAATACACTTCATTAAGAAAATCAAAACCTTCTGGTTGTGAGGTAGCCGCTCGGTTTGCCTTCCTTGAAGGGTGAACTTGCAAATATTGCTGTCGCAATCTGTTTAAACAAGCATTTATAATAAAGATTCACATCACTGAAGGACTTCATAGTACATACTTCATATATGTATTTACATGTCTTAATCCAGGATCGAAAAATTAGGATATCTGTAGGTTCTTACAGGCTGTAAAGAGAGAGCTGCCCGAAATTTCTTTATCATATCTTCTTCAGAGCCGAAATCTAAATTAGCCTGCCATATGCAATTCAAAGAAGGTCACTCCTTATGAAATGTCTTTACAAGGATAAAGTACAAATATATCTAAGAAGTAAAAAATAAAGTGTGTAACCTGAACAGCGCACGCTCGCAAAGCTACATCGACACCAAATATAGAATTTATGGACAGGTTGTCTAATATGAGATGGTGTCTAACCTAAATGAAAAGAGAAATTTATTTTTGTAAATTCTATCTCAAAGTTAAAATATGAAAATCATAAAGAAGAAAAATAGTTTATGTACCTTTGGATTTTTGGGTATGTCGTCAAGAGTCCACTTTGGTAAAAATCCACCTCCCATGAATCCAATGTTCATCTCTTTTGCAACCGATTTGACCTAATGATAAATAATAACAATTTTCTCAAAAGAATTATACAAAAAACAACATAATTTTGTCAAAATAAATTATGTTACATAATTATATACCTGACGAATATGAGAATGGATCTCATCACATGTTTCATGTAATGTTTCAACAGGTAGACCGCTAAGCTCTAACTGACAACCAGCCTCTAACATGATGCTTTTCTTCCCCTGTTCAATAAATACAATAAACTTTATATATATCTCTTAAGAAATATTGCTTACTTTCATTTAATGTCTAGTTAATGAGAAATATGCACCTGTTTGAGGCCAGTGAGAAGGCCTCCTATTATTATTTTGTCCCAATTGAATCTTTCAGATATAACATTCATAAAATCCTTGAGTTGCTCATAATTCAAAGGGCGAAGCGTCTTCAAATCGTATCCAAAATTTTCATACTCTGTACCAACCCTGCACATAATTTATGTAAAGATCATCCGAACAAGTATGTATTTCCGCAAACATTAAACATGCATCATCTTAAAATTCTTTTCATACCATGCATTTAGTGTTAGTAATTTTCTTTTTTATTAATCTTCTTAGATATTTTACACGTGTATATAATTTTTGGTTCTATTCATTATAGTCAATTGCCTAATAATGCAAAAAAAAAAATCATTCCCTATTAACTTTTTGATATCTTTATGCAGTTAAATCAAAAGAAAAGAAAGAAAAAATAATGCACAACACCAAAAAAATATAAATGGATAAATATTTTTCTCAAAAAAAAAAAAATTAATGGAAAAAGAAATTATGATTGTTTTCTTTTTTTTGTAAAAGCATACCTCCATTGATCCTTCGGTTTGGAACCAGAGGCGAAAAATTGTACCAAATCGTCCTTTGTTACTGGCTCAGTCATTGTAGCAGGATTCATCGGTACAACAAGGCATCTTTGTCTCAGCTTCTTTCTCAAACTAAACCTAGATAAATTGTATATGGCAAATCTCTCTTTTTTTGTCCCGAGTCCTTTGGTCAGACTCAAAGTTTTGTCATAATATACACAAGGAGAAAGAGCCATTGTTATTATTACCTACAATTAATTTATCATTTTGTTTTTTTTTTGTAATATTTCCTAATTTTCAGTTATATTTCAGATTGGATAAAAATGAATGCAATAATGGATTTAGTACCTAATTAATCGGAGAGAGAGGTTGGCGAAATTAAGGGAAGGAAGGAGGGGCTTTATAGGAGGCAAGCATGCACTTGATGTTTTTTATATCAATTTGTTTAAAGTTAAAGACCCAATATGTCCCTTCATCATTTGAAGAGCTATTATTGACACGTGACGAATTATGATGATTAAACATAGGGTAGCACTATTTTTAGAGCGGATTTTTTTCGTCTAGAACGATATTCAATTTTTTTCTTGAAATATAAAAAATGTCCTTGCTTTAATTAATCTAGATATCTATTAACAATTAATGATTTATTTGTATATTTTTATTTCCTAATTAATTTTAACAAAAATTGAAATAACATTATTGCAAATAAATATGATATTCAATCTCTAATCTTTTATTTCCGTTTTGCGTCATGCTTTACCATAAAGGCATAGCAACTTTTCTGTATTTTTTCACAATGGAGAATTACAGATTAGTGAAAGAACACTTTAATTCCCAACTAATAATGATGATGATGCAATAGAAAATTTAATAACCAAGTTTAAGGAAAATTATCAAAATTGGTATTATAATTAAAAAGAAAGCGCTTGAACTATTTTATGAACTTGTAGATCATTCAACTGCACTTTTTAAACCAATATTCAATCTCATAGTAAACCAAGGTCAAAAAAAAAAGGGCAAAAACTTCTACAAATCGTGATCTTTCAACATTTGAACTTGCGGGTGAATCAAAAAGAAAATTGTTAGGTGGTTCGCAAAGCAATATCATTTGTACAAATGAAAATAACCTTGCTAATCCATGTAATAGTATAGAAGAAGAAGCAAATTGTGTAATTCAAACATCTAATCATGGTGGTCGCTGGAAAATAGAGGGAAACATAAACAAAATATTGGCAAGGAATCTTGCATTTATTTTTGCAATAATGTTATTGTCCATTTTGTTGGAATTAATTAATAAAAGATCAACGCACAAAGAAATCAATAATTATGTAATAATTATCTTGCTTAATTAAAAAAGCAAGGACATTTTCGGCATTTTAGTGAAAAATTCAAATCTTGCTCTATACGAAGAAAAAGTCGCTCTAGAAATAGCACCGCCCTTAAACATATCTCAACATATAGAAAAACAAATTTGGTTTTTATGTGTTAAAGTGATATATGGTATTAGTATCACATACTAGTGTTAAAGTGAAGAGTGATATTCTTATTAAGTCTTAGTATCATATACTAATATTTTATTGAATTTTGGACTATAACATTGTATTTTGGACTTTTAACTAAAATGTTGTATGAATTGAGTCTCTACTTACCAGTACATGATTGCTCCTATATATATATATATATATATATATATAAAAGATACAATATATTACTTAGTGGCTAAGGATGAACCTAAAGCATGACATGTAGGGGCCGTTTGATGTGGAAAACATTGAATGATATACCGAGACATAGTAAGATTGTAAGATGTGGGTAAGGCAAATGAAGGATGCATGTATGTATTTTTATGTGTTGTTTGATGTGGTAGAATCTTAGATGAGGGATATTGAAAGTTATTATTTGATGTGAAAGAAATTGTAGGTAGTTAGAATAAAATTGTATTTGATTGAATTAAATATTAATTCAGATTAATTATTACATGAACTAATTATAATAATTATTTTTAAATTAAAATATTTTAAACATAAATCAAACTAAAAGCTATTGTTCAACTAAAAATAAATATCACAATATAATTATATTATAATAAATTTGTAGAATAATCGTACAAAATTACAATAAATAATAAGTAGAGAGAGAATACGATAAGAATTGGAGAGGAAGAGTCAAGAATAGGAACCAATGAGTGTTGTCCCTTATATTTGAGTGGACATCAAAACGAGTCCCTAAAGGACAAATGTGTATTTATCTCTCTTTGTGGCTCACATCAAACAGGCTCATAATGAATTATGCCTCATATTCAAACGAAACATGTCACATGTCTATCGTACATTTATTTTTGGCTAAGTGATATGAATGAAATTGAAAGGTGCCCTGCATGAATACTAAATTACTAAGAATATGACACATGCAAAGCATATTTTACACACCTTGCTAATATTATGACCAGTATTTTAAATAGTAGCGCTATAGCGCCGTGTAGCGCGCTATAGTAGATTTTGACCATAAAACACAATACACAATGAAAATATAGTTAAAATAGCATTTTGAGTGCTACCGCTATAGCGGTCAAATAGAAGTCAAATAGAGGCTATAGCGTTCAAAGTGTTAGTTTATATATATTTTTTTTTCTTTTTTGCTTATTTTGGATAATTAATATTTGTGTATTTATTTTAGATAATTATGCGATATGTTTAGTTACGGACATGGAACTTTGTATGGTATTTTATTATGAATAATGATACTATTTTATTTAATATTTATTGTATTTTGATTTTTACTTTTTTATATTAAATTTTTTATCATTATCATATTTTTATTATCAATATTTTAAAAATTTGATGTAAATTATTAATTATAATGTATGTCCACCATGAGGTCGTAGCGCCGCTATAGCACCAGCTATCACAATTCGCTACAAAAAAATGTCAATTCACTACGGACCGCTATATCACTACTTAAAACATTCATTATGATACATGTAATAACTTAGCTACTAAAGATTCATAATATGTGATAACTTGGATTCACGACACATTTGCTAACTTCTGCTAATTTAGCTACATTTTCATGTCTTCACAAAGCTAACTTTTTTTTTCTTTACTAAGGAATGTGATACTTATATTCTAGATTATCAGGACACATATAAACAAAGATTATTTCATGACACATATATGCTATACACTAGATTATCAAGACACCTATATTCTAGGTTATCATGACGCATATAAACAAAGGTTATTTCATGACATATGTATGCTCACTACAACAAAAAAATGCTTCTAACCACAATTTTTTTTGCTAGTATACATGGTCCAAATCATGGTAACACGCATCTTCTCACAATTTTGAAACCGTGATAGAATCGTACGAGAAAAACGTCTTCATTAAACAAGCTGCACCTGATGCGTCGTCTTTTCTACCTAAAGATGGCGGAAGGTGGATCTTTGACTGAGCATCTGAATTCTTTTCAGGTTATTTCAAATCAGTTAGACTCGTTTAAATTGAACCTGGGTGAAGAGATGCAAATTTTTTATACGATATAAATTGTGAGAAATATACGAATTAATTGTTGTGAAAATAATGATGGAATTTTAATCAATTTATAAAAATATTTTTTTGTACTTTATTTTTTGTAAATATCGCATCGATGAGAAAATGAAGTTTAAATTTGTTGAAATATAATTTTATGTCAGTAGTAAATATTTTCACAACAATTAATTCATATATTTTCCACGATTTTGAAAATATAACAAGGATGATTAGACATTTCATTCAATATCTCAATTGTTATACTTTTGAACGCATCATTATGTTTTCTCATAATGACTTTCAATATCTCGTGTTTTCAATCGACTGGATCGAATATCACCATATCATATGACATTATGACTCATTCATAAATAAAAATAAAATGATTTATCAAAAAAAAAAAAATTATGAGTCTTATGTGTTACTTTCTTTCTCTCTTCCTCAAGTAAATAAAAAAAAATAGATTAATAATTTTCACAAAACAAATGTGGGCCCTCTCTTACTCTCTCCCTCAAATAAAAAAAAAGAAAATAAATAAATTATTTTCCAAAAAAAAAGAATGTGGGTTCCATGTGTGTCTCTCTCTCTCGGGTAATTTTTCACAACGTTTTCTTTCAAAATATGATTTTTCACTAGCTCAATTTTTTATGAAAAAATAAAAAATAGAACAAGGATGATGCGATCTTTCATTCAAGATATCAATTATTATATTCTCGAACACGTCATTATGATTATTAAAAATAAAAATGATAAAAATCGCAACGGAGCGCGGAATTTTCCTAGTGATTCTTAATATTGTAGACTTGAATATTAGGTTTGTTTTATTATATTTTTTATTTTATTTTCTCTAATATGGGATTTTGTTGCCTTTAGTCCAAGTGTTGCTTAAATCTATGAGCTCATTAGGCTTACACTAGGGCCGGGTTTACATAGATATTTCTTTTGCACAGATGGATCTTGACTAATCTCATTAGGATTGTATCAGAAATTATATCAAAAATCTAGAAGAGAGGGATGATGTATATGTCTTCTAATTTTTTGGCAAAATACAATAATATAACTACATATATACAGGGACGGAATCAGAAATTATATATAAAGGGGCCGAACAGTTAAAATACAAAGGAAACTCTAGCATAATGGTAAGCTATAGTTTTGATTTTTCAAAGGAAGAAATTTTCGAAAAACGCCAAAAAGTGGGGTTACAGAGTAGTGACAGAACTAGAATTGCATATTAGGAGGCATTTTTTCTGACGCATCATAATTTTTTACTGTAACTATGAACCATCTCATTTTTTATAATGTATATATATTAATATTAGTTTTGTACAATTTATGTAATATAAAATATTATGTGAGTTTGAATAACTAGCAAGATTTAACAATTTTCTTAAAAAATTTAACAATTTTCTTAAAAAATTTAACAAGTTTCATAATATAACGTTTTTAATATTTTATGTGAAAAATAGAGTATTAAATAAATTGTGTATAATTTGGAGATGAGAAACAAAAAACTAAAGCTGTACAATTTGAAGATGAGAAAAAGACCCCCAAAAGTTGGACACGTGTCAAGCATATGAGAAATACTGAGAATTGTATGTAGGTATAATAATAATAATAATAATAATAATAATAATAATAATAATAATAATAATAATAATAAACAGAGATGGAAAAGGAAAAAAAAGTACTATGTCAAATTCATATTTTCATTTATGAAACATTGTTATAATCACACAAACAAGTGTTTAATTATGACTAGTATATTATTAGTTTAATTTAAATATACATTATGTTTAAGTTCATTTTTAATTTTTAGTTTAATAAATGTGTATGCAATAATATGGTTACTAATATTTATTAATTAATATTTATTTTTTTCAACAAACAAATAAGGACATTTTAGTCATTTGCAAAAAATATTTTTTAAATTCCACACTATCTCAAGTTTTATCTCTATCATCTTACCAAACATTATTTTAAAATGGAGGATTAAAATAGGACAACTCGTTATCCCTATCGAAAATTATCCGAACCTTATGTAGCTGCCAAACGGAGCCTCAGGTAATTATTTGTGCAAGCATTTGAATTGGTGTATTTTAAGGGATTATGTTTGTAATTATAAACTTTAAAATAATATTTATTGTTTAACTTTATTAAATTCTGATTATAAGAGCCAAACTTATACCTTTTAGAATATATTTATAAAAGTTAGATTACAAAAAACACGGATTTACTAATTATTATAAAAGAAAATTTAGTGTTTAGATATCCCAAATCAAACATGTTGTGTTAATGACATTTCCCCTTTTCCAAGCTGCTTCATAGACCAGGCCATTACCATTTTATTGCGAGTCTTTTTATTCAACAAATTTTTCTTTCTGAATACACAAAAGACAGGATAGTGTAATGTCCAGATCTAGAGAATTTTTGATATTTTTTATTGTAGCTTGTCATTTTTTCATTTTAGTGTGAGCTGTTTCTTTGAGTTAGATATCTTTTTAAGAGATTTTGGTTGTATCGACTAGAATCCTTGGAATTTTTTTTATCAATTTTTTATTTATTTTCATAATTCACAAATTATCCCCCCCCCTCAATTCTTCCATCCGCTTAATGAAAAAAGCGGCCACGTCACCTATATTTTATGACCATCAGATAAAGACACGTGGCACAATCAGAACCTTCCATTATTTATAAGTCAAGAATTTTTGTGATTTTTAACTGTAAAATGCTTATGTGGAAAAATATGATTGGAAAATTTACTGTTTTGTGTTCTGTTTCGAATTTAATGAGAAACATTACAAATCCAAATAAAGTAAAAAGTGGGTTCTACTTTCCCCACCCCTTTTTTTCTTCATTGTTCATTCAGTTTAGTTTATTCGGTTTCCGAATCGAACCAGTCGATTTCGATTAATTTGGTTTAGTTTTTCAATCAAATCGGTTCAATTCGGTTTAAATATTTGAGATATTTGGTTAATTTGGGTCGGTTTGGTTCTCGGCTTAGAAAAACCGAATAAACCAAATCGACCGAATTGTATATAAAATTATTAGTATGTAATGAATATGATCTTAATATTTAGATAAAACATATTAATATTAATTAGTATGATCATTATTTAATATAAAATTATTAATTGTGACTTAATATTATATTTTTTTTTCTAATTCGGTTCAACTGAATAAACCAAAATAAAATTCGGTTTATTCGGTTCGGTTCGATTGAAATTTAGTTCGGTTCGGTTTAATTCGGTTCTGCCTTACTCGGTTTGGTTTGGACCGAACCGACCGAATGCCATTAGAGGAGACAACGAAACAAAAGAGGAAATGTTGGCCTTCTTTCTAGATCCGGTTCGGTCTATTTTAATGGGCTTCCGACTTCCAAGAAGCGATTTTTTTAGTTCCTCTCTCTCAATTTTACGACAATAGAAGAGATGCCGGTGGAGGTAGCAGGTGGGCTGACTTTTGGTCTGAAGTCAGCGGTGAAATTCTCTCTCTATGTAGATGAAGGTAAGAAAGATCAAAAGAGAAAAAGTATTAATGGTTTCTTCTCCGATGAAGAAGAAGATGAGCAGTCAGATACTTCCTTCCTCCATTGGAGCGAGTGGTTCAGCAAATCTGAACCAATCTTCACTGATGTGGCCTAATGGGAAAATCCAATTTTCACCGATGATAACTCAGTCTTGACCGTTGTCTTGCTAGGATCGCTTGGCGCGAGGCAAAAGCACTTTTGGAAGCACGCTGGGTTGCACAATTCAAGATGTCTTCGATCCATAAAAATGTTCACTAGAAACATGAGCCACCGTCTGCAAGGGATGCTGAAGAAATGGAGGATCCGTGCAATTTACTCAAAGAGCATGTAGAGGAAAATGAAACAGTACATTTTTCATTATTTTTCTTGCTATGTTACGTTTATCTTATCTCTTTTCAGTTTTCATAGCATTTATTCCTAAACATCTATCTCCTCCTCTTTTTTTGCTTGGTATCTCTTGGTCTTGGCTTCACATAACAGAGGACACAAGGTGTTTGATTTTGTCTCTTAATGAGATAACACTTGATCCATAACTCCATATAGTTTTAAATTAATACATAATAGTGATACCAAACTGAAAAATTCTCAAATCCATAAAATATCCAAAGAACTCCATCATTTATAACAAACCATAAAGACTACCAAAAAACTGTATCAAATCCTAAATATCTCAAAATAAAAAATCAATCAAGTACTGACGTTCAGAAAAAAAAACCTCTAACTTGGCTCAAAAGTAAAAGAAAATCAAGATCTGGCGAAAGACCCTGAAAGGAAAGCAATGGAATAAACTCTTGTCTGAGTTCTTGAGTTGCACTAATTATTCTTTGGAAGAGCTCTCTCTCTCTCTCACACAGCGAGGCGTATAACCGGTGACAAAAGTCTCAACGGAGGATCGAACTAGTAGTGTATCAACAAGCTATTAGATCTGTCAGGTATGTTTTAGTTACTGTCTTTTACCTTCCGTTAAGATATATTTCACCAAATTCTTGGTTTGTACTTAAGTATAATTCGAATCTTTGTTCATAACGCTTAATTCTTGGCCTGTTTGGATACTAAATTGCGCGTATAATTCAATTCTTGGTTCGTAAAGTTCAATTCTTGAATTTGTTTTGACATTAATTTTCGACTATAGTTCAATTCTTGGTTTATAAAGTCTGATTCTTGAATCTATTTTGACATTAAATTGCTCGACTAGTTAAGTTCTTGGTTTATAAAGTTCAATTCTTGAATCTGTTTTGATATTGAATTACAACGATAGTTCAGTTCTTGGTTTAAATTATTTTATTTTTAAATTGGTTTGATATTAAATTGCCATTCTTGTTCAGTTTGTGATTTATATTGTTCAATTCTTGAATCTGTTTTTGACCGTTAAAGATCCTTTAATTTCAAGAAAATCTAAAACCAGGGAAATTTTATCACCGGTGAATCTCGAGCTAGAACTCTGACGATCCTAGAGAGGATAATGACTGTGCCCCGTAGTTTACCCAGGGTATTGAGCCTTACCTCTAAGGGAGAAATCGTCAACCACTGGAGTTTTTAGATTCAAGATTCAAGAAAGAAAGGGGATGGATTGGCTAAAAATCCAGCAAAGAGGAAAAGAATGTGAGAAGGAACAAGAAGATCTCGAGTTGGTTTTTGAGGAAACAACACGAGAAACAATGGCTAATGTAATTCAATCTGATCTTAATCAACCATCTTTTGCTCAGATCGTCTCTCAAACCTTAGAACAAGAAACTTAACCACTAAAAATCAACAAAACAAAAGTTGGGTTCTAGTAAAGAACAAAAAAATAAAATAAAAAAAGGACCAGGAAAGGGACAGAAACCAACATTAGAATTCAATATTTTAGATGCTTACAATCAACTCATGAAAGAAAAGATTGCAAAAATAAAATAAGTTGTTACAAATGCAACAAACAAGAACACATAGCAAAGAATTGCTGGTCTAAAGTACAACCTCAAAGCTCATTTAATCTATCGAAATCAGTAATTCAAACAGGAAGGTCACAAATTCGTACTATCCAAGAAATTCAATCCAAATATACAAAAGTCAAAAACCCTAATTTCACAATCAATCAACAATCATCACTATACTCAACCTGCTGGATTTAAGGAGGAAAGAAAGGAACAACTTACTATAGTCATTAATGTTGGAAACTTGGATTGATTTATTGAATGGAGAGAATAGATGAGAGGTTTTTTCTTAATTTTCATTTCTTTTTTCTTTTGGTTACAATTTTGGTGGATCACGAGTCGGTTACCACCCCTCAATCTCACCCTCTATTTGTAGTTATTTTTATGACACCCTTTCATGGCACCCCAAAATACACCCATTCATTTACACCCATACAAAGCACCTATTCAAGGCACCTAATTGTTATGGGCCAAGGGCCTTATTAGAAACACAATATAAAATACAAACTAATTTAAATTAACTTATTAATTTATAAAAGCATTAATTTTAATACTTCCCCTTAATGCTTTTACTCGCCATCCCCATTAATTCTCGGAAGCGAATAAACTTCTCGCTTGGAAGTGCTTTCGTGAAGATATCCTCCAACTGATCGTCAGTCTTGATATGCTTGACAAGAACTTCACCATCTTCAACCACCTCTCGAATAAAATGATGTTTGAGCTTTCCTTTGACATAGCTATCGCGGAATTGTTATCACAGAAGAGAACGGTCACATTGACTTGTTTCTCCCCTATGTCTTCTAACACCTTCCTCAACCAAGTAATTTGTCGTGCGGCTTCGTTTGCCGACACATACTCCGCTTCCGCGGTGGATAGCGCCACTCTCTCTTGCTTCTTTGAAGCCCATGAGAATATTCCCGATCCTATAGTGAATGCATAAACGGATGTGCTTCTCAAATCATCCGCACTACCGGCCCAATCACTATCACAAAATCCAATCAATTCTATTTTTCTTTTTTTATTGTTCTCGTGCATGAGCCCGAAATCTTACGTACCTTGAATATAGCGCAACACTCTCTTTGCTACGCCCATATGAAATCTACTCGGTCGATTCATAAACCGAGATAATAAACCCGACGCATACATAATATCGGGTCTTGTAATGGCGAGATATTATAAGCTTTCAACTAAGCTTCTATATACCGATTCATCGACATCACCACTACCATCTTCTTTTGTCAATTTTTCACCCACCAATAACGGTGTCGTCACCGGATTGCAATTCTCCATTTTGAATTTAGAGAGAATACTTTGAGCATACTTCTTTTGAGAAATAAAAACGCCATCTTTGCTTTGATCAATACCCAAAAAATAATGAAGTAACCCCAAATCATTCATCTCGTATTTTTTCAACATCTCATTCTTAAACTCTTGCACAATTCCTTCATCACTTCCGGTAACGATTAAATCATCAACACAAAGAGAAATGATAATCATACCGTTTTTGTCTTTCTTGATGTAGAGGGTCGGCTCACTTGGGCTTCTATTGAACCCTTTGTCGGTGAAGTACAAATCAATATTGCTATACCATGCACGGGGTGCTTGCTTCAACCCGTACAACGTTTTCTTCAATTTGTACACCTTATCTTCTTTTCCTTCAACCACAAACCCTTGCGGTTACTCCACATACACTTCTTCTTCTAATACTCCGTTTAGAAAAGCGGATTTTACATCAAGTTGGTATAGTTTTCAACATTTTTGTGCCGCCAAGGCAATCAACAACCTAATAGTTTCATGCCTCGCAACCGGTGCAAATGTCTCTTGATAGTCGGCACCCGTTTTTTGTGCATATCCTTTCGCAACTAATCTTGCCTTGTATTTTTGAACGGATCCATCCGGATTTGTTTTTGTTTTATAAATCCATTTTAATCCGATTACACTCTTCTCTTTTGGTGTTTCAACCAACTCCCAAGTCTCATTTTCTCAATCATTTTTATTTCTTCTTCCATCGCATTTCTCCAAACTTCTTCTTTTACCGCTTGCTCAAAACATTCCGGTTCGATAACACAAAAGTTGCAATTTAAATAAATATCATTTATATTTCTAAATCTTTGATTCTTTACCGGTGGTATTGAACTTGGCGTAGAGGAAGTCGACCCATCATTAGTCGGAGGAGATTGCGGTACTTCCTCTTCTTCATCATTATTTTTATTTTCATCTTCGGCTTCTTCTACGTCGTTTTCTTCTTCATGTACCGGCAATATCGGTACATTTTCAACTCCTTTTCCTTTCCAAGCCCACTTTTCTTTCTCATTAAAAATCACATCTCGACTTGTGATTGATTTATTTCTTTTTAGACTAAATAGTTTATAACCCTTTGATTGAGAACTATAACCGATAAAAATACATTTCTCGGCTTTTTCTTCAAGTTTATGTCTCATTTCCTTCGGGATATGTGAATAGCAAACGGATCCGAAAATTCGCAAGTGATTCACGGATGGTTTTCTTCCACCCGACCACACTTCAAATGGGATTTTATCTTTGACCGCTTTTGTGGGACACCGGTTTAACAAGTAAACCGCCGTGTTCATTGCATCGGCCAAAATTTTGTCGGAACGCCCTTTTCATTTAACATCGCTCGACACATCTCCATTACTGTTCTATTTTTTCTTTCGGCAACACCGTTTTGCTCCGGTGTATAACCCATGGTTAATTGTCTTTCAAGACCGATATTTTCACAAAATTTCACAAATTCTTTCGAGTTATATTCACCGCCTCTATCACTTCTTACTTTTTTAATCAACCGGCCACTTTGCCGCTCAACCATAATTTGAAATTTTTTGAAAATATTAAATACCTCAGATTTTTGTCTCATGAAATAAATCCAACACATTCGCGAGTAATCATTGATGAAGGTGATGAAATATCGGTTACCGCCTTCTGAAGTTGTCTTCATTGGCCCGCACACATAGGTATGCACAAGCTCCAACGGTTTCATGGCTCTCCACGCCCTTTCTTTTGGGAATGCTTCTCGGTGAATTTTACCGAGCGCACACGCTTCACACACATCACCCTTCTCTTGTATGTTCAGTAATCCGTACACCATATTTTTCTTACTCAAATATTTTAAACTTTCAAAATTCACATGACCAAGCCTTTTATGCCATAACCATCATATATCTTCAACACCGGCCTTCAACGCCGCGTGTTTGGAAATATTTAGAATAAGAGGAAAATTGCTATTTTTCTCCATTTTAATATTCGCAATTAATTTACTTTCATTTTTAGGCCTATCATAAAGTTTGCAAAACTCACCCTCAAAATGAACCGCATGACCGTGCTCAATCAATTGCCCAACACTCAATAAATTTTGCGCCAACTCCGGAACAAACAATACATCACCCACTAACAAACGACCTCTCCTTGTTTCAATAGCGATTGTGCCTTTTTCCTTCGATTGAACAACCGCACCATTACCCATTGTAATTTGAGTGATGACGGTTGTATCAATTTCGCTAAATACCGATTCATTTCCGGTCATATGGTTGCTACATCCGCTATCAACATACCACACTTCTTCTTTTTGCTCTAGGGCCGCATGACATACAATAAAGGTATGCTCCGCACCGTTTTTCCCTTCGGTGTAATTGGCTTGCTCGTTGGTTTTATTTCGGCAATCTTTTTTTAGATAACCGAATTTCTTGCAATTATAGCATTGGGGTTTTCCTTTATACCAACAATCTTTTTCGAAATGAGAGGAATTTTTGCAATTATTACACCACTTTTGATTATTTCCTCTATTTTCTCCTTTTCCAAATCGACTTTCCCCTTTACCATTTTTACCGCCATGAGATGATTCTCCCTTCACCGTATTTTGGTTTGACGATTCGGTTATGGTGGTTTTCGATTGGAATGCGCTCTCAGAAGATTGCTCGGTATCTCTATTTATCCTTTGGTCATATCTTTCTAATGAACCCATTAGATATTGTACATTAAGGGTTGAGATATCTTGAGTTTCTTCAATGATCGAGGCCATGTTGTCATATTTTGCTGATACGCTAATGAGAATTTTTTCACAAACCGACTTTTCGGAAAACTCCTCACCCAAACTTCTTATTTTGTTTACCAACTCCATAATTTTAGAGAAGAAATCCGTTAGCGTCTCATTATCTTTCATCTTCAAATTTTGAAGATCCCTTTTGACGGTCAAGAGTTTAACAGTTCATACCTTCTCGTTTCCTTGAAATCTTTTTTGTAGGATTTCCCATGCTTCTTTTGCGCTTTTCGCCTCGATTATTCTCGGAAATATTTTTTCCAAAATCGCTTGTTGTAACAAGAATAACGCCTTTGAATTTTTCTTCTTCTTTCCTTTCATCTCCGTTTCCAGTTCTAGCCTTATCTTTTTAGCCTCGTCCGTCTCTTTTTCCGACGGTGTTGCCACCTCCACGTCTTCATACCCCTCTTCAACTATTT
This sequence comes from Juncus inflexus, assembly GCA_024447665.1. NCBI lineage: Eukaryota > Viridiplantae > Streptophyta > Magnoliopsida > Poales > Juncaceae > Juncus > Juncus inflexus. The sequence goes on from JAJHPC010000006.1 coordinate 5,132,725, forward strand.
CCCATAAATCTTGAGAAATTAGAAGCGTCTTCATCTTAATACTCCAATAATCGTTATTCTCTCCATCAAAAATGAGTTGTGAAGAATTTGGAACCCCAAATACACCGCCTTGGGTTGTCATGGTGATCTCCTTCTACTTCTTCTACTAAACTCAAAACACCGTGGCTCCGATGACAATTTGTTGGAAACTTGGATTGATTTATTGAATGGAGATAATAGATGAGAGGTTTTTTCTTAATTTTCTTTTCTTTTTTCTTTTGGTTACAATTTTGGTGGATCATGAGTCGGTTACCACCCCTCAATCTCACCCTCTATTTGTAGTTATTTTTATGTCACCCTTTCATGGCACCCCAAAATACACCCATTCATTTACACCCATACAAAGCACCTATTCAAAGCACCTAATTGTTATGGGCCAAGGGCCTTATTACAAGCACAATATAAAATACAAACTAATGTAAATTAACTTATTAATTTATAAAAGCATTAATTTTAATAATTAAGGAGGGATTACTACCACAATGTGGGCAAAATACCAGCCAACCAATAGAAGTGAAGGTTATCATGAGAAGGGTACCTGTCACATTAGCAAACAAGGATAGTTTAGCTTGGTTAATTAAATCATTTGGCAAATTAGAAAATATTATAAAAATAAACGGGCCAGCAGATGTGAAGGAAGTCTCTTTAACAATCACAGTAAATAAAGAATCAGATGTACCTTTTTCTCTCAATCTTACTGATGGCAAGCATTCACACAAAGTTTATATAATGGTTCCAAATTATTTCAATGTGCCAATACCAATGGAGTGGAGACCTAAGCAAAAAATAATACAAGTGTGGAGATTGAAGAGATGTTCCAAGAGTAAAGGAGTTCTGATTTCAGCAGAATTTGTTCAAAATGTAGTATCTTGCTCTTATAATATATCATCACTACCCCTTTCTCCCCTAGTTTCACCCCCTCGTATTCAACAACAACTTGTATTACATAACCCTAACTTGGAAGACCAAATGCTGGATCCTTCTAGCTCTGGGTTCAGGATCCCAATTTCAAACCCTTCCCGCCCACATAGTATTATAAATAACCCTCTCTTTGAAGATCAAGTACTGGTATCTAACAAGCCTAAGGGAAGTCAACAAATACCTGACCCTTCGTTAAACCCATCGCAATACCAGAATCAACAAGATACACTGCCTTCAGAATTAACCATCCCACAAAATAATAACCAGGTTCTGTATCTAGAATACATATTAGAGGATCAATATGTACAAGAAAATTCAGTCCAGGAATAGGACCCAGAATATCACCAGGACACTATACCACCACCTGACCTCTTTAACCACCAATTGAAACAATCTGAACTAGCACCATCCAGTGCTGATATTAGGCCTACTAAATAGACTAGAAAAAAGCATCAAGATAGAGTAGATGCAAACTAATAATTACATTTCGACAATAAACAAGGCACAACTGACCCATTATAATGAAACAACACCAGATTATAAAAAGAGGAATAATAAAAAGAAATTGATTTTTGATGAAGAGATGGTAGAAGTTAACTTACCATAGGATAAAAGAAACCTGGAGATTACAAGAAATATGCATTCTATTGGAAGGGGCAGGAATAGTAATTAATGAGGAAATAAGACAAGAGTTGATCTCTCTCACTCATTAACTTGTACAAAGAAAAATCTCAAGTTAAAACAATTATTAAAATGAAGTTTTAAAACATAAATATACTTACTTAGAATGTAAGAGTCTTAAATACAACAAATAAAAGAGGAGATGTTAAAGAGGCTATTATTAATCTCAAGAGTAGTATTACTTGTTTACAACAGACAAAACTGAAAGAATATAATAATCAATTACATAAAGAGATTTTTAGTAAGTAACAAAATGAATATTCAGTAATGCATTCAAATGCTGGTTCAGATGAATATTCAGTAAGGTATTAAAATAATTAGACTATGTCATAGTATTACAAAATATTTGAGATGCAAATGGGACAATTCAATAATTATTATAAAAGGAGTTTATGGTACACAAATCACAATTGATAAAAGAGAATTTCTAAAAGAATTGGAAAAAACTGGAGGTAAATAATGTACCTTGGCTGATTTCGGGAGATTTTAATTTAGCGGCCTCTGCTCATGAAAGGTTTGAAAACAACAAAAAAAGTTGGGCAGACTCAAAAATCTTCAGATCTTTCATATCAAAGCTCGATCTTATTAACCCACCCTTACAAGGCAGGAAATTTACATGGTCAAGTTCTCAGATCAAAGCAAGACTGGATAGGTTTTTTTTTAACTATCTTGGTCTAAACATTTCCCAAATTATAGTCAAAGTGCAAAGTCCAATCCTGCTTCAGACCATTGTCCTATTATTGTTCAGTCAACTACTATTTTCCCAATTCATGCTACTTTTAGATTTGAAAACACTTGACTTCTTAGTCATGAAGCCAACCATATAATCATCTCAGTCCACAACTCTAAATGAATTTCGTGACAAGTTGGTGACTTCGGTGAAAAAGTTGAGAGAATGGAATAAAAATAAAAATAAAAGAAAACAAGGAAACACAAAGAAAATAGTAAAGCAATTTTAAAGTGGCTTGAAGTAAAAGAAGAATCACAATGGAAGTCTGGCTAAAAACAAAAATCAAAGTAAGAATTGCAGAAATAATAAGAGAAGAGGAAAACTATTGGAAACAAAGATCAAAGTTTCAATGGTTAAAAGAGGGTGATTGTAACACTAAATTTTTCCATAACTATGCAACAATAAAGAAAAATAGATTAATGGTTCCATCTCTAACAAATCCAGTTACCAACCAAGAAGTTACTGGCCAAGGCATCTATTCTATTTGTATTTTATATAACACTAATTGGTTCAGAACCCCCAAAACCTAATACAAGTGCCAATTTTGATTTAAAAATAGTATTCCAAAATGAGATTATAGATCTTGCTGATATAAAAATGGATTTGAATATTGAAGAAGTAGATGAGAGTGTTAAAAATTGGAAGAATAATAAAACATCAGGACCTGATGGTTTTAATGGAGACTTTTTTAAAAAACATTGGAAACTTATAAAAGAGGAAATTTATTCCAAAATAAAAAATAATCGCTGTGAAAAAGAATTGGGAGAATTTACAGTTTCACACATAACTTTAATTCCAAAAAAGGATGGAGTCATTCAATCAAAGGATTACAGGCCTATCAGTTTAGTAAGCTCCATTCAGAAAATAATTTCAAAAATACTAGCCAATAGATTGAAAAAAGTAATCAATAAACTAATTCTTCAAAATCAAATGGGCTTTTTTGAAATAAGAAATATTTCTGACTGCTACATTTATGCTAGAGAAATAGCACACAGAGCAAATCATTTAAAGGTACCATTATTATGTTTTAAAGCTGATATAGAGAAAGCTTTTGATATAATTTCTTAGGATTTCATTATTCAAGTTTTAGAAATTATGGGATTTAAGGGTTGGTGGCTTGACTGGATAAAAGCCTATGTGCTACAAGGGTAGCTAAAATTCTATTAAATGGAGTGTCTGAAAACTCAATACACATAAAAAGAGGGATGAGACAGGGAGACCCATTATCACCCTACTTATTCATTTTGGCCATTAACACTCTAGTTAGAGTAACTGAAAGCTTGAGTAATAATAATTACTTTGAAAAACCAATAGCGTCTATTAACACTTTTTAAAAAGAAAACTGCTGCTGACTTAGTATTAAAGGCACAACGTCTATTAACATTTTTTAAAAAGAAAACTGCTGCTGACTTAGTATTAAAGGCACAGAGGATTAATCATAGCTGAATTGGATTCATTATAAGGTTGTTCATGAATGTAGCTAATGTTTTAGAATGCTTTTGCAGATGTGTGGTGTGATGTCAAATCAACTTTTATATTCAAGTTCTTAATGGGTGTTTTTTTTGTCTATATGCCCTTACTATTTCAGTGTTATGAAGCTCTAAAATAAATAAATAATGGAAGAGCCATAAAGCTTTTTATCTCTTATATTTTTTTCTGGTGTAAGAATAGAGGACGAGTTTAGATGGTGTTGGTGAACATGGCAAAAGAAATCATAGACGGTAATTAATCTTCTTTATTCTATAAATTGTCTTGGATGGGCTAATTGTTTACTTATTTCTGATTATAGTTTTGTGACGAGTACTATTTTTCAATTGTTGTTGAAGTTATGCTAACAAGAAGAGGACCAGGGTGGAAAACTTAAGAAATTAATTTAGAAAAATGTTAATATTATTTTATCATGAATAAAACCATTTCACCTTGACAAATAGAACAGTTTAATCTATCCTTTATATGTATAGGATTAATTAGCAGGCAACAGTTTGAAGAGGAACAAGAACAAGATATGATGAAGATGCTCCTGATTAACTTTATTGTATGAGTTGAGTTTTGCATTTGTCTTGAAATTGATTATTGAGGAAAGTTATAAACGCAATCAGTATATCAATGTAGGAAGCACTAGAAATTACTTCATGCCACAAAATATGAAGGGGGTCAAAAAAATTGTAATAGTTTCAGACTACTTTGGTTGGGCTAATATATTCATTCTTGAGTGTTTACACTGCTAATATCTTCTTTCTTTAGTGTATCAAGTGTAAACAGACTGCTTCCATAGTCAATGATCCAAATTTGAGAACTAAAAATGTAATGAAATTAGCTTTAATATTAATTCTCCCTTTTGTTTACTCTTTGGAATATTAATAGCATTCTATACTGATTTGTTATAATTGGATTTTTAATAAAAATTTAGTATGACTTGTTATACATCTATCCTATAAAACATGATACTTTGTTATTGATAATTTTGTGCGTGGGTGCAAATAAATGTGGACCCCCAGGGTCTCTCTCTTCCTTTCTCTCTTAAGTAATTTTTTTTTTTGTAAAAAAATGACATATACAAAGTTGAGATCTACAATCAAAGTTTTTTTTATATGATATAAATTATGAGAAATATACAAATTAATTATTGTGAAAAGAAAGATGGAATTCTAATCAATTTATAAAAAAAAATGTACTTTATTTTTTTAAATATCGCATCAATGAGAAAAAAAAAGTTTAAATTTGTTGATTTCACTATTACATATTTTGTATTGTGACTTGTATAAATTTAATTTGATTCAGAAATAATTTCTAATAAAAATATGAATAATTCATTAATTATTTTCTATTATAAATTGTTTCTTGAGATAATTTATGCCAGCTTTTTATGCTTATCAATTCATAATGTTAATTTAATGTGTTAATCACAAAGTACATCATTACTCACATCTAAGTAGTAATGTATTTTTTATGCATAATTTAAACTAGAATTATTTTGTCTACTAATGTATTTAACATTAGACTTAACTTGTGAATATATGCTCTTTATGATGATGTTAATTTTTCATTAGTTTATTTATTTATCCTACTATATTTCACATATAGAAAATAATCATAATTGGTTTTATTATGATTAATAATGGACTTCAAATATACATGTGTATTTAAAATGTTCCTAACTCTACCTTCTATTTTCTTTGTCAAAAAAACCAATACTAAGATATAGCTTTAATTATAATTTTACCTCTATACATTTTTTTGAGAAATATAGTAAACAAAATTATAAAAATCGCAGCGAATCGCGGAGAATTTTCTTGGTTACTACAGAACTCATACCAATACACAACCACATAACTAGATTCAATACAAAACTCTCGGCCCACAATTTATTTTATCACAAACTTCACTCAAATCAGATTAACCGAACACAATTGACCAACTCACAACTCAACTCATAACATCAAAAGAACAAACGCAACTGATCTTAATCCAATTCACATCACTTGGCTTCAAATTCGAAACAGTCAAGGACAGTACGAATATTGAGCCCCTTACTCCAAACCGTATCAAAATACTCCTTATAAATATACGGTCTATAAACCGCCGAATTCTTATCCACCAGCTTCACAGTAGGCCTCACTGGGATTTTATCATATGGACGGAGAAAAATCGGAATCGACAGCCTCCATATTTGATTTTGTCTCTCAATGAGATAACACCAGATCCATAACTCCTTATAGTTTTAAATTAATACATAATTGTTGCATATTAGTATCAGATATTTTCTTCATATACAATTTGCCTATTTTGACATTATCAGAGTTATTTATATTTTACAATAAAATTGGGAAATTTTTTTTAAACAGAAAACTGCTGCTGACTTAGTATTAAAAAGAGTAAAATTAAAATTTTATGGAGGCATATAATTGCATAATTTAGTAGGAAAGTGGAACCAATTTGAGGCTTAACTGCACAGAGGATTAATCATAGCTAAATTGGATGCATTTTAGGGTTGTTCGTGAATGTAGCTAATGTTTTAGAATGCTTTTGCAGATGTGTGGTGTGATGTCAAATCAACTTTTATATTCAAGTTCTTAATGGGTGTTTTTGTTTGTATATAGGCTCTTACTATGTGTTATGAAGCTCTAAAATAAATAAATAATGGAAAGAGCCATAAAGCTTTTTATCTCTTATATTTTTCCTGGTGTATGAATAGTGGACGAGTTGAGATGATATTGGTGAACATGGCAAAAGAAATCATAGAAGGTAATTGATCTTCGTTATTCTATAAATTGTCTTGGATGGGCTAATTGTTTAGTTATTTCTGATTATAATTTTGTGACGAGTACTATTGTTCAATTGTTGTTGAAGTTATGCTAACAAGAAGAGGACTAGGATGGAAAACTTAAGAAATTAATTCAGAATAATGTTGATATTATTATATCATGAATAAACCCATTTTACCTTGTATAAATGTATATAAAATGGGTTTAATCTATCCTATAAATGTATAGGATTAATTAGCACGCAACAGTTTGATGAGGAACAAGAACAAGATGTGATGATGATGCTCTTGATTAACTTGATTGATGAGTTGAGTTTTGCATTTGTCTTGAAATTGATTATTGATGCAAGTTATAAACGCAATAGGTATATCAATGTATGAACCACTAGAAATTACTTTATGTGCCAAAATATGAAGGGGATCAAAAAATTTGTAATAGTTTCATACTATTTTGGTTGGGCTAATATCTTCTTTCTTGAGTGTATTAAGTGTAAACAGACTGCTTCCATAGTCAATGATCCAAAATTGAGAACAAAAAAGTAATGAAATTTGCTTTTATATTAATTCTCTTTTTTTTTTTTACTTTTTGGAATATTAATAGCATTCTATACTGATTTGTTATAATTGGATTTATAAGAAAATTTTAGTATGACTTGTTATACATCTATTCTATAAAAAAGGACAGTTTATTATTGATAATTTTGTGCGTGGGTTCAAATAAATTTTGATTTTCATTATGAGAAATTGGTAGATATATGTTGTTTTGATTTTGCATTGTTTATTATATTCTTGTGAATAAAATTTACTTGAAAACTATATACAAATAACACATTTAACAACATGTTAATATATTGGTTAAAAAAAATATACACTATATATTTGTTCACAAATTGAGAAAAATAATAGGAGATTGATAAAATTATAAATACCACAGCGAAGCGCAGGAATTTTTCCTAGACATAATTCATTCCTAAACAAAAAAACAAAAACAAAATAAAGATTTATCAAAAAAAATATTATGGGCCCCATCCCCCCCCTCTCTCCCATCCTCAAATAATTTAAAAAATTAAATTGATTTAAAAAATATATATATTTTGAAAAGCAAATCGTGTAACTTATGTGTTTTGAATTATAATATCAATAACTACTAAATACTCCTTACACATAATTCATTCCTAAATAAAAAATAAAGAACAAAATAATAATTTATCAAAAAATAAATAAAAAATTGGGCCCCATGTGTCTTTCTCTCTCTCTCCCTCAAATAATTAAGAAAAAGAAAGTAGATTAAAAAAATAAAATAATGATTTATCCAAAAAAAAGGCTCCCATGTGTCTTGCTCTCTCCCTCCCTCAAATAATTAAAAAAAGAAAAGAAAATAGATTAATAATTTTCAAAAAGCAAGAAATAAAATGTTGGCCCCACGCATCACTCTTCTCTCTCAGGCAATTTTTTCGTGACGTTTTTCTTTCAAAATATATTTTTTGATTGCTTAATGTTTTTGCGAAAAATGAAAAATAGAACAAGAATAATAAGATCCTTCATTCAAAATCGCAAGTATTATGTTTTCGAGTGCATCATTATGTTTTCGTATAATTACTTTTAATATCTTGTGATTTCAAGTGAAATAGAGTGCTCTATACGGGCTGTTGAATTGAGGTAAGGGCGACTGGATGAGATATCAACATATCATATGGAATTAATACTCAAGACCAATATGTAGTAAAAACATGATGTAGAAAGTTTAAGATTTGCATTTTAGAAAAAAACATTCGTCCAAATTTTGAATCAGATATAATTGTTAAGCTAATTGAAAAAATTAATTAGTTTGTTTGGATTAGAGGAAATGACTCGTATACAGTATTGGTATCTACAACCAAAGTTTTCTATATGATATAAATTAATCCGTGAGAAAATAAAGATGAAATTAAAATCAATTTATCTAAAAAAAAATGTACGTTACTTTTTTTTTAAATATAGCATTGATGAGAAAACCAAGTTTAAATTTGTTGAATTATAATTTTATGTCAGTATTACGAATTTTTTTTATTATGGCTTATATAAATATTATTTGATTGAGAGATAATTTCATACAAAAATATGAATAAGTCATTGATTTTCTGTTATTAATTGTTTTTTGAGATAATTTATGTAGATTTTTTTATTATTAATTCATAATAATAATTTGAGGTGTTAATTATTAAATAATAAAAATGAGTTTTGTATGAAGGAATAGTATAGGCTTTAGCGTGTAGGGGCTTCGTTTCCAACAAATGAAAATGTGCTACGTGACATTATTGACTTTATTTTTGTTATTCTTTGGTGTGGTGGGTATCTTATCATGAATTTATGCTTTTTGAGTTTCATTGGATATGTTAGACGCAAAACTTTTGAAATGCTACATCAAAAAATATCAATTTGGAATCTTTGATCCAATTGGATTTGTTATTAACAAAAAAATAATAATATTATGATATAATTGTAGAGTTGAACAAAATCATTAGGACATACAAATTGATTGTGAGTATCATGTTATAATACTGACCAAATATTTTTCATTCATAATTTTGGTTTAGAATATATTATTTAGATCTTCCTTACTAATTATAATGGTCATTGGATTAGGCTGACTAATCAAAATAAAACAAAAATAATGTTTGAAGCCATTATTCTTGGAAAGCTAATGCCCAAAATTCTAGCATCCAAGGGAGTCTCCAAAAGAGACTATGTCACTCATTTTAATATGGATCGTTTGATTATTTAGAGTTTTTGATATTTTATGACGGTTTTTGTGTATTTAGATAATATAAGAGTATGATTGGTTAAATTCGGTATTCTGTGTTTTATCATGATTTAATGTGAAATGTCAAATGAAGTATAATTATTTTGAAAACTGAATCGTGTAACTTGTTCAGGAAAAAAACCGGATTCAACAGCCGACTCAATTTCCAATTTTTCATAAAACCGGCCGGTTCAACTAAACAAACCCGGTTGTCATGCATATCCGATCCAATTGACAGACCGAACCGAAAATCTCACTCGGTCCGATTTTTTCCGGTTCAACCAGTGAACCGAGCCGGTTTTGATAACACTGATTGTGAGTTATAATATCAATAATCACTGAATACTCGCTACACATAATTGATTCCAAAATAAAAATAATAAATAAAAATATGATTTATAAAAAAAAAAGGCTTAACTTGTGAATAATCCCTGAATACTTGCTACTAATGTATTTAACATTAGACTTAACTTGGAATATTTTCTTTTGATGATGATGTTAATTTTTCTTTAGTTTATTTATTTATCCTCACATATTTCACATAGAGAAAATAATCATAATTGGTTTTATTATGATTAATAATAGACTTCAAATTTGCATGTGTATTTGACATGTTTCTAACCCTACCTTCTATTTTCTTCGTAAAAAAAACCTCTATTAGAATATAGCTTTAATTATAATTTTACCTCTACATTTTTGGGAGAAATATAGTTAATAAAATTATAAAAATCGCAGCGAATCGCGGAGAATTTTTCTAGTTACAACGAAACTCATACCAAGACACAACCACATAACTAGATTCAATACAAAACCTTCGACCCATAATTTATTTTAGCAAAAACTTCACTCAAATCAGATTAACCGAACTCAATTGACCAACTCACAACTCAACTCATGACATCAAAAGAAAAAATGTAACTGATCTTAATCCAGTTTACATCACTTGGCTTCAATTTTGAAACAGTCAAGGACGGTTGGAATATTGAGCCCCTTACTCCAAACCGTATCAAAATACTCCTTATAAATATACGGTCTATAAACCGCCGGATTCTTATCATCCACCAGCTTCTCAGCAGGCCTCACTGGGATTTTATCAGATGGACGGAGAAAAATCGGAACCGACAGCCTCTCACTCTTGCTATTCACCGTCACACGATGTACTGAACTTATGTATTTGTCATTGCTCAAAACCTAAAAAATCAAGGACATTTAAACTTCGTACGATATAAAATATATTCTTTTAAAATAAAAGTTTGGATTGTCTACTTGTATTTGGTCGCCGATGTTTATTGTGAGAGCATCTTTGACAGGATGAATGGCAACCCATTTGCCATCACGTAAAACCTCCAAACCAGAAATTTCATCTTGGAGTAAAACGGTGAGGGAATTCGGATCGGTGTGAGAGTTCAATCCCAACGCTAAATCGGGTCGTGGGCAAGGCGGGTAGTAATTAATGCTGAGAGTTTGTAGTTGCCCTCCCATGGCCTCTTCCAAGAAAGTCTTCTCCAAACTGAGACTCTCGGATATCAACTCTGTTATTCTCACTCCCAGTTCCCTCACTTGTTTCGCGTATTCTGCCACTACATCCCTGTATATTATAAACTAACAAATATTTATGAAAATGTAAGGAAAAAAGTTGATTTCTGATGAATCATCGATATGTGGAAATGGCGGAGACCTGAAATTTGGAGGATTTGTGGGCCACTCATTGATGTACTCTTCGATTGGGTGGCATTGGACCTTCAGAGCGTCTCTCCACATTTGAACATTTTCAGACGTCCGATTAAAGCTTGTTCCTAATCTGACATTCTTCCAAGGTTCTTCAGAGTAGAGATGTCTCCTCTCGGATTCTGGCAAGTGGAAGAACTCTCTTCCCACACTCAACATCCCCTCAACCAACTCTTTTGCAATCCCATGATTTATCACCTAAGAAAAAGTATGTAGAACTTTATTTATTAAGCTAAAGAATTTTTTAATTGTTTGTAAGATTAATGATTGTATCTTTTGTTTGTTTTACCATGAAGAACCCGTGTACTTCACAGGCCTGGCGGATTTCATCGATGATTTTCGGATGATCTGGGCCGTCTATTCCCTTCAGATCGATGATGGGGATCGTATTGATCGCACCCTCTTTAACCTCATGAAGATTTGGTCGGTCGTGCTCTGGCCGGACTAAGTTAGTGGGGACCTCAAATTTTCCGGAAATTATGTCAGTGACAAGGTATTTTGTTGCAGCTTCTAGGGCCATTTTTGTGAATATTGTTGAGAAATTGTTTGATTGGGATGATACTTGATTTGCTAAAAGAGCATGGACCGGCACCTATTTATAGTAGTGAATGACCACAAAAGAATATTTCTATAAAATTATTGTATTAGTTATACAGGCCGAAATGTAAGGCCCAAATGCAGTGCGTTTAGGCCCAATTTGAAGTAACCTAGAAGCTTCTAACTGTAATATTTTTTAAGCTGATACTGCGCGATGGGTACTGTAGCGACCATATAGCAACAGTATATAAAAACTATAAACAATATACACAAACATATGAACTGAAAACAAACAGTATATAAAAATTCATTCGATAAAACAATATATATTTAATAAAAATGAAAACAATATATACAAACAAATAAACTGAAAATAAACAGTATATAAAAATTCATTCGGTAAACAATATATATTTTAAAAAATAAAAATATTATATAGCATATATAGATAAAAAAAAAGATATTATTTTAATCCGTCGCTATAGTACCTCCGAAATGATTTCCAATTTTCCTAACTATATTATTGTGTTGTTGACCCACACGGGCCACACAATTAAGATTTGGATTACATTAATGGTGGTATCAATTTATGGAGTTCAAATATAGAATTGTAGATTTGTTGCTGTTCCATCATTAATATTAATAGAAGAATTATCTCTAAAATAGAATGTGGGTTATCTTAAATTCAATCAGTTCGGAATTCTGAGATGTTAGCCAACAAATTTCTTTTGAAAACTATACTTTTCGTATATATTTTCTTTGTGCATATTGTAATGGGTTTTAGTATACAGCATGTCCATTTCTGAGATGTTAGCCAATAAATTTGACTTTGATTGAAAAAGTAGGGTTGAGGTATCTATTATCCTTACTACACCTGTTTAATACATATTTGAATTTCAATATCTAGAAATATTTCAGTCATTGGTTCAAAGTAAGATAATTTTATTATGCTCGTTATGGACAGATATGCAAGCATGATATGTAGGAACAGATTTGATCAAATAAAGCATAAGATATATAAAGTTATTACCATGGAATATGGCACCTATGGCAATGTTTCAAAAGAATATTTTTATGGTTAAAATCCGCTATAACGTCACTATTTGAAACACTAATCATAATATTAACAAGGTGTGTAAAATAATCTTTACATATGTGTCATATTCTTAGTAATTTAGTATTCATGTAGGACACCTTTCATTTTTCATTCATATCACTTAGCCAAGAATAAATGTACGATAGAAATGTGACATGTTTCGTTTGAATATGGGACATAATTTATTACGGGCCTGTTTAATGTGAGGTACAAAGAAAGATAGACACGCATATACCGGATGATGACCCACATTCTTTGTCATGTCCCCCCTCATTTGTCCTTTAGGGACTCGTGTTTTGATGTCCACTCAAATATAAGGGGCAACGCTCCTTGATTCTTATCTTTAACTCTTCATATCCAATTCTTATCGTATTCTCTCTCTACCTATTATTTATTGTAATTTTGTACGATTATTCTACAAATTTATTATAATATTCTCTCTCTACCTATTATTTATTGTATATTGTGATCTCTTATTTTAATTGAACCGTAGCTTTTAGTTTGTTTATGTTTGAAATATTTTATTTTTAAAAAAATAATTACAATTAGTTCATATAATAATTAATCTGAATTAATATTTCATTCAATCAAATACAATTTCATTCTAACTACGTACAAATTCTTTCACATCAAAAACTAACTTTCAATATCCCTCATCTATGATTCTACCACATCAAACAACACATAAAAATACATACATCCTTCATTTGTCACCCTCATCTTACAATCTTAATATGTCCCGGTATATCCTTCAATGTCTTCCACATCAAACGGCCCCCAGGGGCCGTTTGATGTGGATGACATTGAAGGATATACCACGACATAGTAAGACTGTACGATGAGGGTAAGACAAATGAAGGATGCATGTATGTATTTTTACGTGTTGTTTGAAGTGGTAGAATCTTAAATAAGTGATATTGAAAGTTAGTGTTTGATGCGAAAGAAATTGTAGGTAGTTAGAATGAAATTGTATTTGATTGAATTAAATATTAATTCAGATTAATTATTGTATGAACTAATTATAATTTTTTTTAATTAAATTATTTCAAATATAAATCAAACTAAAAGCTACAGTTCAATTAAATAAAATATCACAAAATAATTATATTATTATAAATTTGTAGAATGATCATACAAAATTACAATAAATAATAGGTAGAGAGAGAATACAATAAGAATTGGATATGAAGATTCAAAGATAGGAACCAAGGAGTGTTGTCCCTTATATTTGAGTGCACATCAAAACGAGTCCCTAAAGGACAAATGAAGGGGGACATGACCAGACCAGTGTTGCAGAAATCGGATTAATCGGCTGATTAATCACCGATTAATCGGAAAACGGCACTCACCGTGCAGAAAACGCCCTAATCGGCTGCATTAATCGGCCGCCCGTTTTGGGCCGATTTGGGCCGTTTTTTCACCCGATTAGGCCCAAATCCGCCTTTTTTTTATTTCAGTTTTTAATTTTAATATTTTCCGGCCTGGCCCATTCAAAACCCAAAAAAATCAACCACTTTTTTTTTATATTTTCATCCTTTTTCTTTAGTTTTCACACCCGGCCCGGCCCATTTAATTTTTTATTTTGGAGTTTGTTGTGTGTTTTTGGTTTGGATTTTGATACGTGTTGTTTGTTTAGACTTTGATGTGTGTTGTTTTTTTGGATTATATTTTAATGTGAATTATGTATTGAACATCGTTTATGTTTTAACTGGAATTATGTATTTGAACTTTAAATTATATGTGTTTATTAGATTATGAGTTTAGGATATTGAATATTTTTGTTATAAATGTTAATATTATTTGAAATATATATAAAAATTCAGTCCGATTAGATCAAATCGATTAATTCCGATTAATCCCGATTAATCCCGATTAATCCCCTACTCGGAAATTTTCGGCCCGTCCGATTAATCCCGATTAGCGATTTCTGGGACCAGACAGCTCCTCTAATCAAACAAAGAATACGAGCCACCATCTATCTCTCTTTGTACCTCACATCAAACAGGCACGTAATGAATTATGCCCCATATTCAAACGAAACATTTCACATGTCTATCGTACATTTATTCTTGGCAAAGTGATATGAATGAAAATGAAAGGTGTCCCACATGAATACTAAATTACTAAGAATATGACACATATGCAAAGCTTATTTTAGACACCTTGCTAATATTATGATCATTATTTTAAATAGTGGCGCTATAATGCCGTAATAGCGCGCTATAGGAGATTTTGACCATAAAACGCAATTCGCAATGAAAATATAGCTAAAATATTGTTTTGAGCGCTACCGCTATAGCAGCGCTATAGCTCTTGTTTAGAAATAACAATAAATTTATTTTATGTATGAAAATTCTGGTTCATACTAGATCTTTGAGGAATTGCTAAACAGAATAATATATTTTGTATCAATTGTTTTCTTACTATAGTCTTTTTAGCAAAATTTGTGATCATCAATGATTAGATGGCAAAAACCATCTTGATAAAACTTGCAGCGAAAAGCGGGCATTCTCCTAGTTGGTAATAGTTTTATTTCACGTGTTTACAAAATGAAGCATGTCCATATATGTCCTTTTGTTGACCATAAAATAATGAGAAATAATAAAGTATGAACGCCTTAACCTTATTTATTTAATAAATGAGAATTTATAATATTTAGACCATAAATTCACCATCTCAATGGATTTGGGGCCATTGTAAGTCCTTTTTTTTAAACCATCAAGTCATCATTGAAACATGATAATTGAAAATTTAGTGTTAATTAAAATCTTAATTACATGTGAATATTCTATAATATTAGACAGTTAGTGAAAACTAATACAAAATTAAATAAAATAATTTAAATGGCTCAAATATAAATTTTAAAAATTACAATTGCAATGAAGGTAGAGATTTTATGGCCACTTTATTTAAAACCTTTATAAATTGTGCACACTATTCTTGTTCACTCGTTGGTATACAAAAAACAGATTGAAACTGGTGGACATAATTTTTGTATGGGCCATTGTGAAATTTTGAATAAACTCAAATATTTATGTAAACCAAGTCTATTGAATATATTTTACTCTTTTGTTGGATCCCAAGCATGTTGTCCAATTTACAAAGATATATATATATATATTTGATCTTTTGACTTGTAGTGCATTTCTTGTCAATTCTCATTTATATGCATTTATTATATCATCATGCTAGACAAATGAAAGATTAGCATAAGGAATGTAGACAAGGTGTGAATAGCTCGGCTCGAGAGCAGCTGAGAGCTGCGCAAAAAATACTCAACCTTCAGATGAGTTATCAACAGGCAAAAGAGAGAAATTATCGAAAACTCTCTATTACGAGGGTTGGGATACTTTTGAGTATACTGAGTTTTAAGTGAATATAATATTGAATGAGACTCAAAAGATATTGTAGCTGCAACCTTAATAGTGAATAATGACCTGATGTCTTAAAAGAAAGGATAAGATAGGATTAGTGCTACTTGCGGAAACTACTTTAAAAATTTATTCTCTTTTTACATCTAAGTCACATCATGTATCTTATTGTAATTTAATTATTTTAAAAATACAAAAAATAAAAAATATTATTAGTCAACAAATTTCACCCGTCATTATTCTTTGTTGTTATCTAGAACAACACATTGGCCTGGCTTAGGGACCTTAAAAAGTGCATTTATACATATTTTGCATATAAGTCCTCGATTTTAAAATTATTACAAAACCAATAATAAAAGCCCAAAAAAGAGGTGGGAAAAGACCAACAATTAGGGGTGGCAATGGTTCGGATAATATCTGAAACGAACAGGAACCGTATCAAAAAAAATATCTGGATCTGAATCAAAATAATTATATCCGCTCAAAACTATATTCGGGCCGGATCCGCTTTTATGGATGTGGATATGGATACGAATCTTGATTTGAGACTTCAAATATGAGGGTCATATCTGGATTGAATCCGGATAACTATCTAATATGAATATCCATTTTCGAAATTTGACTTTAAGATTTTGATATAATTGTGATACTATTTGTATATTTTTTTCTTGTAATAAAACTATATAACATATAAAACACAACATATTTTTTATGATAAATAAAAAATTTATAATAATAAGATTATAAATCATGAAATAGACGTACAATATATTTGTATCATATTAATAACCAAAAAAGGTCCGGATTCATATCCATATCCGAAAAATCTGAACCATATCTAGCTCCATATAATATCAAAACTGTATTCAAGAACCGAATAGAACTGTATCTGGAACCGGATTCGGCAAAAAAGATTGATAAAGATATAGTAAGAGCACTATCTTCGGACCATTGCCATGCACCCCTACCGAACAATTAATTAATTCTTTTATAAAAAAAGGGTTTTTGTTGAGTGAGTGAGATGTAAATATGTTTAGAAAGCACATCCTCCTAAATATTTTGGTTATCTAGTTGATATACAAGTTCGTCTAATTATAATTTACAAATACAATATTCTCTCGACGTCGTGAATATTTAAATTTTATTACTTATTTCGATATAAAATGTATAAAACAATAATTATGAAAAATTGAAATTAATTCATAGTACATAAATAATATATAATAATTATGTCGAAATTGGTTATTTTTAAAAAAAAATTACATCATAAGATACTTTTTTTCATTTATCATTCATTCAAAAACATTTTCTATATCACATCAAATTTTCTACAAGTAATTTTATGTATATTAAAAAAATATTAATTTTATATTTTTAAGATCTCGCTTGGCACTCCTCCCAGAACGACAAGACCTTCCCTGCAAATACTAATATTCATGAAAGAGAGATAAATGATACTAGTATCACATACTAATATTAAAAGTGAAAGAGAGATATTCTTATTAAGTCTTAGTAAAATATACTAAGACTTTATTGTATTTTGGACTATAATATTTTATTTTGGAGTTTTAACTAAAATGTTGCATGAATTGAGTTTCTACTTATCAGTACATGATTGCTCCTATATATATATATATATTAGGATATTTATACCGGGAGTTGTGCAAAAGTACGGTGCCTGAACGGAAGAATATGGGGGGTTGTATTATGTTACTTCAGATGTGGGCTTGGACGCGTTTCAAGTTCGGACGACCGACTCCTCCCCTCCAACCCCGAATAAGAATCGAATTGCATGTTGCTTCGCGTTCCACGCCTTCCAATATGACATGGTATATTCGACCTTCAATTTAACTGCTTCTATTATGGTTACATGTTTAATTTCTAAATCCGCTCTAACTATATCTAGAATTAATCCCCTAACAAGCGCACTCGTTAACTGTTTGTGGTCTTTTCGAGGGGTCTGATTAGTACACACGTGTGGTTGTTTAAATGTTTTAATCTCCCATAATTCATTTTTCCTATTAATCGAACCGTGCATCCTCCAACTACATCTTGTACCTTCATCTTTAAGCTTGCAGACTACAATGTATCTCTTTTTGCTTGAGTGGTCAACTATTATTTCTCGGTGACGCTTGACACTGTATGCTCTTACAGTCGATTGTAGTTCTAATTTTGTTTCGAATGTATGCCCCTTATACAATATTTCATCATCTCTTTCAGTCACACGCCTACCTGACACAACATCATTTATTGCATATTCCCACATCAAACTATCTTTGAACTCCGCTGCCGGTGGATCGTCAAAAGTCCCTGCACTAACCATTTCACCCATTTCCATATATTGGAATCGCGTTATCCTTTCTTCTTCGTTAAGCTCATAAATTTCCCCTTCCTCTTCGTCTTCTGACCCCATTACCAGTTTCTCGTCCAATTCATTTTCTTCATCTATTTCTGGAAAAATATTATTACTCGCTCGGGCCATATCAAATGCCGCAAAAATGTCTTCATTCTCACATTCATTTCCATCCTCGTCCAATTCATTTTCGTTTGCATTTGAAACTAACATTGAAGGATATACCGCGACATAGTAAAATTGTATGATTGTAACTTCGCGAAAACTTGTCGTGGTGTAATTACGTGTTAACAAAGAAATTTATAAGTCTCCTAATTCATTAACAAAGTGTATATGCGGAATTTGAGTTTAGAGTGTCGAACACAAGGAAGCAAGGCCTTAAATATTTTAACGTTCGATTCTCACTTTTATTTTAGTGTTGTGGTTTTGAAAAGTTGTTGTTGCTGTTTTAAATAAGAAAAGTTGCAAGAAAAAAAGAGATAAAAACAAATTTTCTTTTTAAGAGTTTAAAAGAGAAACAGTAGGTAAATGATGACGATTTGTGTAACTTGAGAATCACTAATCATAAAAAATAGCAAATTAATTATATAGTATTTATAAGCAAGGTTTAATTAATTTTCTTCCAAAAATCAATTAATAAACTCATCAAACTTCAGATCCATTCAAAAACTTCTATTTTTAAGTTGTTCTTATACTTGATTCAACCCTTATTTGAATAAAAGAAAGACTCTTTCAAGTAAATATTACTCAAACAAATCTAAGCAATTCTCATAAATATTTCACGTCAAATCATTCTTCTAAATAACTCAACTTAGATCTCATGAAAAAAATGTCAAGATTTAATCTTAAAATACCATAATAAAATGCAAAGTTTCACTTAAGATTTCATCAACAAAAGTCACACAAAAAGTCTTACCCTACTCTTAAAACTACTCACTCATGTCCACAAAAACCATATTTACATATTCTTGATTTATT
Organism: Juncus inflexus; assembly: GCA_024447665.1. Taxonomy (NCBI): domain Eukaryota; kingdom Viridiplantae; phylum Streptophyta; class Magnoliopsida; order Poales; family Juncaceae; genus Juncus; species Juncus inflexus. The sequence goes on from JAJHPC010000006.1 coordinate 5,152,205, forward strand.
TTATTCATCCAAAAATAAAGAGAAAAACAAATCAAACCCTAAAGATGCCAATCATTCTCGATCTCTCCCCTTCTTGGTCGATTTAGCACTTGCTCCTTCTAGATCAAGCACTTCTAAAATTCTACTCTCTCTTTTCACTCTCAAGAAATGAGGATTTGAAGCTTGTGGACATTAATGGTGGAAAAGAAAAAAATGAAGAATGAAAATGGTGAAAAATGGATATTTCGGAGTGGGATGTTCGTTTAACATGGTACCTGCATGCTCAATAAGAGTGCGATTTTTACGCTATACTATCCCATTTTGTTGTGGAGTGCGTGGAGCGGAAAATTCACGTTTATATCCCTTTTTGAGCAAAAGTCGTCAAATTTTGTATTTTTGAACTCGCCACCATTATCGCTACGAACCGTAATGATAGTAGTGCCTTGTTCATTTTCCACAAAGGAACAAAATTTGATGAACACATCACTAGTTTCATTCTTTTGAATCAAGAAATAAACCCAAGTAAAGCGAGAGTAATAATCTACAATTAAAAAATAGTACCTTTTACCCGCGAGGCTAGAGATGCTCATAGGGCCACACAAGTCGAGGTGAAGGAGTTCGAGAGGGCGCTTCGACAAAATTACCATCTTGGACTTAAAACCCTTTGACTTGTAGTGCTTACCACGCTCACAAGTATTGCATAACCCATTTAGCTTAAGTTTGTGTGATGGTAAACCAGTAATTAGTTCTTTACAGGATAATTTTGAAATCGTGTCCATGCATACATGGCCCAGTCGCCTGTGCCATAGATGCGAAGTCGATTCCGAAGTGGTCAGACAATGAGTGCCTGACACAAAAGAATGAAAGTCAAAGAAATAAATGTTGCCCATTCTTTTTCCCATGCAAACTGTAATATGATCCGAATTTCGAATCACATGTCAATTAATGTTATCGAATTTCACATCTTATCCTGCATCACACAATTGGCTTATGCTAATTAGGTTATGTTTAAGTTCTACCACAAAATAGACATTCTCCAATGTCCAATTACTTGTGCCGATCGAGTCTAGACTAACTATCTTTCCTTTCTGATTCCCACCAAAAGTGTGACATCTCCTCCGTCGAAGGGTCTCAAGGTCTTGAACTTACTCTTATCCCAGGTCATATGGCGGGAACAACCACTATCCAAACACCACTGATCGGTTTTGCATGATGTACTTAGACATATCTACAAGAAAGCATATTTGTTAAAATGAATACGAGTATTTAACTAATATGATTTCCTGCCCATAGCTCCCCCTTAAAAATATGGCTTAGGTTAAAATGGGGGGAGTTTACCGAAGCGTCTAGGTAGACTTCGGTACCTCCAAGTCGAAGGTAGGTCTATCAGAGTTTCTATCTTTACGCATCCAAACAAATTTTGAAGAATTAGCAGGCTTACGCATTAAACACTCTACTGAGATATGGCCTATTTTGCAACAATAATTGCAAAATGAACAAGTCGGGTTCGAAGCTCTGATAGCAATTGTTGTTTGATTGGAGGCCTGTAGGGGGTTTTATAGGCCTAAACATGCGGAAGTGTGGATTTGATGAACACCAGCTATGTTGACGAAGTTCGACTAGGTGGTTGCTTTTGCTGTAACCACCCGTTCTCACTAATGGCCCTTACCACGTTCGCGAGCACCTACTCTCCGGGTATGTCTTTCGGCTCCTTGATTCCACTAATCCAAATAGTATTTTCTTTTACAAGACCACGATTCACCGTTCGCTTTACAACAACTCGCAGCGAAGCGATGAAACAAAACTTACAATGATTTCATTTAATCAAATAACAATAATAAACTCACTCACTAATTTCTCTCTAATCTCACTAAAGAATATTGAGTAAATTTCTTAAACACCAGCTAGGGAGTGATCTGAATTTTTCCCCTTTATTTTCATTTTTCAATATTTTCTATAATTGACAAATATTGAGCTGTCAAACCTGTTCAGATTTTGTCTGCTGTCAAAATCTCCATTTTTGACTCACTTAGAAGTTAAATTTAAAATTTCTTAAAGAGGGAAATTTGTATCCCTCTCTGTTATTTTTCTATAGCCATATCATACTCCTTCATAGGATCTACGGTTCGAGATTTATGGCCCAAATACTGAAGACGTATCAGCAGATTTCGGGCTGATTTGGCCCATCTTTGTCGCTTTGCTCCATTTTTATGTTTCGATAAAAAAATCAAATAAAAACATAAATAGCTCCAAACAAGAACTCCATGACTCCCGGCTCTTTTTGAAAAAAATGTGTCACGTCTGTCTTGAAGCGTACTCTTAGAACGTCTTTCTTGAACTTGCGATTTATCTGTACTAATTCCTGATACTCAAAATATTATTAGTAACTCAGAATTATTTTAAACATCTCAAACCGAGAACAACAAACCCCCCCTTTTGATGATTTTCAAAACAATTCCGAAAAATACATAGTATTTTATATCTTCTCTCCCCTTTTGAAAACAATCAAAAGGAACATCAAACGAGAGAACAAAGCTCTCCCTAAATAGATGCTCTCCCGTAATCCAATAACCCGTTTAAAAGGAATCTTTAACAAAAAAATATTTTTGTAACGACAAAATCGTAAAAGAATTTAGGGTTTAGCAAAAAGTTTTAAATAGGTGATTTTACAACAAATTTTCTTCAAGACTAAATTTTATATATTGAGAAATCCCTTTTATATTATTGAAACATACATATAGTCATCGAACGAAGTTTAAAAGTAATAGTTTCTAAAAGAAAATTTAGGAGAAAACATAAAGTACCGAAATATAATTTATAATGAGATAAAAATGAGAATTAGGTTTTGACAAGAGTTACATAACCTCGACCAAGTGTCAAAAATATTATTGACTTCAATCTAATGAATCAACTCGATCAATTTCTTCACATGACCTTGATTTGCAAAAGACACAAGTCCCGTCGAATATTCACATTTCTCGATTTGTTCCCATCAAGCTGTCTAAATTTCCTTTATGTAAAACAAAAACGTTCTTGACCACAAGTTAGATCTGCCAAAGAAAAACTTGACCACAACTCCCCTTTAGAATATGACTAATTTAAATTGGGGGAAACTCGAAGCGTCTAGTGAACTTCGATTTCTCCTCATTTAATGAGAAATTCAGTAGAGATTTGCCTTACTAGCTACAGGACGAAGACGCATGAATAAGATCCCATATGCTTCGGCTATAGGATCTATCATGTATGCCATGATATGTACTAGATAAGATGTGTCATACTCATTGAGCGCAACAAGCAGGTTTCAGTCTAATCCAGGTGAAAGTCACTGGATGGCTGTTAAAAGAATCCTTAATTACTTATGAAGAACTAAGGACCTGTTCCTAGTCTATGGAGGTATGGAAGACGAGCTCGTTGTAAAGGGTTACACCGACGCAAGTTTCCAGACAGACTCAAACGACCTTAGATCGCAATTAGGTTATTTATTTTGCCTAAATGGAGGCGCAGTGACTTGGAAGAGTTCCAAGCAATGTTCTGTAGCAGATTCTTCAACGGAAGCAAAGTATATAGCCGCTGCAGAAGCGGCTAAAGAAGTTGTTTGGATAAAGAACTTTTTGGAGGAGCTAAGAGTAGTTCCGAGCATCTCGGAATCATTGAATCTATATTGTGACAACAATGGAGCGATCGCACAAGCAAAGGAACCAAGATCTCACCAAAAGTCCAAGCACATACTGTGACACTTCCATCTAATCAGAGAGATCATACAAAGGTGTGATGTTAACATGTGTCGAGTGCCATCGGATGACAATGTCACTGATTCATTAACTAAACTAATGGTGTTATGCCCTAGGCCAAAGTGTTTGTGACCTAGATGATGGATTGTAATAACAAACATAATATTTATTCTAAGATATTTCATATAATATGTGCGTATAGGTTATTTTAACATAATTAAAATAGACCATGAATATGCAATTCAACTTTATGTCATCAAAGTGCGTGACTTTGATAGTAAAACTATAAAGTGTTATGAATGCTATTCTAAATCGTCCCTGGTCATTTATAGGATATTTATGGAGACAAATATACTTGCAGATACATTTAAATATATATTTATATACAAGCTATAAATGTACACCCAGTATATTAGTTGATCGATGATTATGTTTTACCGATTATGGATAAATAGTTATCAAGTCATTAAGATAGGTATATGTTAGAGATCATATACTGGACTGACCCGCCATATGAATGCTACATGTTTTACGTCATTAGCGATTCTTGTAACATAAAGTATTTATAGTCCTTTGACCTGAGATTGTCTCGGTTCCCAACATGAGTAATTTTATACTTTAATATAATCTAACACTGCCTTTAACCGGGTGGTCATAACGGTTATGATTAGGTATACAATGAATCATGTAGAGGGATGAGTACAATCAAGACGGGATTTGTTCCTCTCATAAATGAGAGAGATATCTTTAGGCCTCTTGATGAATTGAACTGAAGAAATGTATGGCCATACTCAAATGAATTAATAAGAGTTATTAATGTCATTTGTTCTTGTTCAGTTTTATTTGGGATCAAGAAATATTAATCGATTTATATAAGGATGGCATATTACATGCCTTACGATCGATATAGATATCGCGTGAGAAAGGGACTAAATACGTGTTTGCTGATTACGTAAATCGGATCACCGATATTCACTTAAATTGGGTAGTCATGATGGCTTGCGAGAGTCCGCTCATGATTTATAGACTGTCAAGTCTATTACCAACATTAAGTGAACCTACAGGGTCACACACAAAGAACAAACTAAAACGGGCGCAGAAAGTCCTAGCGACTTATATGATGAGTTGCATAAGAATATCACAAAATATATCGTCATCTTATATGATAAGATATGATATATATGTATATAAAGACTATGAGCACAAAAGATCATGTAATCTAGAAGAGTCTAGATTATGGCATATGGATAATGATGAGTGATGCCATACATATCTTTTAGTGTGAAGAGACATGACTCTTCACCTCTCTATAAGAACATAGAAGGCTCCAAATTCACAACACAACACATCATTCTCTCTCTCATTATTTCTCATTCTTTTTTGTGAGACAAAAGAGAGAAAATATACTTCCTAATTTGTATGACAAAATTATGAAAGGGTGCTTTCTTTTTGTATGACAAAAACGAAAGAGTGTGATTATATGAGAGGAATTATATACATCTTTTGTGAGATAAAATAAGAAGAAGAAAAAGAGTTTTCTTATGCAAAAGGAGAACAAGCTACTAGCATATATATTGTTCTTTTTCCCGTTTTAAGAAGTTTGTTCGTGTGGATACCGGTAGAGGCGTTCGTACTTTCGGCGCTTGTGATCTATTCGGCCTAAGAAGATGAGAACGGGATGTTGAGAGTTTCGGTGGAGACCGATTGTGTGTGCGGTAGATGACTTCCGTACGATCCGACCTAGACGGCCTAGACGGACGGAAAATCGGTTAGGAGGGTAACCGGTTTAGAGGCGCATGGACAACACGCATGGTTTGAGCGTCACGGATTAAGCATAATCCGAAAGGTATCTTTAAGATTTATTTCTTTGATTTAACCGATAAGCACGGATCCTCGGATTGGTTTTGGACGAAATTTTTGTCTTTCGCTGCGTTATGCACGTTTGAAACCCAATAGTGGTATCAGAGCGACGTGCGTGTTTCAGTTAAATTGAGTCGGTATATATGTGATATATACTATTTAGATACCATTTATAATTTTGATTTATAATTATAAGGCTTGCATATAGAGTATTCAAGTGTTGAATATTCTTAATAGAAAAGATGCGATTAATGGATATGATCCAAGAGTTACATCCCAAGAATGCGACCAAAGGATATGACCAAAGGATGTGATCCAAAAGTTATGTCCAAGAGATGCGATCAAAAGATGCGATGAATAGATGTGATCCAGAAGTTGTGTCTAAAAGATGCCGATAAGGGATACGATCCAAAGGTTGCGTCCAAGTGTTGCATCTAAGAGTTGCGACCAAGAAATATGATCCAAAGGTCACGACCAAGGATTGCGACTAAAAGGTGCGACCAAAAGGTGCGATTAACGGGTGTGACCAAGGGATGCGATTCAAATGTCACATCCAAAAGACGCGACAAAAGGTTGCGACCATCGGATGCGACCAAAAGGTGCGACTAACGGGTGTGACCAAGGGATGCGATTCAAATGTCACATCCAAAAGACGTGACGAAAGGTTGCGACCAACGGATGCTACCAAAGGGAGCGACTAAAAGGTGCGACTAACGGGTGTGACCAAGGGATGCGATGTCACATCCAAAAGACGTGACGAAAGGTTGCGACCAACGGATGCGACCAAAGGGTGCGACTAAAGGGTGTGACCAACGGATGCGATCCAAATGTCACGTCCATAAGATTGCGACGAATGGGTGCGACCAAAAGGTTCGACTAAAGGGTGTGACCAACGGATGCGATCCAAATGTCACGTCCATAAGGTTGCGACGAATGGGTGCGACCAAAGGGTGTGACCAATGAATATGATCCGAATATCACGCCCAATAGGTTGCGACTAACGGTTGCGACCAAGAGGTGCGACCAACGGGTCTAATCGACATGCGCAACTAAGAGGTACGACCGAAAAGGTGCAATCGCAAGAGTTGCAAACTCTTGAATAGTTGTGTCTTCATGAAAGGGTGCATACCATGAATTACCTTTTTGAAATGGTGCATGTGATGCATTACTTCATGAAAAGTTGCATGTGATGTATTGAATTCATGAAAAGATGCCTATGATGTATTAATGTGTAGAAAAATGTGTGTTGACAAAGTTGACCAGGTGTTGACCATGTTGATCATGTTGACAGTTAACTGTTGACCCACTATGTTGACTGTGGACTATGTTGACTGTTAATTGTATTGACTGTTAATTGTTGACATTTGACTACACTAATTTACCCCTTGACTGTTGACCATTAAATTGGTCAAAAGTTGACCATGACCTGGTCAAAATATTGACCATTGACCGTTGACCTTGTCAAATGTTGATCGTTGACCGAGTCAAATGTTGACCAAATCAAACATTGAGTTTTGACCTGCCAAATGTTGACAATGATGACCGCGCCCCGAATTCGTATTCGTAAGCCTTATGTACATATATTTTATAAATGGGTAAATAATCGAAACATAATATGATTATGTTTATATTTGATATATTTGTTGATACGTGTTGATATAATGAAAGAGTTCATTAGGCATAACACATCCATCATGGAGATGAAGGAGTTCATCGTCCATCATGAATACATCATTAAGATGACAAGTTCATTTTTAACCACACATCATGGCAATGAAAGAGTTCATCGATTTCTATACATGGAAATAAGATTTTCATATACAATCTAAGAAAAATTTCATGGAGATGAAATATATATTAGAAAATCTTTATGTTAGTTCATAAAGATCAAGGTCATGGTATATCATTGTTATTATCTTTATTCTATTAGTACATGTGATGTTCTTCGAATATTGCATAATAACATATAATATTAAATAAAATCCCTCAAAACAATGTTAAGTCATGAAGTGCCTTCCATAAGTCTAAATCTCTTGATACTATGATCGACCCTGCATAGGTCATGCCAAAGCTGGGTATGTAGGGACAATCTTAGGAGGAGAGAATGCGGGAAATGGGAGCCAACATAGGTCATGCCAAAGATGAGTGTGTTGGGTATTATTTTGCCGATGATTAGACATGGTTTGACTTAACTGGGCTATTAAGTCGGACTTGGGCTCGGGGCATACGATAGGATATATACGTCGGGCATATGATGCTTATCCTATGCTATTCAAGAGTTGTATGAGATAAAATTGGAATTATTCCTACCTAAATAAGTTAACTTCTGGGCGATGAGCCAAAGCTCACTTAGGACTCAATTGAAATATGGATCTTGTCTCACTATGAAACTTCATGGATTGAAAGTTTCCAAATCAATGCGATTGAGGGTTATTGGTTTGATTAAAAAATAGTGGGAGCTATTATATGAAATATTTAAAGAATAATAGTTTTTGCATATTATTCAAATCGAATATTATATCTATTTATGTCTCACAATAGGTCCTTGAGAAGGACAGCTAGCATAAGATGCTTATAATCTTTAAAATGAACATGGACAAGTGTTGTCAATAATGTTCTTGTGCTCAAAAGGAACGTAAAAAGTACTCCCAAAGATAAGGGCAAGATGTTGCCGAGGCTTCGGCCTTAGGTAAGAAATTAGTATCTTTTGCAGTGAATCAGTTCATTGAAAGAAACCATAATTTCTCAAGAAGATACGAAAAAGGGAATGAAAGGATAGTGTGACTACCGCTTCAAGTATTTTTTGTTATAGAAATTAACTTGTCTATTTCACATCATGTGTATTAGATACACGATGTGAATCACACATTTGTGAAAATGTGCTGACAAAGTTGTAGACTATTGAGTAAATATGATGTTAACATATGAGTGACAAATGTAGCAAAAGTTGTTGCATTTTCTCAAGTAACTCATTTATTTATATTGTCTTTTTGGACTTATCGCCGACATAATTAATTGTTATTTAATGTCGACAATAAATTTTGTATTATCTATAGTTCGAGTTTATCTATGGATGGTTATTAATTTATTATTGAGAATAATAATTTCATCATTCACAAATGTCAATTTTCTTTGGAAATATTCCAATAGAAAAATTACCTTATGTGTTATATCGAACAAGATAATTATGAGTCTATCTATAACATTAATATTAAGAATTTAAATCTAGCATTGTCGCTTGGTCTACTTAAATAAGATGAACATTTACTAAATCCATTAAGATGGATTTTGAAATTCATTTGATTTTGAATCATTTGAAACATGTGTAACTTATTTATTAAACAAGATGACATATACGTCTTTCACAAAGTAAGGTGAAAGCAAGTTACTTATTGGCTCTCATACATAGTGATGTATATTCATCAATGAGTGAAGGTGCTATAGAAAACTACTTCATCGCTTTATTGAAATAATAAATTTGAATATTTTGAAAAGTACAAAAGTTACAAATAATGAAGTAGAGAATAAAACTTGGCTTCGAAAAATCAAATTTCTTTGATGAGATCGAGGAGTCGAGAACCAAGTGTTTGATCATCATGATAACTATATCGAACTTTATTAGATATAGTTCGATTATGATGAGTCAAATATATCTTCTATTTCTTTCGGGGTTACGCTCTTATTGCGTTCATACTGAATATAATTCCATCTAAGCAGTTGTAAAAGACTCCATATGCGATATGGACTGGTAGGTGTATCAGATTATCTTTTATCAAGATTTGAGGATATAATACTTAATTGAAGCATCATGCATCTAATCGGATTAGTGCTTATTGTGGAATATCCTAAGAAAAGTAAAGGATATTACTTCTATAATTAATATGAGAACAAAGTATTTGTTACTCAAAAATTATATCTCTTTGGAAGAAGTGTTTCCAAAAAGAATTAGTGGGAGTAAATTTGAAAAGTTAAAATTCCACATATTGACAGTAATGCTCTGATGGAAATTAATTCAGATTTCAAGTAGTGATTGAGTATGCAAATAATCAACTAGAATCTCAAGATGTTCAAGAGTCTGAGTATATAACATAAGTGTATTCATGTAGATCTATTAGAATTTATCGCAGGTCCGAAAAATATAGATTTTTCGTGTCTAATGATAAAAATTTCGTACTCATAGATGATGAGTCCACATTCTACTAATAGACTATGATGAGTCAAGGCTCTAATGGTTAGAGACTTTGAAAGTTGAGATGTAATCCATGTCAGACAATCAAGTTTTGAATTTGATTGATCCATCAGATGGAAATACGGTTTTAAAAGAAAGACCGACATGGATAATGTGCAAACATATAATGCATGATTTGTGGTTAAGTTAAACTCATAGTATAGACTATGATAATATTTTTCAAGACATCATACTTATGTATTTCAGAATTTTCTTAGGCATATGTTCATGGTATGACTTTAAAAGATGTCAAGTGGATGTCAAGACGTTGTTTCTAAATAGAAACATATGAAAGTATGTATATGATATAACTTGAGAGTTTTGTCTATCCTAAATTTTTTGAAAAGAGTTCGCAAGTTGCATAAATTCATTTATGAATTAAAGCAAACATCTCTAGGTGAATATTTATTATTTGATGAAATAACCAAACAGTTTGGTTTTATCAAAAATTAAAGATAAATCTTATGTTGACAAGAAATTCAGTGGGAGCTTAATTACGTATGATGTGAATTAAGTGTAACAAGCACACATAAGTTTAATCTTAGTGAAAGTCACTAAATAATAATCAAGAGTACGATTATATACTTGAGAAGGATAAAGTATTCTTCTTAGATTATGGTGGACATAAAAATTATGCAAAGTATTTGCATATGACAATATTTGATAATCCATTTAAGAACCCAATCCCTTAAATGATGGTGATTATGTTAGGTCAACTGGTATGTGATACCACATAGATCAATGAGTATGAGATACTTGGTTGATTTGGCCTAGTGCAAGTGGGAGATTGATGGTGTTATGCCCTAGACCAAAGTGTTTGTGACCTAGATGATGGATTGTAATAACAAACATAATATTTATTCTAAGATATTTCATATAATATGTGCGTATAGGTTATTTTAATATAATTAAAATAGACCATGAATATGCAATTCAACTTTATGTCATCAAAGTGCGTGACTTTGATAGTAAAACTATAAAGTGTTATGAATGCTATTCTAAATCGTCCTGGTCATTTATAGGATATTTATGGAGACAAATATACTTGCAGATACATATAAATATATATTTATATACAAGCTATAAATGTACACCAGTATATTAGTTGACTGATGATTATGTTTTACTGATTATGGATAAATAGTTATCAAGTCATTAAGATAGGTATATGTTAGAGACCATATACTGGACTGACCCGCCATATGAATGCTACATGTTTTACGTCATTAGCGATTCTTGTAACATAAAGTATTTATGGTCCTTTGACCTGAGATTGTCTCGGTTCCCAACATGAGTAATTTTATACTTTAATATAATCTAACACTGCCTTTAACCGGGTGGTCATAACGGTTATGATTAGGTATACAATGAATCATGTAGAGGGATGAGTGCAATCAAGACGGGATTTGTTCCTCTCATAAATGAGAGAGATATCTTTAGGCCTCTTGATGAATTGAACTGAAGAAATGTATGACCATACTCAAATGGATTAATAAGAGTTATTAATGTCATTTGTTCTTGTTCAGTTTTATTTGGGATCAAGACATATTAATCGATTTATATAAGGATGGCATATTACATGCCTTATGATCGATATAGATATCGCGTGACAAAGGGACTAAATACGTGATTGTTGATTAGGTAAAACGGATCACCGATATTCACTTAAATTGGGTAGTCATGATGGTTTGCTAGAATCCGCTCATGATTTATAGACTGTCAAGTCTATTACCAACATTAAGTGAACCTACAGGGTCACACACAAAGAACAAACTAAAACGGGCGCAGAAAATCCTAGCGACTTATATGATGAGTTGCATAAGAATATCAGAAAATATATTGACATCTTATGTGATAAGATATGATATATATGTATATAAAGACTATGAGCACAAAAGATTATGTAATCTATAAGAGTCTAGATTATGGCATATGGATAATGATGAGTGATGTCATACACATCTTTTAGTGTGAAGAGACATGACTCTTTACCTCTATATAAGAACATAGAAGGCTCTAAATTCACAACACAACACATCATTCTCTCTCTCATTATTTCTCATTCTTTTTTTTAGACAAAAGAGAGAAAATATACTTTCTAATTTATATGACAAAATTATGAAAGGGTGCTTTCTTTTTGTATGACAAAAATGAAAGAGTGTGATTATATGAGAGGAATTATATACATCTTTTGTGAGATAAAATAAGAAGAAGAAAAAGAGTTTTCTTATGCAAGAGGAGAACAAGCTACTAGCATATATATTGTTCTTTTTCCCGTTTTAAGAAGTTTGTTCGTGTGGATACCGGTAGAGGCGTTCGTACTTTCGGTGCTTGTGATCTATTCGGCCTAAGAAGATGAGAACGGGTTGTTGAGAGTTTCGGTGGAGACCGATTGTGTGTGTGGTAGATGACTTCCGTACGATCCGACCTAGACGGCCTAGACGGACGGAAAATCGGTTAGGAGGGTAACCGGTTTAGAGGCGCATGGACAACACGCATGGTTTGAGCGTCACGGATTAAGTGTAATCCGAAAGGTATCTTTAAGATTTATTTCTTTTATTTAACCGATACGTACGGATCCTCGGATTGGTTTTGGACGAAATTTTTGTTTTCCGCTGCGTTATGCACGTCTGAAACCCAACATAAACCACTCCCGCAAGCGAAGCATGAGGGTCATGTTAGGTCTATGGGCATAAGATGCTTAGAGTTGGCCTAGTGCAAGTGGGAGACTGTAGGATTAGTGCCCTAGGCCAAATGTATTTGTGCTAGGAAATGGATTATGTATTAATACATTATTATTTATTCAATAAAAGTTGTTAATGTATCTGTGTGTATGGGTTGTGAATGTAAATTTCTTAGTGCCCATAGACCAAATGTATCTGTGTGTTGGCCTAGTGCAAATGAGAGACTGTAGGATTAGTGCCCTAGGCCAAATGTATCTGTGTGTATGGGTTGTGAATGTAAATTTCTTATATCAACCAAGAATGTCACTTCGAGTTCACGTCATCAGAATAAGTGATTCTGATAGTAGAACTGTGAACCAACGAATGACATTCTGAATCATCCCTAGTGATATGTGGGATGTTTATAGAGATAAACATACTTCAAGTAAGAAGCTACATATCTATACTAGTATATTCCCAGACCGGATGATCATGTTCTGCTGACCATGGACATAGGGATGTCAAGTCTGGAATATAGGTTCGTGTTAGAGAACACGTGCTAGACAGACCACACTATGAGAATATACATGGTATATGTCATTAGTGATTCTCATATGAATAGTATGCTTGTTCCTACGACCTGAGGTCACCATGGATTCCTTCATGTGGAACTACATACTTTAATATGATCCTACGTCATCCTTAACATGATGATTATTAAGGTCATCATTAGGTATGCACTGAATCATGACGAGCAATGTGAGTGACCAAGATGGGATTTGTTCCTCTCGACAAGGGGGAGATATCTCTGGGCTCCCTGATGAACTAGGACTGAAGGAAATGCTTGGCCATGCTAAAAATGGATTAACATATGTTGTTAATATCGTTTTGTATTTACTCAGTCTAATTCTCAATCAGGAAAGAGACTTTGATCAAACTCAAGGATGACATATTACCGTGCCTTGTGATCAAGGCGTATATCGTAGAACAAAAGGAACTAGCACATGTTTATTCATATAGGTTTATGATCACTGATCATTTCATTTAACATGGGTAGTCATGACATCAGTCTAGAGGTTACTCATGACTTACGATCTCCAGAAGATCATTGCCAGCGTTAAATGGAACCTACATGGTCACACGATGAATTCCATTCGTACAGGATGAAAATACCTCAATAACAGTTATACATGTGATGTATAAATGGGCGAAAGAATAAATCAAATATTGGATATTTCATTGTGCTGGAATTACTGTTTACGTGCAGGAATTATTGTTCACGCACAGGAAATACTGTTCACATGTTCGAACGGAACAGATATGGTATGTGCTGATTTGCTTGGCGGACAAGCATTGTTTATGTGGAAACAACGGTCTGTTCGAAGCAGCAATTACTGTTCACATGGCAGGCAGGATTTGTTTACTTAATGAAAGTTGCCATTCTTTCACCCCTCTCTCTAGTATAAATAAAGGGGTAGCCCCCTTCTATTCGACACAAAATTCAAGAAGCCTTAGAGGCCGTCTATTACATAGAAAAGAGAGAGAAAATTTTGAGAGATTTTCGGAAAGTATTCCGGACTTGTCTAGCCTGTTGGGTTTCTACCGTTCATAATGCATCGGAAAAATAAAAACAAAACAAAATCGAATTCGAAACCCAAAAGAAGGATCCGCGAATTACAATTAAATCAAAGAAGAGTTCATAACTTTGTACCTTCGGATTACGCTTAATCCGTGATGATCGAAAGTGAATTTGGTTGACGCTTTTCTTTGCCCGATTCCAAACCGGTTTCCAAACTGATCCTTTGTATGTTTCGCCTAACTGGTCTCACAAACCGATCTCCAAACAAACCGATTCTCCAAGCAAACCGATCCTCCAAACAAACCGATTCTCCAAACAAACCAAGTCTCCAAACAAAACCACAGTTTCAACCCGAATCACAAAGACGCTGCACTTAATTTATGAGAGGAATAAATCTTATCTTAATTAAACTCTTTCCTTCGCATAATTCATTATATACCTAATTATAATCTTTATGACCGCCCGGTTAAAGACGATGTTAGATTATATTAAAGTATAAAATTTCTCATGTAGGAAACTGAGATAATCTCAAGTCTAAGGATTACAGATACATTCTTTACTGAGAATAACTAATGACGCGAACCATGTAGTATTCTTACAGTGGGTCAATCCAGTATATGTTCTCCAACATATACTTACGTTAATGACTTAATAACTCTTATTCATGATCAGTAAAATGTGACCATCAGTCAACTAACATACTGATGTACATTTATAGCTTATCATAAATTATGTTTGCCTCACAAACATCATATGAATGATCAGGGACGGTTTAGAATATCATTCATAATACTTTATAGTTTTACTATCGAAGTCACATACTTTAATGATATAAAACTGAATATCATATTCAAGGTTCATTTTAGTAATAAGAATAAAATAACCAATACGCATTTATTATATAAAATATCTCTAAATAAACACAATATTTGTTTAACACAATCCATACATCTAGGTCTCAAATATATAGGCCTAGGGTATTCTACTAACATAGCCAAGTCCGGTTATTCCGTACGTCTGAAGTTCGCGTGGATACGAGTAGAGGTTCTCTATCTCGAGAACTTGCGAGCGATCGATCTTTATCCCTAGGAGAAGCAAGGAGGTCATGAGTTGATCTTCAGGAAGGAGAAGGTTGCAAGTTAGAAAAGTTCAGACCTACATCTGTTCTTCGTCTCGTAAATCAGGAAGATCCGAGGTATAAACTTTAATAGTTAATCTCATACTTTTATTCCCTTAACGTAGATCCTAGGGCAGGTTAAATCCATAGGTTCTGCTGCGCATGTAACGTACATGGCTGTGGATTTCCCAACAGAAATAGTACAAGAGTTGGATAGGCTTCGGGAATCTCTTGTCAGTACTCAACAAATGTTAATCGATTCTGAAGCCTCGGTAAGGTTGTATAAGGCCCAAATAAAGGAATTTGAAAAACTAAATTTAATGAATAACAATAATGGCGAATGTGAAAAATTAAAAATTGAAATAAGTCATTTAAAAGTCAAACTTGTAAGTCTAAAAACTGAAAATAAATCTCTCAAGTCTGCCTGTGCGAGTAATGTCACAAATAGATTTAATTTAGTCAACATATTAATAGGGTAAAAACCGAACGACAAATCTGGTTTAGAGTTCAAGAAAGAGATCGGTATTAAACCCGCTCCTTTAAGACCTAAAAACCACATAATAAAAAGGGAGTTCAATCAACCGAAGAGTACAAGAAGTGCATTCATGTACTGACACTACCCTTAGGGACAAAATCCTAAAAGTTGAACTTCTAAAAGTTTTAGTAATAACAATAGGTTTCACTATTTTCATGATTTTCGGCATATTCATGAGAATAACTTCGGTGTCACAACCGAAAGACTTTATAAAAGAGGTCCAAATAGTTATTTTTATGAAATAGTCGATACACATGTTCCGAGAAAGATTCAATATAATGAATCACAAAATCGAGCTCCCAAATATTATACTAAAGAACATCCAAAACAATATTTTTCAAATTCAAACAATTTTGTAATATCAAATAATTTTTCAAAATCAAATAATTTTGCAAAGTCAAATAATTTTTCAAAATCAAACGTTTTTAGTGCCAAGTCAACTGAACCGAGTCTAAAGAAAGTCGAGTTTTCTTTCCACTATAAAAATTATTTAGTGAAGAGCACTGATAATACCACGAGCCCCACTTGTATGTTTTGTAACTATTGTTGCAAAATAGGTCATATATCCTTCGAGTGCCTTTTGCGCAAAATAAATACTTCATTGAAATACATGTGGTCGTGGAAAACAATGGCTATGACAGATTGATTCTTTGTCTGAATTCTAGCTCGTTAAAGACCTCTCAAACTAATTGCGTAGAGAAAGTGATAACGAGTCTAAGCCCAAAAACATTTGTCAATCTCAACCTCACTTTTCGATCCCAGTAAAATCACAGTCAAACAGGGTCTAATAAGAAGGAGCATCCGGTTGAAGATGAACTTCTAGTTCCCATGCGAAAGCATAGTGCCCAACGCTAAGTACCGGACCGAGGCTAAGACACTGAGTGTTTATGAGTTTCACGACTATTGCCGGTCCCTTTCGCTTACTGAGAATGATCAATTCAATCTACCGCGGTTATTGCGCATATTTCTCAGTGAACGACCCCTATGTGTTTTCGGTTTTGGCCTGACTTTCTTATCCTGGCGCTTACCAGACCTTGCATTTTGCCAAGTTCCATCCATTATAGAAAAGAGAACAAATGGCTAAGTCAGACTCCAAAGTCTTCGGACTTTTAGCTAGCCCCCAGAGTCTATAGATAGAGTCAGACCATAATCCTTAATCGGAAGTTCATCTCCCTTATCAAGAAATTCTATTTCGTCACCAAACTATATATGATCCGACTTTCTTTCAGGTGGGGAAAGGTCTACCAAACAACTAGTTCCGAGAGTTGACTACTGGGAAGTCCGGCTAGACCCGAAGTCTCGAGAATGATGGTGGAGGACGACCATACATGACAGTTAGGCCGTGTAACAAACTTCCGTATGAACCACAAGAATTTAGCATACTAATTAACAACCAAGGCCTCTTGCGTCAACAACCGCCTAATTTTATTTCCTCTTCAGGCCTCTTTTCTCCCAAAGAAAAAATAGGAAAAAAAAAAATCGCCAATCCGCAAGATGACTTCTGCCTCAATCAACGCAACGACGCCGGCTCTCTCTCTCTCTCTGTCTCTCTCTCTCACTCCACGGCGGCGACTGCCTCTCACGCGAGGCGATTCCTTTTCTTGATGCGATAAAACTACTCTTGATGAGCACACTCATGGCGACAGCAACACGCGAATCTCCCTCTCTCGAGTCTACAAAAAGAAGAACAGTGGCCGGAAAATACCTCCTACTCTCAACCCTAAATTTGGATTCTGGTTAGTATTTTGATCAACTTTGGGTTTTGAATCATTTGTTGTTTTCTTTAGCTTAGGTTTTCATTTCTAGGTTTTTATTAATTTTGGTTTGATTTAGGGTTTGAAACCACGTTTTGATGCCTTGTAGTGGGTTGCGTGTTTTATATATGCATAACAGCACAATGAATTTGGGATACTTAAGAATTACAATTAGTGCATACAAGCTTGACTGAGATTGAACAATATTTCAAATGGAATGGCTTACTTGATACTAATAAAGATAAATTATCTTAATTTTATTGAAATAAGAACAACTGAGTTAGTTTTACCTAAAATTTTATCCTCATTATTGTGAGGTTACCTAATTATTACTATTTAACACTAAAACAACAGAACCGGTCCTTATTTCACTTTATAAAACCATTTATCAAGTTATGGTGAAATTTTATTTTTTTTTGTTTGTTTTTTAATTTTCAGGATCTCAGTTTGTCATTTTTAGAAGCTTGGATAGAAATTAAGGTAACTTTTAGCAGCTTTGATAGAAATTAAGGTAACTGGTCAACCATCTTAGGCTCAATTTATCCTTGAGAGTATTGCATACAAACGGAACAAATAAAACTCCTCAATTTGAAACTAAATTATGACGTATTTCCACCTAATTTATGCTCAACTTATCCTTGATTGTGCAATTAAGTACTAATATAAGACCCAAAACTGAAGTGCTAGGAGTCAATCGGTACTGACTGAATCCTACAAATCCGCATATTCTACATCTGAGATATAGTACTAATTTTATTTCTGCATTGAGAAACAGAATCAGGGGTCATATGATATTGCCTATTCTTCTCATATCATATTGTTCTTTGTTTTCCGTAGGACGTTAGATGAAATGGACTTGTGAAAATGTGTTTGATCAAGAAAGAGAAGTAAGAGTGATGTAAGCGTCACAAGCAACAGGAGAAGCCTGCTCCTTTAACTAAGGTATATTAGAGCAAACATTGTGATAAAGATGAGGATATATTTTAATTTTCTATAATGTTATAAATAATCTTCTTCTTAGGTCTGATATGCTGCTAACACATCTTCCGATCAGGGTAGGGAATTCTCTCATTAGAATGCTAATGAAATTAGGGTTGCTTGGTTTTGATGATAATGGATCTTGAGTAGGTACTTTCCTGCACAATTACCAAAGTTTGTTAGCTTTAAAGTCTATATATTTATTTGGTTGCTGATTTATCTTATATTTGGTATACACATTTAATTTCGATGTTGATGTGAATATTATTAATTAAATAATATTTTAATTATAATAATTAAAACTATTATATTTGTAATATTATTATATATAATAATTTAGATAAAATTATAACCAAAATTTTTAAAATATTAAAATTAGTGTTGTTAATATTCAAAGACAAATTTATTATTAAAATATATTGGTAAAATATTTGTTTTTAGTTTGTGGTTTATAGTTTGTTGTTTAGAATTCAATGTGTTGAGGTACATTTTCTTATAAGACGCGCTATATTGATTACCGGTAACATAGCATTAGGCCCGTCAGATTGTACAATTAGCGCAAATATGAAATTAGATAACCAAAAGTCTTTCTGCGACTAGAGTACAAGAATTATTTAGTTGATTTTTATGAAGTTGCTTTTCTTTTTTGGCACCCATTGATTATGTAAGATCTTACGAAGCATGACATTATTTTATTTTATTTAAATTTATTTTATTTTTATCCAATTTATTTTGTTTACCTGTTAGTGTCGAGGCCCAGGATTCGGGTGTGTCATATCAAAGCACTTAATGGAGAGATCTAACTAGCGATCCAGATGGCGTAGAGTTGAGGGTTGGCTTTTGATTCTATAGAGCATGGTGACCAACTTCCAACATAACATGGATCAAATTTTTAGTTTTAGTAGATATGTAATTGCATGCATGTCATTGTAAATATTATAAATAGAGGTGTCTGATATAAAAATGTATGATTTTTTTTCATTAGTTTTCCTACAATTTCTATACTTGTTTAGAAATAACAACATATTTATTTTATGTATGAAAATTCTGGTTAATACTAGATCTTTGAGGAATTGCTAAACAGAATAATATATTTTGTATCAATTGTTTTTTTATTGTAGTCTTTTTAGCAAAATTTGTGATTATCAATGATTAGATGGCAAAAACCATCTTGATAAAACTCGCAGTGAAGCGCGGGCATTCTTCTAGTTGGTAATAGTTTTATTTCATGTGTTTACAAAATGAAGCATGTCCATATCCTTTTGTTGACCATAAAACAATGAGAAACAATAAAATATCAGCGCCTTAACCTTATTTATTTTATAAATGGGAATTTATAATATTTAGACCATAAATTCACCATCTCAATTGCATTGGGGGCATTGTAAGTCTTTTTTTTAACCATTAAGTGATCATTGAAACATGATAAATGAAAATTTAGTGTTAATTAAAATCTTAATTACATGTGAATATTCTATAATATTAGACAGTTAGTGAAAACTAATACAAAAAAAATAAAATAATTTAAATGGCTCAATTATAAATTTTAAAAACTACAATGGCAATGAAGGTAGAGATTTTATGGGTACCTTATTTAAAACCTTTATAAATTGTGCACACTATTCTTGTTCACTCATTGGTATACAAAAAAACAGATTAAAACTGGTGGACATAATTTTTGTATAGGCCATTGTGAAATTTTGTATAAGCTCCAATATTTATGTAAACCAAGTCTATTGAAGAATATATTTTACTCTTTTGTTGGATCCCAAGCATGTTGTCCAATGTACAAAGATATACATGTGCATTTGATTTTTGACTTGTAGTGCACTTCTTGTCAATTCTCATTCATATGTATTTATTATATCATTACGAGGGTTGCGCATAAGGAATGTAGACAAGGTGTGAATAACTCAGCTCGAGAGAAGCTGGGAGTTGCGCATAAAATACTCAACCTTCAGATGAGTTATCAACAGGGAAAAGAGAGAAATTATCGAAAACTCTCTATTACGAGGGTTGGGGTACTTTTTGAGTATACTGAGTTTTAAGTGAATATGATATTGAATGAGACTCAAAAGATATTGTAGTACTAACCTTAATAGTGAATGATATGATGTCTTAAAAGAAAGGATAAGATAGGATTAGTGCTAGTTGCGGAAACCACTTTAAAAATATATTCTCTCTTTACATCTAAGTCGCTTCATATATCTTTTTGTAATTTAATTATTTTAAAAATACAAAAGAGAAAATAAAAATTAGTCAACAAATTCCACCCGTCATTATTCTTTGTTGCTATATAGAACAATACATTGGTTTGGCTTAGGAACTTTAAAAAGTGCATTTATACATCTTTTGCATATTAGTTCTCCATTTTCAACTTATTACAAAACTAATAATAAAAGCCCAAAAATGAGGTGGGAAAAGACCAACAATTAGCAGTGGCAATACTTCAGATAATATCTGAACTGAACAGGAACCGTATCCAAAAATATCCGGATCCCAATCAAAATAATTATATCCGCTCAAAACTATATTCGGGCCGGATCCGTTTTTATGGATACGGATATGGATCTGGATCTTGATATGAGACTTCAAATATGAGGCCTGTACCCGGATTGAATCAGGATATTACCCGAATCTGGATAACTATCTAATATGAGTATTCGTTTTGAACTTTGACTTTAAGATTTTGATATTCAGGTTATCTAGTTGATGTAAAAGTTCGTCTAATTATAATTTACAAAAATAATATTCTCTCCATGCCGTGAATATTTAAATTTTATTACTTATTTTGATATAAAATATATAAAACAATAATTATGAAAATTTGAAATTAATTCATAATACATAAATAATAAATAATAATTATGTCGAAATTGGTTATTTTTAAAAATAATTTTAAATTACATCATAACATACTTTATCAATTTATCATTCATTCAAAAATATTTTCTATATCACAGCTAATTTTATAAGAAGATAAATTTATGCAAACAAATTTACATAGGATAAATTAAATAACATAAATGATAAATTCGTAGGAAAAAATAATAGCCCAAAAATTAATTTCATAATTAATTTATGATCTCAATTTGTGACTACATGTATCAGTATTATATAGACCAATATGATATAACTTATCTAGAAATAGAACAAAGAGAACACTTACATAAGAAGAATGAATTACTACACTTTGAATCAACTGTACTTTGAATCATCATTAAAGAATTCATCTAATTTTTAATTCATTTTTTCAGAAATAAAAAAGATTTACTCTAAAATAGTTCTAATTATTAGTTAATGTAATATAGTACCGAGTGATATTTTATCTAAGTTATTTTATATATATAGAAAAAATATATTAATTTCATATTTTTAAGGTCTCGCGTTTGGTACTCCTCCCAGAAAGACAAGACCGGCCCTGCTTATATACTAATATTCATGAAAGAGAGATAAATGGCATTAGTATCACATACTAATGTTAAAGTGAAAGAGAGATATTCTTATTAAGTTTTTGTATTTTGGACTATAATATTGTATTTTGGACTTTTAACTAAAATGTTGCACGAATTGAGTCTCTACTTACCAATACATAATTGCTCCCATAAATATACAAGATATAAGATATTACTTAGTGGCTAAGGATGAGCCTAAAGCATCACATGTACATGTCATGCTTTAGGTTCATCCTTAGCCACTAAGTAAGATCTTGTATCTTGTATATATATAGGAGCAATCATGACTCAATTCGTGTAACATTTTAGTTAAAAGTCCAAAATACAATACTATAGTCCAAAATACAATTAAGTCTTAGTATGTTATACTAAGACTTAATAAGAATATTTCTCTTTTCACTTTAACCTTAGTATGTGATACTAACGACATATATTTCTCTTTCATAAATATTAGTATATGCAGCGCCAGTCTTGTCTTTCTGGGACGAGTACCAAACGCGAGACCTTAAAAATATTAAATTGATATTTTTTTCTATATATATAAAATAACTAAGATAAAATATCACTCGGTACTATATTACATTAACTCAATACTAGAACTATATTAGAGTAAATCTTTTTTATTTCAGAAAAAATGAATTAAAAATTAGTTGAATTCTTTAATGATGATTCAAAGTACTGCTTATTCAAAGTGTAGTAATTCATTCTTCTTATGTAAGTTTTCTCTTTGTTATATCTCTAGATAAGTTACATCATATTGGTCTATATAATACTGATACATGTAGCCACAAAATTAAGATCATAAATTAATTATCAAATTAATTTTAGGGCTATTATTTTTTTTCCTATGAATTTATCATTTATGTTATTTAATTTCTCCTATGTAAATTTGTTTTCACAAATTTATCTCGCTTATAAATTAGACGTGGTATAGAAAATATTTTCGAATTAATGATAAATGGATAAAGTATCTTATTATGTAATCTATAATTATTTTTAAAAATAACCAATTTCGAAATAATTATTATATATTATTTATGTACAATGAATTAATTTAAATTTTTTATAATTATTATTTTATACATTTTATATAGAAATAAGTAATAAAATTTAAATATTCACGGCGTGGAGAGAATGTTGTTTTTGTAAATTATAATTAGACGATCTTGCACATCAACAAGATAACCTTAATATTTAGGAGGATGTTCTTTGTAAACATATTTACATCTCACTCACTCAACAAGAACCCTTTTTTTTATATAAAAGAATTAAGTAATTGTCGGTAGGGGTGCATAGCAATGTTCCGAAGATAGTGCTCGTACTATATTTTTATCAAACTTTTTTTACGGATCCGGTTCCGGATACAGTTCTATTCAGTTCCGGAAATGGTTATGATATTATATGGATCTAGATATGGTTCATATTTGTCGGATATGGATATGAATCCGGACTTTTTTCGGTTATTAATACGGTACAAATATATTGTATGACTATTTTATGATTTATAATCTTATTATTGTAAATTTTTATTTATTTTAAAAAATATGATGTCTTTTATATATTATATAGTTTTATTACAAAAAAAAATATAAATAGTGTCACAATTAGATCAAAATCTTAAAGTCAAAATTCGAAAACGGATACTCATATTAGATTGTTATCTGGATTCAGGTAATATCCGGATACGGGCCTCAAATTTGAAGTCTCATATCAAGATCCGTATCTACATCCATATCTAAAAAACAGATCTAGCCTGAATATAGTTTTGAGCGGATATAATTATTTTCATTCGGATCCGAATAATTTTGAATACGGTTCCAGTTTGGTTCGGATATTATCCGAACCATTGACACCCCTAATTGTTGGTCTTTTCCAACCCCTAATTTTTTTTATCTTTTGTATTTTAAAAATAATGAAATTACAAAGAGATACATGAAGTAACTTAGATGTCGAGAGAGAATAAATTTGTAAAATGGTTTTCGCAACTAGCACTAATCGAATTTTATCCTTTCTTTTGAGACATCAGGTCATTATTCATTATTAAGGTTACAGCTACAATATCTTTTGAGTCTCATTTAATATCATATTCACTTAAAACTCAGTATACTTAAAAGTACGCCGACCCTCGTAATAGGGAATTTTCGATAATTTCTCTCTTTTCCCTGTTGATAACTCATCTGAAGGTTGAGTATTTTATGTGCAGCTCCCAGTTGCTCTCGAGCCTAGTTATTCACACATTGTCTACATTCCTTATGCTAATCTTTCATTTGTCTAGCATGATGATATAATAAATGCATATGAATAAGAATTGACAAGAAATGCACTACAAGTCAAAATATCAAATGCACATGTATATGTTCGTACATTGGACAGCATGCTTGGGATCCAACAAAAGAGTAAAATATATCCAATAGACTTGGATTACATAAATATTGGAGCTTATTCAAAATTTCACAATGGCCCACACGAAAATTATGTCCACTTGTTTTAATCTGTTTTTTGTATACCAACGAGTGAACAAGACTAGTGGGCACAATTTATAAAGGTTTTAAATAAGGTGCCCATAAAATCTCTATTCTTCATTGCCATTGTAATTTTTAAAATTTATAGTTGAGCCATTTTAATTATTTTATTTAGTTTGTATTAATTTTCACAAACCGTCTAATATTATAGAATATTCAGATGTAATTAAGATTTTAATTAACACTAAATTTGCAATTATCATGTTTCAATGATAACTTGATGGTTTAAAAAAAGACTTCCCCCAATGCCATTGAGATGGTGATTTTATGGTCTAAATATTATAAATTCTCATTTATTAAATAAATAAGATTAAGGCATTCATACTTTATTGTTTCTCATTATTTTATGGTTAACAAAAGGATATATATGGACATGCTTCATTTTGTAAACACGTGAACTAAAATTATTATCAATTAGGAGAATGCCCGCGCTTCGCTGCGAGTTTTGTCAAGATGGTTTTTGCCATCTAATCATTGATAATCACAAATTTTGCTAAAAAGACTATAGTAAGAAAACAATTGATACAAAATATATTATTCTGTTTAGCAATTCCTCAAAGATCTAGTATGAACCAGAATTTTCATACATAAAATAAATTTATGGTTATTTCTAAACAAGAGTTATAGCGCTGCTATAGCGGTAGCGCTCAAAACAATATTTTGGCTATATTTTCATTGTGAATTACGTTTTATGGTCAAAATCCGCTATAACGCGCTATCACGGCACTATAGTGCCTCTATTTAAAATAGTAGTCATAATATTAGCAAGGTTTGTAAAATAATCTTTGCATATGTGTCATATTCTTGGTAATTTAGTATTCATTTGGGACACGTTTCATTTTAATACATATCACTTTGCCAAGAATAAATGTACGATGGAAATGTGATATGTTTTGTTTGAATATGGGGCATAATTCATTATATGGGCCTGTTTGATGTGAGGTACAAAGAGAGATAGACAGTTGATTAGAGGAACTGTCAGGTCATGTCCCCGCTCATTTGTCCTTTAGGGACTCATTTTGATGTCCACTCAAACATAAGAGACAACACTCCTTGGTTCATATCTTTGACTTTTCCTCTCCAATTCTTATCGTATTCTCTCTCTACCTATTAATTATTGTCATTTTGTACGATTATTCTATAAATTTATTATAATATAATTGTTTTGTGATATTTTATTTTAATTGAACAGTAGCTTTTAGTTTGTTTTATGTTGGAAATATTTTAATTTAAAAAAAATATAATTAGTTCATATAATAATTCATCTGAATTATTGTTTAATTCAATCAAACACAATTTCATTCAAACAACCTACAATTTCTTTCACATGAAACACTAAGTTTCAATATCTCTCATCTAAGATTCTACCACATCAGATAATACATAAAAATACTAACATGTATCCTTCATTTGTGTTACCCATATCTTACAATCTTACTATGTCCCGGTATATCCTTCAATGTCTTCCACAGCAAACGGCCCCTACATGTCATGTTTTAGGTTCATCCTTATCCACTAAGAAATATCTTATATCTTGTATATATATATAGGAGCAATCACGTACTGGTGAGTAGAGACTCAATTCGTGTAACATTTTAGTTAAAAGTCAAAAATACAATATTATAGTCCAAAATACAATAAAGTCTTAGTACATTATACTAAGACTTAATAAGAATATCTCTCTTTCACTTTAACATTAATATGTGATACTAATACCATATATCTCTCTTTCATGAATATTAATATATACAGGGCCAGTCTTGTCTTTCTGAGAGGAGTACCAAACGTGAGACATTAAAAATATTAAATTGATATTTTTTTTTCTATATAATTAAAATAACTTAGATAAAATATCACTCGGTACGATATTACATTAACTAATTACTACAACTATATTAGAGTAAATCTTTTTTATTTCGGAAAAAATAAATAAAAATTTATATGAATTTTTAATGATGATTCAAAGTACTACTTAATCAAAGTGTAGTAATTCATTCTTCTTATGTAAGTGTTCTCTTTGTTATATCTGTAGATAAGTTATATCATGTTGGTCTATATAATACTGATACATGTAGCCACAAAATTGAGATCATAAATTAATTATCAAATTAATTTTTGGGCTATTATTTATTTTTCTTATGAATTTCTGATTTGTGTTATTTAATATCTCCTACGTAAATTTGCTAGCATAAATTTATCTGCTTATCAAATTAGATGTAATATAGAAAATATTTTTGAATGAATGATAAATTGATAAAGTTTCTTATGATGTAATTTAAAATTATTTTTAAAAATAACCAATTTCGACATAATTATTATATATTATTTATGTACTATGAATTAATTTCTAATTTTCAGAATTATTGTTTTATGCATTTTATATCGAAATAAGTAATAAGATTTAAATATTCACGGCGTGGAGAGAATATTGTTTGTGTAAATTATAATTAGACGAACTTGCACATCAACTAGATAACCTGAATATTTAGGAGGATGTGCGTTGTAAACATATTTACATCTCACTCACTCAACAAGAACACCATTTTTTTTATAAAAGAATTAAGTAATTGTCAATAGGGGTGCATGGAAATGGTCCGAATATAGTGCTCGTACTATATCTTTATAAATCTTTTTTTCCAGATCCGGTTCCGGATACGGTTATGATATTATATGGATCTAGATATGGTTTAGATTTGTCGGATATGGATATGAATCCGTACCTTTTTTTGGTTATTAATACGGTGCAAATATATTGTATGACTATTTTATGATTTATAATCTTATTATTTTAAATTTTTTATTATTACAAGAAAAAAAAATATAAATAGTGTCATAATTATATCAAAATCTCAATGTCAAAGTTCAAAAACGGATACTCATAATAGATAGTTCTCCGGATTCGGGTAATATCCGGATTTAATCCGGATACGGGCCTCATATTTGAAGTCTCATATCCCGATCCGTATCCGTATCCATAAAAACAGATCCGACCCGAATATAGTTTTGAGCGGATATAATTATTTTGATTCGGATCCGGTTATTTTTTGATACGGTTCCTGTTCGGTTCAGTTATTATCCGAATCATTGCCAGCCCTAATTGTTGGTCTTTTCCCACTTCATTTTTTGGCTTTTATTATTAGTCTTTTATTACAACAGATTTATTTTATGTATGACAATTCTGGTTCATACTAGATCTTTGAAGAATTGCTAAACAGAATAATATATTTTGTATCTATTGTTTTCTTATTGTAGTCTTTTTAGAAAATTTTGTGATCATCAATGATTTGATGGCAAAAACCATCTTGATAAAACTCGTAGCGAAGCGCGGTTATTTTCCTAGTTAGTAATAGTTTTATTTCACGTGTTTAAAAAATGAAGCATGTCCATATATATTCTTTTGTTGACCATAAGACAATGAGAAATAATAAAATATGAACGCCTTAACCTTATTTATTTTATAAATGGGAATTTATAATATTTAGACCATAAATTCACCATCTCAATGGCATTGGGGAAGTCTTTTTTTTTTAAACCATAAAGTGATCATTGAAACATGATAATTTAAAATTTAGTGTTAATTAAAATCTTAATTACATGTGAATATTCTATAATATTGGACGGTTAGTGAAAACTAATACAAATTAAATAAAATAATTTATATGGCTCAGCTATAAATTTTAAAAATTATAATGACAACGAAGGTAGAGATTTTATGGGCATCTTATTTAAAACCTTTATAAATTGTGCACAGTAGTCTTGTTCACTCGTTGGTATACAAATTTTTGTGTGGGTCATTGTGAAATTTTGAATAAGCTCCAATATTTATGTAAACCAAGTCTATTGAATATATTTTACTTTTTTGTTGGATCACAATCATGCTGTCCAATGTACATAGATAAACATGTGTATTTGATCTTTTGACTTGTAGTGCATTTCTTGTCAATTCTCATTCCTATGCATTTATTATATCATCATGCTAGACAAATGAAAGATTAGCATAAGGAATATAGACAAGGTGTGAATAACTCGGCTCGAGAGCAGCTGGGAGCTGCACATAAAATACTTAACCTTCAGATGAGTTATCAACAGGGATAAGAGAGAAATTATGGCAAATTCCCTATTACGAGGGTCGGGGTACTTTTGAGTATACTAAGTTTCAAGTGAATATGATATTGAATGAGACTCAAAAGATATTGTAGCTTTAACTTTAATAGTGAATAATGACCTAATGTCATAAAAGAAAGGATACGATAGGATTAGTGCTAGTTGCGGAAACCAGTTTAAAAATTTATTCTCTCTTTACATCTAAGTCACTTCATGTATCTTTTTGTAATTTAATTATTTTAAAAATACAAAAGATAAAAAAAACTACAAGTCAACAAATTTCACCCGTCATTATTCTTTGTTGCTATATAGAACAACACATTGGCTTGGCTTAGGGACCGTACAAAATGCATTTATACACCTTTTGCATGTAAGTCCTCCATTTTTAAATTATTACAAAATCAATAATAAAAGTCCAAAAATGAGGTAGGAAAAAACCAACAATTACGGGTGGCAATGGTTCGGATAATATCCGAACCGAACAGGAACCGTATCCCCCCGGATCCGAATCAAAATAATTATATCTGCTCAAAACTATATCCGGATCCGAATCAAAATAATTATATCCGCTCAGAAATTGTGTTCACTTCTGTTTATTTCATGCGATCTTATTTCTTAGCAGCAATTTCATTGGACATATTAATTTGAGTTGTCGTATGTTCTCTGTATTTAGACTCGTTTGTTGTTTTTCCGCACTTTAGTTCTTGTCAGTAGGAAATAAAAAATATTGTGTTTATCTGTATATCCTTTTGGGGAGAAAAAAATGGTTCAAGACTTCGACATGATAATATAGATTATAGAAGTAGATTGGGGGCAAATCTACTATCAATTTGATATCTTTCATAGCTATCCTTAGTCTTACGCATAGTCAGTATATTCACCATTTTAACAATTTTTTTTATGAATTGATTATTAACAATTCAAAGTTTCTGTTCTATTTAAATAGATATCCAACTTCCATGAAGTTGCCATTTTTTGCTACCGAACTCTGAACTGATTGAATTTAAGATAACCAACATTCTATTTTAGAGATATTTCTTTTTGTTATGAATATAATTAATATGGATGTCTAATACTTGGCTCCTAAAAAAAGATAAATTAGAAAATGCTTGTAAGAGTGGAAGGAGTTCTGGTAGAATATTTATTATTGTATATTCTATTGTATTTAGGTTAGATTATTTCCTTTATTGTAATTCTAAAACAGGCAAGAGATTTCTTGACCAGCACTCACCCTCTACTATATAAAGAGGGCAGTGGCTATTGTATTCTTAATCCACAATTCAATAAAATTCACTCCTTCCAATTCTCTCTTTTATTATTCTTTTGTTTTTTATTTTATAACACGTTATCAGCACAAATCGCTCTCGATACGTCTACAGATGTATATTTACTTCCGATGATGATATCATTATATAAATCTATAGGTTCACTAACACAGACAAAGGTAAAGTGGAATTTGATATAAAGAGAAAAGAAATATTTTTTATTTTCAATTTATTCTCTATTATTTATTTTGGTTTATTTTATTTCAAGATTTTGCAATTATTTTTTTTATTTATTTATTTTGATGCACCAGAAGTTGCAACTGTAAGATTATATGACGCAACCTGAAGTTACAAAATTATCACTCAACCAGATGTTGAGAAATTACTAATAAACTAGAAGTTAGAATATTACAAATTGAAATGAAATTAAATATTCAACCCGAAGTTGAAACTTACAAATCAACCTAAAGTTGCAAGAGAAATTATTAATCAACCCGAAGTTGAAGAATTACAAATCAACCTGAAGTTGAAAAATTAAGAATTATCCTGAAGTTGAACAATATAAACAACTTGAAGTTGTAAAGATTATAAATTAACTTGAAGTTATATTGAGACTATGAATATGAATATAAAGTTTGAATTGGCCACGATGTTAATGAAGAAGACGTGTGCCTCACTGATTGTGGTATTATGCATACTATACCTAAAACTGAAACTATTTCTCTCACCTGACAATGAACAATGAAGAAATACCATTTCTGGTAGCTCTAATTCAATTGAAGGCTCTGGAAGAGCTAATATCAATGTACAAAAGGTGAAAAAAATACAATTATAAATATTATGTAATTTTTCCCTATGTTTCTAAGAAATTTAAATTACCAAGATATATGCCGGAACATATATCATATGGAGACGGTGAGTGATTGTTGAATATCTGAAAAATATTTCAGGAAAGATATGTATTTGAAAAACATGGAGTTTTTCTACTAATTTGTATTATATGAGAATAATAATAAATGAATGAGAACTTTCACTCTTCCACTTTCTTTCTTTAATTTTTGCCCTTATTATATTTTTTATTTATGTACCAGAAGTTACAATTATATTTATGCACCAGAAGCTGCAAAATTTGTCACATTTATTTTAAGCACATTTATTTTTAAGTGCATTTATTTTTATGCACATTTATTTTTCTGTACATTTATTTTATGCACATTTACTTTTATTCATTAATGCACCTATAGTTGCAACCTGATTTTTATTGATGCACCTGGAGTTGCAGCATTATTATTATTGATAACCTAAAGTTTAAATATTATTAATAAAGAGAGATAAAGTTGCAATGCTATTTTTAATAAACGCACCCAGAGTTGCGTGATTATAAGTTAGTAAATATGTGAATTTGAAAATTTAAATTTTATGTGAAAAAAGTGGAGGATAATCCATAGACAAAATATTCTTACATATAATCGTTTGCTCCTGTAGTAGCGGAGATATAAAGAAGCAAGACTTAAGAAATATTTTGAATTAGCATTCTATTTTTTTTAATCTAAGCAAAATAGTGAATTTTTATGAATCTCGTTAAACCAATTCCTCCCAATTCCCTGAAATGAATGATGCCACATATGGAATTCATTGTAGTAATAGTGGTTGTAAAATTGGACGAGGAGATGGTCAAAAGTCATAATAAGAGAACCGCGCAAATGAGTAAACCAAGAGTAAAATTAAAATGCTCGGTATTGATTGTATGTACCTGTTGTACATCAAAATATCTCATTGAATTTAATCATGTTTCTTTAAGAAAATAAAAGGAAAAAGGAAGGCCAATTATGTTTATAACGAAAATCACTTCAATAAAGCCTTAAACATGACTCACTTGGATGTGACATATTTTTTTTTGACCACATACTATATTTATTACTTTACATAATATATGTATGCTCAGTAGATAGAGCAACTAAACATGGTTGAGAACTCCAGAAGAGTCATTATTTTATTTTAAGAAATAAAATTCGTAATAGATATTGTTTTCATTACCTATCAGAATATATATTTGCTAATTCACAGATACACCAGACAATAATGAATAGATATATTGTGTATCCTTATAAAAGAAATATGATCTACATAAGTAAATGCATTTACTACAATGAACAAGAAGTTCACTAATTAGAATAGCAATTTTATGATTTTGGCATTGAACTAGAAGTTCATTAATTTAAAAAGCAACTTTATCATTAAACATGAACTAGAAGTTCATTTGAAAAGTAATTTTATGAATCAGGAGTTCACTAATTTGAATAGAATTTCCATGATTTATAATATCGGAGCACTAATGATGCAAATAATTATAGAAAATTCAAATGTGCATCAATTAAAGAACCAGAAGATTCTTTTATCAAATGAATTTTCATGTGCTGCATGATATCAAAGAAAATTAATCGTTAGACATCAAAAACTAGGGTTGGGAATGAATCACCCAATTTCCTTGAGCGTATTCATCGAAATACATGTGGGTCTATTACTCTTTCATGTGGACCGTCTACATATTTTATGGTATTAATAGATGTATCTATTAGATGGTCACATGTACATTTATTTAATCTCGAAATATTGTATTTGCGAGATTGCTTGCTCGAATATTCTAATTAAGATAATAATTTCTGGATCGTACAACTAAGAAAAATCGTCTTGATGATGATCAGTTGGCTACATCCCAAGTAATAATTGACTTTTGTACGTTGATTTAGATTATAGTTGAGCATTGGCCCACAAACGTACTTAGAATGATCTAACATTATATCTTGTTAAGCGATTATAATTAATCGTTGGCCCCTAATAATGAAATGAACGCTCGTCTTTTGATTGAGGCCATGAAATGATATATGCTGCAGCACTAATTAGGGTAAAGCCAACATTTTATAATAAGTACTCCCCATTATAATTTGTGACCGGCCGCCTGCGGCCGAGTAAATACTATTTAAAATCTTTTGGATGTGTAATATTTGTTCCGGTAGCTCCACCGCAACGCACAAAAATGGGTCACAAATAAAAGTCGGGCATATATGTTAAGTTAAACTGCCCTGCACAATTTGATATCTTGAACTTCATTACATAAAATTATTCACTATATCTTAATTCGGATGGATATCCCTGAAGGATCATCCAAAAACACGCCTGAAGTGTGTTAGATGTTTGTAGACAAAATTTCAGAAGAAAGAATTAATACCAAAGTGATTGTTGTTAAACAAATCTAATATTAATGAATATGTTCAAGATATAATAGAAAATGAAACTCCTGAAGAACTTGATTAATAATTAATGATAACATTAGGGGGAGAGAAACAAGAGCTGGAAAATATAAGTTATAACTTATATGGAATGCATCATTAATATCTTTCTCTTAGATCCTCTAACAAGTTAATATGAACTAGAAGTTCATAAATTTATTAATGTGAAACAATATACAATTATATTATTTATATTGATGCAAAAATGATATTCCAGCATTTAATGCTCATTGAGATACCCTTGGATAATTCTATGTTTGAGATCTGCCAGGAGCATGGTCGACCAATCGGTTCCAATGATAAAGATCCAAGGAAGAAAAATGAGCATAATAAAAAAGTTGGCATAATTGAAGTTAACGATACTTCTAAAGAAATAAATTCTTCTGAAAAGAATATTAACGATAAAAGAGTAGAAGACATAGACGAGCAAATAACCCCAGAAGAGGTTTAGGTACCTAATAATATTGAAAATATTGAAAATGATGAGGTCTCAATAAATTATGTCTCTACTAGAATAAATATGGAACCGTAATAAAATGAAGATTAATCAAAATTTATTTATGCAATTGCAATTGATATAATAAATAAAAATGAGGATCTTGAATTAAAATTATTTGTATAATGTCGACAGATAAAGTATTGGCCAAATCGAAAAATGTGATTAAAGCATCATAATTTTCACTAGTGAAATATAAAATTATGGACATGTAGTCCAAACACCTGGCATTGTATAACGGTAACTTATAAGTGGGTATTACTTATAAGAGGGTATTTTAAGAATATGTAATGAAAAATTAAATTGTGATATGCAATTATATTTCTAATTTTGTCGTCCCTGGAGGACTCGTTAACTTAGTAGCAAATTATTCATATCTCATTTGATTGCAATATATTAATGAAAATCCCTGAAGGATATAGAATGCCTGAAGCATTTCAAACTCTCGAGAGATTTAATCTATTAAATTACAAAGATCTTTGTACTAATTAATGCAATATTGAGATATGTGATAAAATTGCTATAACAAATGTTTGTTGAATGAATGTTATGTAATTGACCAAAATTAGAAAACTATATGTTTACCTTTTGAATGTTGATATATATATATTGTTGATTTAAAATCGTATGGTACTCTTGAAGAGCTCCAAAAGCTACCACATTATTCAAAAGAATATAAGATTAAATTCTTTAAAGCATAAAATATTATCTTGAATTATAAATTGAATATTTCCCTGAAGGAGTCAGTATTTCATAATCCATCTATTATAATGATATAATGTGGAGAAATCGCATCCATTAAGATCATCAAGATAATTTGTTTGATGTATTAACAATTAAAATAAATGATGGTGAGTTATTTTCATGCATGCATGAGCATGATGATTGTGAAATGAATATCTAATGAAGCTCCTCAAATAATGATCCAGCAGATCTCTTCTTAAGCATATATTACAGAGATTGAACTTTGTCATCTCACATATAGTTGCATAAATGAGGGGGAGAAATAAAACGCACTGCACTTTTTTTCCCTTGTCTATGGTTTTTGTCCCAATGGGTTTTCCTAGCAAGGTTTTTAACAAGGCAACTTTTGTGCGTAATATATAGAATGATGATGCACTCATAGGGTTTTACCTAGTAAGGTTTTAACGAGACATATTTAATATATGAAATAATGAGAAATAATGATAATACGCGATGCACTCTTTTTTCCTTAGCCAAAGTTTTGTCCTACTAGGTTTTCCTTGTAAGATTTTTAATGAGGCAAGTTCTAATGCGTATAAAATATGGACATCCAAGGGGGAGTGTTATGAATATAATTAATATGGATGTCCAATACTTGGCCCCTAAGAAAAGATAAATTAGGAAATGCTTGTAAGAATGGAAGGAGTTCTGGCAGGATATTTATTCTTGTATATTCTATTGTATTTAGGTTAGATTATTTCCTTTATTGTAATTCTAAATCAAGCAAGAGATTTCTTGACCAACACTCACCCTCTACTATATAAAAGAGGGCGTGGCTGTGTATTCTTAATCCACAATTCAATGAAATTCACTCCTTCCAATTCTCTCTTTTATTATTCTTTTGTTCTTTATTTTATAACACTTTATATATATATATATATATATATATATATATATATATATATATATATATATATATATATATATATATATATATATACTACTTATAATTTTGGACATAGTACCACGTGGTGACACGTGTCCACTATGTCCGGATTTTCTGTGACATCTTTATTATAATTTTGCATGTAGTGAGTTCTATAATTATAATTTTTTTTTTAAATTCATTACATATTATATTATAGTTATTAAAATTAGTAATGTTTCATTTTCATATGCTCATTTAAATTAAAATTAAATCATATAAATAATTTTAGATATATACTATATATTAAGTACATCTAGATTTTTCGTGGCATTTTTATTATAATTTTGCATGTGATGAGTTATATTATTATATTTTTTTAAATTTACTCGATATTATATTATAGTATTTCAAATGAATAATGTCTAATTTTTATATGTGTACGCAAACTAAATTATATTAATTAAATAAATTCAGATATATACTGTATACTAAAAAAAATATAAACCGAAGCAGAACAAGGTAAGCCCTAGTTACTATTAATGGTGGAACAGCAACAAATCTACAATTCTACATTTGGACTCCCTAAATTAATACCACCATTAATGTTATCCCAAATCTTAATTGTGTGGCCCGTGTGAGTCAACAACACAATAATACACTTATGCTTAAAAAAATAATACAGTTAGAAGCTTCTAGGTTACTTCAAATTGGGCTTACCCACTGCATTTGGGCCTTGCATTTCGGCCTGTCTAACGAATACAATAATTTTTTAGTAAGTATTTTTTTGTGGAAACTCATTCACAAATAAAATATGTGCCCGTACACGCACTTTTAGCAAATCAAGTATCACCCTTTCAAGAAAAAGAAGAGTCTTCCTGAAGGCTCTTCTGGCGACTCCTACCAATCCTCCATGGCTCCTCTCCTCCGGCCAGCCTTCGTGACCGAAATTCTCTTCCTGATCTCTTCCTGACGAACCCGGTCAGTTTTTCCTGGCCAGGTTTTTTTTCCTGATCTTTCCCTGACACCACCTTACATTTCATGGGCTGCACCTCTTCGCAATATTCTACTTTCAATTACTTACATGTATCATGAGTATTGCAATCTGAAATTACCCAACTGCACCATGTCGCGCTAGCCAATTCTTCATTATCAGGTTTCATGGATATGTACTAGCTGCGAACACTTCAATTCAGAGATGTTTCAGACTTTTTCTTTTGGGAATGCTTTTCACTTTGATGGTTTAGGTTTTTGTCTTTTTACGATGGATTTCTGTATTATGACAATTGGCGTATTCAATTTTTTGATAATGAATGAAAGCCTACGGGCAATGCTTGTCGAAAAAAAAAAAGTCAGTCATTATCAAAATCAAACAATTTCTTATCAATATTCACAAAAATTGCCCTAGAAGCTGCATCAAAAGACCTTGTCACTGACATAGTTTCCAGAAAATTTGAGGTCCCCGCTAACTTAGTCCGGCCAGATCTCCATCATCGATCTGAAGGGAATAGACGGCCCAGATCATCCGAAAATCATCGATGCAATCCGCCAGGCCTGTGAAGTACACGGCTTCTTCATGGTAAAACAAACAAAAGATACAATCATTAATCTTACAAACAATTGAAAAATTCTTTTAGCTTAACATATAAAGTTGGTAAAATTCACTGTATATACACACGAATAAAAACGGTATTCTCAAAATATACACCTTCGGAATAAAATTCCAATTTATATAGCATTTCCGCACTTCTAAAGTGCGGTTTGCAATTTTTTTTTTTTTGGCTGAATCTGCACTTTAGAAGTGCGGTTCAGGAAAAAGAAAAAATTTCTAAAACCGCACTTCTAAAGTGCGGTTTTAGAATTTTTTTTTTTTAGGATGAATTTTATATGTTTGGAAAAAAAACATATAGGTCTTTATCTATATGCTAAAAATGATTGTTTATAAACATTTATTTCAATATATTTTGTCAAACATATATTGTAGGATAAATATTTTTATAGATGTCTTAATTTATTATCATGATGAAAACATTTTTATTCAATTTTAACAACATATAAAAATGCACTTGCCAAGTATTCATTTAAGGACATATAAAAATATATGTTTGAAAAAAAATATATAATTCTTTATATGCTAAAAATGAATGTTTATAAACATTTATTTCAATATATATTGTCAAACATATGTTGTAGGATAAATATTTTTATAAGTCTTAATGTATTGTCATGATATAAACATTTTTATTAAATTTCTTCAACATATAAAAATACACTTGCCAAATATTGATTTAAGGACATATAAAAATATTTTTCATTTTGATCAATATAAAAATACACTTGCCAAATATATTGAAATAAATGTTTATAAGCATTCATTTTTAGCATATAAATAAAGACTTATATATTTTTTTTCAAACATATATTTTTATATGTCCTTAAATGAATACTTGGCAAGTGCATTTTTATATGTTGTTGAAATTGAATAAAAATGTTTATATCATGATAATAAATTAAGACCTATAATAATATTTATCCTACAATATATGTTTGACAACATATATTGAAATAAATGTTTATAAACATTCATTTTTAGCATATAGATAAAGACCTATATGTTTTTTTTCAAACATATAAAATTCATCATAAAAGACTAAAAAAAAAAAAAATTATAAAACCGCACTTTAGAAGTGCGGTTTTAGCAAAAAAAAAAAATTCCTGAACCGCACTTCTAAAGTGCGGATTCAGCCAAAAAAAAAAATTTCAAACCGCACTTTAGAGGTGCGGAAATGCTATAAATTGGAATTTTATTCTGAAGGTGTATTTTTTGAGAATTTCGTTTTTATTCGTGTATATACAGTGAATTCTACCTATAAAGTTCTATATACTTTTTCTTAGGTGATAAATCATGGCATTGCAAAAGAGTTGGTTGAGGGGACGTTGAGTGTGGGAAGAGAGTTCTTCGACTTGCCAGAATCTGAGAGGAGACATCTCTACTCTGAAGAACCTTGGATGAATGCCAGATTAGGAACAAGCTTCAATCGGACGTCTGAAAATGTTCAAATGTGGAGAGACGCTCTGAAGGTCCAATGCCACCCGATCGAAGAGTACATCAATGAGTGGCCCACAAATCCTTCAAATTTCAGGTCTCCGCCATTTCCACATATCCATGATTCATCAAAAATCAACTTTTTTCCTTACATTTTCAAAAATATTTGTTAGCTTATAATATACAGGGATGTGGCAGCAGAATACGCAAAACGAGGGAGGGAACTGGGAGTGAGAATAACAGAGTTGATATCCGAGAGTCTCGGTTTGGAGAAGACTTTCTTGGAAGAGGCCATGGGAGGGCAACTACAAACTCTCAGCATTAATTACTACCCGCCTTGTCTACAACCCGATTTAGAGTAGGGATTGAACTCTCACACCGATCCGAATTCCCTAACCGTTTTACTCCAAGATGAAATTTCTGGTTTGGAGGTTTTACGTGACGGCAAATGGGTTGCCATTCATCCTGTCAAAGATGCTCTCACAATAAACATCGGCGACCAAATACAAGTAGACAATCCAATTTTTTATTTTAAAAGAATATATTTTATATCGTACGAAATTTAAATTTGGTTGATTTTTTAGGTTTTGAGTAATGACTAATACATAAGTGCAGTACATCGTGTGACGGTGAATAGCAAGAGTGAGAGGCTGTCGATTCCGATATTTCTCCATCCATCTGATAAAATCCCAGTGAGGCATGCTGAGAAGCTGGTGGATGATAAGAATCCGGCAGTTTATAGACCGTATATTTATAAGGAGTATTTTGATACGGTTTGGAGTAAGGAGCTCAATATTCCTACCGTCCTTGACCGTTTCAAAATTGAA
Source organism: Juncus inflexus (assembly GCA_024447665.1). Classification (NCBI taxonomy): domain Eukaryota; kingdom Viridiplantae; phylum Streptophyta; class Magnoliopsida; order Poales; family Juncaceae; genus Juncus; species Juncus inflexus. The sequence goes on from JAJHPC010000006.1 coordinate 5,191,243, forward strand.
CCCAAGTGATGTGAATTGGATTAAGATCAGTTGCGTTTTTTCCTTGTATGTCATGAGTTGAGTTGTGAGTTGGCCGACGGTTTTGTATTGAATCTAGTTATGTGGTTGTGTTTTGGTATGAGTTTTGTTGTAATTTATGAATTATGAAAAATAAAATAAAAATTGATAAAAAAATTCCAAGGATTCTAGGCAATTTTATTCTAAGTCTACCCAATACAACCAAAATCTCTTAAAAAGATATCTACCTCGAAGAAAAACCTCACTAAAATGAGGAAATGACAAACTACAATAAAAAGTATCATAAATTATTTAGATCTAGACATTACACTACCTGTCTTGTGTGGATTGGAAAAGAAAAATTTGTTGAACAAACACTCGCAATACAATGATAATGGGTCTATGGAGCAGCTTGGAAAGGGAAAATATCATTTACAAAGCATGTTTGATTTAGGGTATTCTAAACATTAAATTTCTTTTATAATAATTAGTAAATCCGTGTTTTTTCATATTACAACTTTTCTGAATATATTAATAAATGTATTAATTTGGCTCTTAAAATCAGAATTTAGAAAATTGAACTAAATTTTATTTAAAATTTTGTATTTGCAAACACAATCCACTTGAATGCATCAATTCAAACATGTCTGCACAAATAATCTCCTCAAATACAACTTTTTTATTTGTTAAATGAACATACTCAGTAAGCAATCGCCTACCAGAACTCTAAAAACAAGGGTCTTGGTTCTATCCTGAAAATTTCAAGAATTTGTTATTGCTATGACACAGGCCGGCCTTTCAAGAACATCTTGTACTGGACAATTGCACTAGGCAATGTATTTGAAACAAATGGACCAGTTTATCGGTCTATTTTTCTCCCTTTAAGCTTCTTTAATTCATTAAGATCCATCATACAATTAAGTTCCTTTTTTATTTCTGCAGCCTATACGATACTTAATATCTAACTAGTCCAACTTCGACGGCCCATTAATTCATTAATGGTGTGTGTATGTTTTTTGTTTGCTTTGTTGGTCTTTTACAAGCTTAAATGATTTGTTTTTTAATTTATAAATGATCATATATGTCTCTCATCATCAAAAAATTGAACTTTGTTTGAATTTTGTTACTTAATAAATCAAAATTGCCCTCAAGCAAGTATTAAAAAATAAATAAATCAAAATTGCGCCTAAAAGCTATTTTTACGAGAAGAGTTTTGGTTTTTATGATTTGATTTGTTGCTCATGTTGTTGTCATGAAAAGCCAAGTTTTGTATTTGCTCCTTCTAAGTTCTAATATTGAATGACTCCAGCCAAACCATGTCTAGTAAAATTGTAAGGTTGTGAATTTAATATTTGACAAAATCAAATTTTTATAAATATAGATGAGAACACATGAACTCTCTCTATAAAATAAACAAAATAAAATATTGAATGACTCCTTCAATTATTTTGTGAATGAATCCTGCATCATATGCCACTGTGATGTGTCTTATTTCTTTTCTATGACCAATCATGTACATGCGCAGCACTTAATTCGGTCCTACACTAAACAAATTAAAAAGAAAATACATTCAATCGTACAAATATATTAAACAAGGAAATAGTAGAGCAAAGTTGCTTCAAATTGCAAATTTCATTGCTTTATTAATCTTCGAAGACCCAAAAATCAGATAGTATTTAATTAGTCAATTTTTTATTAATTCTTTTATGACTTCCCATCTCAATGAGTCAGGATTGCAACCTTTTGTTGCCATTACACCATTCAATCCAGGCTGTCAAGAGTATCTATTAAAAACAATAGAAAGCATTAACATCATCCATTTAAATATTATTATATTATATTACATTATATTTTTATATTATTTTCTAATGACAATTATATTTTTATATAAAACTAATTGAAAAATAATACATTTCATATATTAATATCCATTATATATATATATATATATATATATATATATATATATATATATATATATATATATATATATATATATATATATATATATATATATATATATATATATTGTAATTCTATTATAACTCTTCGAAATTTTGGCGATTCTAATGACAAATAAATAGGTGGTACATATCAAATCTTTGGGGGGTATAGTGAAAAATACAACAAAAATCTTAGTGGGGCGAATGTATATAACTTATAATTTATTACAAAATACAGTAACATTATATATATATATATATATTTATATATATATTTCAAAATTGGGGGGGCGGCTGCCCCTAGTCCCTATTAAGATATGCCATTGTCGGATCCCTAAAACAAATCATACAACAATCCAAGAGTTGTTTGTAATCAAATTCGTCAAATTTTGTAAAGACCATATTAAACATCTCCCCGATTTTTTTAACACCAAAAAGTCTTTTTAGATGTATTATTATATAATAAGGGATAATCGCGCTTTGTGCAATATTTTCGTTATCTTTCTTTTAGTTGGGATGTCAATGCTAAATGGTATAAATGATTTGGATAATACTTGAACCGAATCCGAAAATCCATATACGAATAAATCGGATCCAAAAAAGTTCTGTGACGGTAATATCCTCATTAGGAAAATTGTAAATGAGTATATAATCGTGCTTTGTGCAATATTTTCGTAATCTTTCTTTTAGTTGGGATGTCAATGCTAAATGGTATAAATGATTTGGATAATACTTGAACCGAATCCGAAAATCCATATACGAATAAATCGGATCCAAAAAAGTTCTGTGACGGTAATATACTCATTAGGAAAATTGTAAATGAGTATATATTTTTTTATCCAAATTGTCAAAAATAGATATCTTTTTATAAATTCAGATTTTGTATTGATTTAAATATTTATCAAACTAATAGTTTATAGTTTTATAAATAGATAATAAGGGAATTCATAATCTTGATCTCCTTGTCTATTTTATTAATTTTAAGAGCCTAAATTAAGACCCATAATTTAGAATGCAATATATATTTGGCAATTTCTTATTATTTTGATGTTTTTGTTAAGTATAAATTTGATTCATATTGGTATCAGAGATATATGAATCGTAATTATAGCAATTTTCATATCTGTATCCATTTGGTATGCGTACTGAATTCTATTTATAGCCATTTTTGTATCAGTTTCCATTTATTATATGTGTACCATGTCAGATCTCAATCCAAAAAAAAAATTGTTACAAAATATAAATATAGTTTAACAACTATCAACTATCCGACTCGAGCAAAGCCCCTTAAACAATTCTTTTATATATTTTTAAAAAATGACGAAGGAAACAAAATGTTTCCACTTATTTTGTATTTGAAAAAGGAAACAAAAATTGATGCATATATTTTGCATCTTTATGATCTCAATCTCATTTATACATTATAAATAATAACCATTGATGTTAAATTTTATAAATAACTACCATTGATGTTAAATCATATGGCTACAATTTAGTGAGTGACGTGGAGGGTTCTTGTGTATTTACTGTAGAAAATGCCTTCAAAGTTATATAATTATATAATATAAAATAATATAATGTTGAATGGACCCCCTAATTGCATATTTAATTATATAATATAAAATAATATAATGTTGAATGGACCCCCTAATTGCTCATTTGGGCTCATTTGGGCTTTTATTTTTAGTATGCATTTAAGACCTTTGACATAAAGGATAAGACAATGGTTCATTTTGCATCTCTTCATCTCTCTCTCTCTCTTGGCCACCATTAAAGACACCAAAAGGTGCCTCGAATCCATGTCAAAATTCACGCTTCCGACAAGAAATCCTAACAATCTGGTATCAGAGCGAGGTTCTACGCGTAAATCTCTACCGGATTTCATGCTTTGCCTAAACCGGTACAAACCGGTTCAAAACCGAAGGAAGAACTTTAGTTTTTGGGTTAATGAAAATGTCGGGACGATTTGATATTGAGAAGTTTTGCTTTGTGGCAAGTTCGTATGTTGGCAATTTTATCCAGTCATGGAGTAAAAGATGCGGTTTTTGGGAGAGACAATTTGCCAAATGCGATAATGGACAAGAAATGGAGAGATATGGATGATAAGGCTCTCTCCATTGTCCAATTATGCCTTAGCAATGGGACATTGCAAGAGGTTATGAAGGTAAAGACGGCGAAAGATTTGTGGGAAAAATTACAAAATACTTATATGAAAAAGTCGCTCACGAATCGATTGCGGTTAAAGTCGCATCTTTATACGCTCCGGATGTCGGAGGGAGGTTCCGTGTCTGAACATATTTCGGAGTTTGCGTCGATTATTAATGATTTGGCCAAAATTGACGCAAATGTGGATGATGAAGATCAAGCCCTTTTGCTTTTGTGCTCTTTACGCGCTTCATATAAGGGGTTTAGAGATATGATGATTTATGGAAGGGAGAAAATCTCTCTTGAGGATGTTAAATCGAATTTGCAAGAGAAATCTCACATCGATGGTGAGATAACCAACGAGAAAACCGGTACGGGTTCCGGTTTGTTTGTGGATCATGGTCGGTCATCGGATCGGTCGTCGAAAAATTGGAGAAGCCAGTCAAAATCCAAGGGTAAATATAATCCAAATATTATTTGCAATTATTGTAAGAAAAAGGGCCACATCAAGGTCGATTGTTACAAATTGATGAATAAGCAATCGGCGGATAATCGTGGCAAAGGTTCCGAATCGGCTAATTCGGCAAATATCGACAATTTTGATTCGCTTTTCGTTGTCGATAATTGCTTAGAGGATAAGAATTGTAGGATTATGAATTCGGGGGGCGTCTCAGCATATGACTCCGAATCGAAATTGGTTTGTAAAATACGAGCCTACGGATGGGAGAGTTATTATGGGAAATAATAATTCTTGTAAGGTTGCCGGTACCGGTACAATATCGCTCAAGATTCATGATGGGCGAAATTCAGACGTTAACGGGTGTGAAGCACATACCCGATTTGAAGAAAAATCTTATCTCGTTGGGATCACTTGAAGAAAGAGGTTGCAAGTTCCGAAGTGAAGGTGGAGTTATGCGCGTTTCAATCGGTGCTCTCACAATCATGAAGGCGAAACGCAATGGTAAACTTTATTTTTTGCAAGCCTCGACGGTTACCGGAAAGGACGGTACAGTTATTTTGGAAAAATCGGGTTCAAACCCGGTTCAAGAAAATCCCCTGGTTCAGAAAAAACCGGTCCGGTTCGCGCCGGTTCAGGAAAAACCGGATCGGTTCGCGCCGGTTCAGGAAAAAACCGGCCCGGTTCAGGAAAAACTGGCCCGGTTCGCGCCTGTTCAGGAAAAACCGGATCGGTTCGCGCCGGTTTAGGAAAAAACTGGCCCGGTTCAGGAAAAACCGGCCCAGTTCGCGCCGGTTCAGGAAAAACTGGCTCGGTTCAATCCAGTTCAAGAAAAACCGGTTCAATCCAAGTCCAACCCAAAACCGAACTCGATTCAAAAACCAAACCCGAAAACCAAACCCAAACCCAAAAACCAAACCCGAAACAAAACCCGAAACAAAACCAGTCTCGTTCAGTTCTGCTGTTGTCCGTTCAAGTTCGATTACGGATGAGGAAATTACGAAGTTGTGGCATATGAAATTGGGTCACATGAGTGAGCGTGGTATGACGATTTTAAGCAAGCGAAATTTGTTGGGCGGTCAAAGTACCGGAAATCTTGAATTTTGCGAGCACTGCGTTTTCGGGAAGCATAAGCGAGTGAGTTTTTCGACCGCCATTCATACGACAAAGGAGAAATTGGAATACATTCACTCCGACTTTTGGGGGCCTTCTCGCGAACCGTCCAAAATAAAAGGTTCACGGTATATGCTCACTTTTATTAATGATTTTTCGAGGAAAGTTTGGGTATTTTTCTTGAGAGAAAAAAGCGAAGTATTCGATTATTTCAAAATTTGGAAGAAACTTCTAGAAACTCAAAAGGGTAAACGGGTCAAGAGATTGCGAACCGATAATGGGTTGGAATTTTGTAATCGCCAGTTTGATGATTTTTGTGCGGCCGAAAGTATTTTGTGACACAAAACCGTTGTGCATACCCCACAACAAAATGGTGTGGCCGAAAGAATGAATAGATCACTTCTTGAGCGTGCGAGAAGTATGATTTCAAATGCGGGTTTGGGAAAAGAATTTTGGGCAGAAGCGATTAGCACGGCATGCTATTTGATTAATCGATCTCCGAGTACCTCGATTGAGTTGAAAACGCCGGAAGAAGTTTGGTCGGGAAAACCGGCCGATTATTCGATGTTGAGAATATTCGGGTGTCCCGGATATGTGCATGTCAATGACGGCAAGTTGGAACCGAGGTTGAAGAAATGCGTATTTGTTGGATATCCCGAGAATGTTAAGAGGTATAAATTATGGTGTCCGAAGTCGGGCAAATTTATCATTTCGAGAGACGTTATTTTTAACGAAGTGGAAATGATTCGACGAAAAGATGCGCATGAGTTGAGAATAAATGACACGGTTCACTCCGAGGTGGAGCATGAGTCGGAAGATGTTGGGAATAAAATACCGCTAAATGCAGGCGGTTTTGAAGGTCAAACCCGAGACCAGTTAGCCCAAGTCGACCAAAACCGATCCGAACCCGATTCATCAAACTCGACCCGAGTTGATGAAGAAGAAAGCCAATTCGATCCGCAAATGTACGAGCTAACCCGCGATCGTGTCAGAAGGACCATTCGACCACCTTCGAGATATGGATATTCTGATTTTGCGTATTGCTTGGCTATTGCAGAAGACGTGGATAGTTGCGAACCATTCACGTATAAGGAAGCGGTTAACTCAAAAAAAGCGAACAATTGGATTTCCGCTATGAAGGAGGAGTTAGATTCGTTGAAGCGAAATGAGACATGGTCTCTTGTGAACCCTCCGAAAAATAAGAAAGTTGTCGAGTGCAAATGGGTGTTTAAACGCAAAACCGATGGTTCGAATGTGCGCTACAAAGCAAGGCTAGTCGCGAAAGGGTATAGCCAAGTCCAAGGTGTGGACTTTAATGACGTGTTTTCTCCGGTCGTGAAACACACGTCTATTCGATTATTGCTCGGAATTGTCGCTTCGAAAAATTTGGAACTCGAGCAAATGGACGTAAAAACGGTTTTTCTTCATGGCGATTTAGAGGAGGAAATTTTTATGAGCCAACCGGAAGGACTTTAGGATTTTGAAAACCTAACCGGACCCCAAACCGAACCGACTCGTGTATGTCGATTAAATAAATCGCTTTATGGTCTCAAGCAATCGCCTCGACAATGGTACAAGAAATTTGACGATAGTAAGCGTTAATTTTTCTCGATCTAATTACGATAGTTGCGTCTATTTAAAGAAATTAGATGACGGGAGTTTTGTGTATCTACTTCTTTATGTGGATGACATTTTTATTGCGTCGTCCAATTTGGTGGAAATTAAGCGGTTAAAAGCGGATTTGAATTCCGTTTTTGAGATGAAGGATTTGGGACCCGCTAAGAAAATTCTCGGAATGGAGTTTTCGAGGAACCGACCCGAGCGGAAGTTGACTCTTTTGCAAGCGGGTTTCGCCGAAAAGGTTTTACGCCATTTTGATAGGCATAAATCGAAGGTAGTTTCTACCCCTCTTGCGGCACATTTTAAATTGTCGGCGGATTTATCTCCGAAAACCGATTCGAAGCAGAAATATATGGAGAAGATTCCATATTCGAGTGCGGTCGGGAGTTTGATGTATTTGATGGTGTGTACCCGACCGGATTTGGCGCAATCGGTTAGTGTCGTGAGCCGATATTTGTCATGTCCCGGAAAGGGACATTGGGAAGCGGTAAAATGGATTTTCCTTAATCTGAAAGGTACGATGAATGCATATTTAGAATTCGGATCCGATCCGAATGGTGAGTTAACGGGTTATGTTGACTCGGATTTTGCGGGCGATCTCGATAAAAGGTGTTCGCTAATCGGGTACGTGTTTACGTTTGGGAAGTGTGCGATTAATTGGAAAGCCACAATTCAATCAACCGTTGCTCTTTCGACTACCGAGGCCGAGTACATGGCGTTAACCGAAGCGATAAAGGAAGGTATTTGGCTAAGGGGTTTTGTTGGCGAGATATTGTCCATTCAGAATCCTGTCACGGTGTATTGTGACAATCAAAGCGCTATTCATTTGACGAAGGATCGCATGTACCACGACAAGACGAAGCATATTGACGTGAGGTACCGTTTTGTGCGAGACGTGTGGCGGAAGGAAACATTGGTGAAGAAGATTGCTCACCAAGTCTCTTCCAATTGCTAAGTTTAAATTGTGTTCTGATTTAATTTCAATTTGTAACTAGCATGTTGCTAGTATATTATGTATGTTTTTATTTTTGCATTTGTTTATGTATAGTTATGATGCAATTCGAGTCCAAGGTGGAGATTGTTGAATGGACCCCTTAATTGCATATTTGGGCTCATTTGGACTTTTATTTTTAGTATGCATTTAAGACCTTTGACATAAAGAATAAGACAATGATTCATTTTGCATCTCTTCATCTCTCTCTCTCTTGGCCACCATTAAAGACACCAAAAGATGCCTCGAATCCACGTCAAAATTCACGCTTCCGACAAGAAATCCTAACATATAATATAATTGGTACTATTTTGAAGGCCCATGGGCCCATCATAGAAGACGATTCCCATACTAAAAGATATCCAATCACGTAACAGCCGCGATTTAGGCGGATTCATATCATGTGCCGTTCTTTTGGTGAAATGAAATGAACCTACAAACCGGTGCCTAATCTAAGGTCTATTCGCACTAATCACTGTTGAGCTCAAGTTTCCGTAATGTTACACTTTACTTTCACTGTTTCACATGATTTTGTTCGGAGGCTCCAAAGTGTAGCCGAATCTGGATTTTGGAATGGGCTAGCTAGATTCTTGTTTCATTAGTGGAGCCTTAACTCCGTTTAAGAGCCCAATAAACTGTTTTCTTTTCTCATTATGGTATTTAAATTTTTTTTGAAACAATTAAATGAGTTGTTAGACTTTTTAAATATTAAGATAAATCTCTTTGTCATTGCTCAAATTTAGAGCTCTCTCAAACTTAATGGAATATTTTATGGTTTGAGTAAACAAGTTTTACTATTGGTATTTAATTTCAAAGATGAATTTTTTATTTTCCCGACAATCTCTTTAGAAAGAAATTAAAAAAGAATAGAAAAATACATGCTAGTAGTTCCGATGGTTGACGGTGGAACTCCATCACTATGTTAAAATAATTGTAAGGTCATTCATTTTAATTTTAGTATTTTTCGTGATGACATATATCAAATTGATCTCTTTTACAAATATTTGCCTGGCTTGACATTTCCAAGTTATATATTGTGCTTAAAATTTTTTTTTGGAAAGATCATACACTAAATAAATTTTTAAATGTTGATCTTGCTTTTTTTTCCTGATGCGAGAAGAAATTGATAAATTACATTTACCCCAGTTCAGCATCTTATTTGGATAGTGTTATTCATTTTTTTAGTGAAAAGTGATCATTAAAATAAATGATAATTAGAAACTAAGTGGTGATTAAAATTTTCATTATATGTGATTATAAAATATTAGATGGTTAATAAAAATCAAATAAATTTAAGAAAATTTCATATAAATAATAACCGTGTTATAAATTCTCACCATTTTGAGCACTACTAAGATGGTGAATGGTGATTTTGAGGACTATCTATATACACTCAAAAAAATATGGAAGTTGATACTGCGTGATGTTGGAAAATCCATAGCTATGTACGTTACATGCGCAGCGGAACCTATGGATTTAACCCATTCAAAGATCATCGTTAAGAGAATAAAAGTACGAGATTGACTATTAAAATTTAAACCTCGGATCTTCCTGATCTGCGAGATGAAGAACGGATGTAGGTCTGAACTTTTCTAACGAGCAACCTTCTCCTTCTTGAAGCTCGACACGTACGAACTCCTTGCTTCTCCTAGGGTAAAGAAATTGATCGCTCGCTAGTCTTCAAAATAGAAGACCTCTACTCGTATCCACGTCGAACTGCAGACGCACGAAATAACCGGACTCGGCTAAACGAGTCCGGAAATACTTTCCGAAAATAACTCAAAACTCTCTCTCTCTCTCTATTTCTGTGTATTAGATGGCCTCTAAGGCTTCTGAATTGCATGTCCAAAGGAGAGGCACTGCCCTTCTATTTATACTAGAGAGAGAGGCAAACGATTGCTCAGTTACCATAACTAAAAATCCTAATCTGCGCCTACTCCGTTGCCAACGGAACTATTCCGTTGCCAACAGAATAGGTATTTCCATAACGGAATACTTGGCAGCTAAGATTATTACAGTTTCCATATTTATGCCGTTGGGAACAGAACTATTATGTTGCCAATGGAATGATACTGTTTTGTTTAATCAATTATCCAATAATTGATTATTTCGTTCACCAATTTATACATCATATGTATAACTATTTGGAGGCATATTCATCCCGTACGAATGGAGTTCATTGTGTGACCATGTAGGTTTCATTTAATGCTGGCAATGATCTTCTAAAGATTGTAAGTCATGAGTAACCTCTAGACTGATGTCATGACTATCCATGTTAAATGAAATGATCAGCGATCATAAACATATCTGAATAGACGTTTGCTTATTCCTTTTGTTCTATGATATATGTCTTGATCACAAGGCACGGTAATATGTCATCCTTGAGTTTGATCAAAGTCTCTTTCCTGATCAAGAATTAGACTGAGTAAATACAAAATGATATTAACAACACATGTTAATCCATTTTGAGCATGGCCATGCATTTCCTTCAGTCCTAGTTCATAAAGGGGCCCAGTGATATCTCCCTCATGACGAGAGGAATAAATTCTATCTTGACCACTCACATTCCTCATCATGATTCAGTGCATACCTAATGATGACCCTAATGATCACCCCATTACGGATAACGTAGGATCATATTAAAGTATGCAGTTTCACATACTGAAATCCATGGTGACCTCAGGTTATAGAAATAGATCAGTGAGTACGTATTCTCTAATACATACCTATATTCCAGACTTGACATCTCTATGTCCATGATCAGCAGAACATGATCATCCAGCCTGCGAATGTACTAGTGTGGATATGTAGCTTCTTACTTGAAGTATGGTTATCTCTATAAAAATACTACATATCACCAGGGACAGTTTAGAATGTCATTTATTGGTTCACAGTTCCACTATCAGAATCATGTATTCTGATGACGTGAACCCGAAGTGACATTCATGGTTGATATAAGATATTTACATTCACAACCCATACACACAGATATATAAGAAACAACCTTTATTGAATATAAATAATAATGTCTTAATACATAAACCATTTCCTAGCACAAATACATTTGGCCTAGGGCACTAATCCTATAGTCTCCCACTTGCACTAGGCCAACTCTAAGCATCTTATGCCCATAGACCTAACATGACCATCATGTTTCGCTTGCGGGAGTGATTTAGTTAATGGGTCAGTGACATTGTCATCCGATGGCACTCTACATATTTTAACATTACCCCTTCATATGATTTCTCTGATCAGATGGAAGCGTCGCAGTATGTGCTTGGACTTTTGGTGAGATCTCGGTTCCTTTGCTTGTACGATCGCTCCATTGTTGTCACAATATAGATCAACTAGTTCTGAGATGCTCGGAACTACTCTTAGCTCCTCCAAAAAGTTCTTTATCCAAACAACTTCTTTAGCCGTTTCTGCAGCGGCTATATACTCTGCTTCCGTTGAAGAGTTTGCTACAGTACATTGCTTGGAACTCTTCCATGTCATGCGCCTCCATTTAGACAAAATAAATAACCTGATTATGATCTGAAGTCGTCTGAGTCTGTCTGGAAGCCTGCGTCAGTGTAACCCTTTACAACGAGCTCGTCTTCCATACCTCCATAGACTAGGAACAAGTCCTTAGTTCTTCGTAAGTACTTAAGAATTCTTTTAACAGCTATCCAGTGACTTTCATCTGAATTAGACTGAAACCTGCTTATTGCGCTCAATGAGTATGACATATCTGGTCTAGTATATATCATGGCATACATGATAGATCCTATAGCCGAAGTATATGGGATCTTATTCATGCATCTTTGTTCCTGCTCACTTATAGGACACTGTGTCTTACTGAGAGAAACGCCATGTGACAAGGGCAGAAATCCTTTCTTGGATTCTTGCATTCTGAACTGTTTCACAACCTTGTCTATGTATGTACTTTGACTCGGACCTATAAGCCTTCTAGATCTATCTCTATAGATCCTGATTCCTAGCATGTAGGAGGCTTCTCCTAGGTCTTTCATCGAGAAATTATCTCCCAACTATTTTTTGACATTCAATAATGTTGGGACGTCATTTCCCATGAGTAATATGCCATCTACGTAAAGCACCGGGAATACTACCGTGCTCGCACTGAACTTCATGTAAACACAAGGCTCACTTTCGCTTTTGGTAAAACCAAAACTTTTGATAACTTCATCAAAATGATGGTTCCAGCTTTGAGACGCTTGCTTCAATCCATAGATGGATTTCTGAAACTTGCAAACCTTACCAGAATTCTTATTTTCGACAAAATCCTCGGGTTGCATCATATGCACGTTCTCGGTTAGATTTCCGTTTAGGAAAGTTGTTTTGACATCCATTTGCCATATTTCATAGACATAATATGCTGCTATGACTAATAGAATTCTGATGGATTTAAGCATAGCTACAGGTGCGAAAGTTTCATCATAGTCAATACCATGAACTTGTTTGAATCCTTTCGCCACAAGTCTTGCTTTGTAGGTTTGTACCTTTCCATCCACGTCGGTCTTCTTCTTGAAGACCCACTTACATCCGATGGTCTTTAAGCCTTCGAATGGATCAATCAAATTCCAAACTTGATTGTCTTCCATGGATTGCATCTCGGCTCTCATGGCCTCTAACCATTTTTGAGAGTCGGGACTTTTCATAGCATCTTAGTAGGACGTGGGTTCATCATCTATGAATGTCACATCATCATCATTAGACACGAGAAATCCGTATCTCTCGGGCTCATGATGAATCCTATTAGATCTACGAAGCTCATCAACTCCTTGAGAGCTTGTTTGTTCCTCCATCATAGGTTCTGCAACTATAGGTGGGTCTCGAATTTCTTTGAGCTGTACTTTGCTCCCACTGCTTCTCATAGAGACAAACTCTCTTTCCAAGAAGGCACCATTGCGAGCAACAAACACTTTGTTCTCCGATTGTTCTCCGATGGGTGGTAAAAGTAATATCCTTTAGTTTTCTTAGGATATCCCACAAATAAGCACTTATCAGATTTGGGTCCGAGTTTATCGGGAAACTAACATTTGACATAAGTCTCACATCCCCAAATTTTAAGAAAACACAATTTGGGGCTTTTCCCCGTCCACATTTCATATGGCGTCTTTTGAACCGCTTTAGATGGTATCAAGTTCAATATGAATGCGGCAGTCTCAAGAGCATAACCCCAGAAAGACATTGAAAGACTCGTTTGACTCATCATCGATAGAACCATATCCAATAAGATTCGATTCCTCCTCTCAGACACTCCATTCCATTGAGGAATTCATGGAGGAGTCAATTGTGAAACTATTCCACATTCTCTGAGATGATTTTCAAACTCATGGCTCAGAGATTCGCCTACTCGATCATATCGAAGTGCTTTAACCTTCTTGCCAAGTTGATTTTGTACTTCATTTTCAAATTCTTTGAACACTTCAAAGGAATCAGACTTATGCTTCATTAGTTAGATATAACCATATCTACTGAAGTCGTCCGTGAAAGTTATGAAGTACTGATACCCACCTCTAGCCAGCATACTCATTGGTCCTCATACATCAGTATGTATGAGTTCTAATAAGTCATTGACCCTTTCACCAACTTTTGTGAAGGATTTCTTAGTCATCTTGCGAAGTAAACAAGACTCGCACGTCTCAAATAATTCTAAATCAAATGAGTCTAAAAGTCCATGAGAATGGAGTTTAGAAATGTGTTTCTCATTTATATGGCCTAAGCAACAGTGCTAGAGGTATGTCGTATTTGAGTCATTCGGTTTAAATCGTTTAGTGTTAATGTTATATATGGGCTTATAATTCTCTTTCTTAAGATCTAGCACGTAAAGACCTCTTTCTAATAGATCATTACCATAGAAAAGATTATCCTTTAAGATAAAACAATTATTATTCTCAATAACAAATTTATAACCATCCAAAGCTAGACTAGAAATAGAAATAATATTTCTGCTCATAGCAGGTATAAAATAATTATTATTAAGTACTAATACAACTTCACTAGGCAATGTCAATAAATACATTCCTAGGGCTAATGCAGCAACTCTTGCTCCATTTCCAACACGCGGGTCGACTTCGCCCTTAGCTAATGTTCTACTCCTTTGTAGTCCAAGCACATCATTACAAATGTGATTACCACATCAAGTATCCAACACGCAAGATTTAGTAGTAAGTAAATTAGTTTTAATAAAAAAATACCTGAAGCGGTAGTTGTAGGATTAGTGCCCTAGGCCAAATGTATTTGTGCTAGGAAATGGATTATGTATTAAGACATTATTATTTATTCAATAAAGGTTATTTCTTATATATCTGTGTGTATGAGTTGTGAATGTAAATCTTAAATCATCCAAGAATGACAATTCGGATTCACATCATCAGAATACGTGATTCTGATAGTAGAACTGTGAACCAACGAATAACATTCTAAACTGTCCCTAGTGATATATAGGATGTTTATAGAGATAGACATACTTCAGGTAAGAAGCTACATATCAACACTGGTACATTCGCAGGCTGGATGATCATGTTCTGCTGATCATGGACATAGAAATGTCAAGTTTGGAATATAGGTACGTGTTAGAGAACATGTACTGGACTGGCCACACTATGAGAATATGAATAGTATATGTCATTTGTGATTCTCATATGAATAGTGTGCTTGTTCCTATGATCTAAGGTCACCATGGATTCTTGTATGTGGAACTGCATACTTTAATATGATCCTATGTCATCCGTAATGGGATGATCATTACGGTCATCGCTATGTATGCACTGAATGATGATGAGGAATGTGAGTGACTAAGATGGGATTTGTTCCTCTCGTCATGAGGGAGATATCTCTAGGCCCCCTTATGAACTAGGACTGAAGAAAATGTATGGCCATGCTCAAAATGGATTAACATGTGTTCTTAATATCATTTTGTATTTACTCAGTCTAATTCTCGATCAGGAAAGAGATTTTGATCAAACTCAAGGATGATATATTACCGTGCCTTGTGATCAAGACATATATCGTAGAACAAAAGGAAAAGTAAATGTCTATTCAGATAGGTTTATGATCGCTGATCATTTCATTTAACATGGGTAGTCATGACATTAGTCTAGATGTTACTCATGACTTACGATCTTTAGAAGATCGTTACCAGCATTAAATGGAACCTACACGGTCACACATGAACACCATTCGTACGGGATGAATATGTAGGATTTCTGACGTTCATAACGCAGCGGAAAAATAAAAACTCATCCAAAACCAATTTTTAGGATCCGTGTGTATCGGTTAAATAAAAAAAATAAATCTTAAAGATACCTTTCGGATTACGCTTAATCCGTGACGCTCAAACCATGTGTATTGTCCATGCACCTCTAAACCGGTTACCGTCATAACCGATTTTTCGTTCGTCTAGGCCGTCTAGGTCGGATCGTGCGGAAGTCATCTACCGCACACACAATCGGTCTCCACCGAAACTCTCAACAACTCGTTCTCATCTTCTTAGGCCGAATAGATCACAAGCGCCGAAAGTATGAACACCTCTACCGGTATCCACACGAACAAACTTCTTAAAACAGGAAGAAGAAAAATATATATGCTAGTAACTTATTCTCCTCTTGCACAAGAAAACTCTTTTTCTTCGTTTTATTTTATCTCACAAAAGATGTATATAATTCCTCTCATATAATCGCACTCTTTCATTTTTGTCATACAAAAGGAAAGCACCCTTTCGTAATTTTGTCGTACAAATTAGAAAGTATATTTTTTCTCTTTTGTCTCACAAAAGAGAATGTGAAATAATGAGAGAGAGAATGATGTGTTATGTTGTGAATTTGGAGCCCTCTATGTCCTTATATAGAGTGAAGAGTCATGTCTCTTCATACTAAAAGATATGTATGACATCACTCATCATTATCCATATGCCATCATCTAGACTCTTCTAGATTATATGATCTTTTGTGCTCCTAGTCTTTATATACATATATATCACATCTTATCATATAAGATGACAATATATTTTGTGACATTCTTATGCAACTCATCATATAAGTCGCTAGGATTTTCTGCGCCCGTTTCAGTTTATTCTTTGTGTGTCACCCTGTAGGTTCACTTAATGTTGGCAATAGACTTAACAGTCTATAAATCATGAGCGGACTCTAGCAAGCCATCATGACTACCCAATTTAAGTGAATATCGGTGATCTGATTTACCTAATCAACAATCACGTATTTAGTCCCTTTGTCACACGATATTTATATCGATCATAAGGCATGTAATACGTCATCCTTATATTAATCGAATAATATTTTTGATCCCAAATTAAACTGAACAAGAACAAATGACATTAATAATATTTTTGATCCTTATACCGGTGTGCATTTATAGGTTGTATATAAATATATATTTATATGTATCTGCAAGCATATTTGTCTCCACAAATATCCTATAAATGACCAGGGACGATTTAGAATAGCATTCATAATACTTTATAGTTTTACTATCAAAGTCACGCACTTTGATGACATAAAGCTGAATTGCATATTCATGGTCTATTTTAATTATATTAAAATAACCTATACTCACATATTATATGAAATATCTTAGAATAAATATTATGTTTATTATTTCAATCCATCATCATCTAGGTCGCAAACACTTTGGCCTAGGGAATAACATTATCAATCTCCCACTTGCACTAGGCCAAATCAACCAAGTATCTCATACTCATTGATCCACCATGATCACCATCATTTGCAGGATTGGGTTCTTAAATGGATTATCAAACATGTCATATGCAAATACTTTGCATATTTTTATGTCCATGATAATCTAAGAAGAATGCTTTATCTTTCTTAAGTACATAATCATACTTTTGATTATTATCTAGTGAATTTTACTAGGATTAAACTTATGTGTGCTTGTTGCACTTAATTCACATCACATGTAATTATGCTACCACTGAACTTCTTGTCAACATAAGATTTATCTTTAATTTTTTATAAAACCGAACTATTTGGTTATTTAATCAAATAATAAATTTTCATGTAGAGATGTTTGTTTTAATTCATAAATGAATGTATTCAACTTGCAAACTCTTTTCAAAATTTACAAGATCGACAAAACTCTAAAGTTGTATCATATACATACTTTCGTCTGTTTCTATTAAGAAACAACGTCTTGACATCCACTTAGCATCTTTCATAGTCATACTATGAACATATGCCCAAGAAAATTCTGAAATATATAAGCATGCTGACTTAAAAAAATATTATCATAGTCTATATTATGAGTTTATCTTAATCACAAATCATGCATTATATGTTTGCACATTATCCATGTCGGTCTTTCTTTTAAAACCGTATTTCCATCTGATGGATCAATCAAATTCAAAACTAGATTGTCTGACATTGATTACATCTCAACTTTCAAAGTCTCTAACCATTAGAACCTTGACTCATCATTGTCTATTAGTAGAATGTGGACTCATCATCTATGAGTACGAAATTTTTATCATTAGACACGAAAAATCTATATTTTTTTTTGGGCCTGCGATAAATTATAATAGATCTACATGAATACACTTGTGTTATATACTCAGACTCTTCAACATCTTGAGAGTCTAGTTGATTAATTACAAACTCAACCACTATGTGGAATTTGAACTTTTCAAATTTACTCCCACTAATTCTTTTGGAAACGCAATTTCCAAAGAGATATAATTTCCGAGTAACAAACACTTTGTTCTCATATTAATTATAGAAGTAATATCCTTTACTTTTCTTAGGATATCCACAAACAAGCATTAATCCGATTAAATGCATGATGCTTCAATTAAGTATCATATCCTGAAATCTTGATAAAAGATAATCGGATATATCTACCAGTCCATATCTCACATGGAATCTTTCATAACCGCTTTAGATGGAATTATATTCAATATGAATGCAACAAGAGAGTAACCCCGAAAGAAATAGAAGATATATTTGACTCATAATGATCGAACTATATCTAATAAAGCTCGATATCATTATCATGATGATCAAACACTTGGTTCTCGACTCCTCGATCTCATCGAAGAAATTTGATATTTTAAAGCCAAGTTTTATTCTCTACTTCATTATTTGTAAGTTTTGAACTTTTCAAAATATTCAAATTTATTATTTCAAAAAAGCGATGAAGTAGTTTTCTCTAGTACGTTCACTCATTGATGAACATACATCACTATGTATGAGAGCCAATAAGTAACTTGCTTTCACCTTACTTTGTGAAAGACGTTTATGTCATCTTGTTTAATAAATAAGTTGCACATGCCTCAAATGATTCAAAATCAAATAAATTTGAAAATCCATCTTAATGGATTTAATAAATGTTCATCCTATTTAAGTAGACCAAGCGACAATGCTAGCTTTAAATTCTTAGTATTAATGTTATAGATGGACTTATAATTATCTTGTTCGATATAATACATAAGGTAATTTTTATATTCGGACATTTCCAAAGAAAACTGACCTTTGTGAATGGTGAAATTATTATTCTCAATAATAAATTAATGACCGTTCATAGTTAAACTCGAACTATAGATAATACAAAATTTATTGTCGACATTAAATAACAATTATTTATGTCAGCGATAAGTCCAAAAAGATAATGTAAATAAATGAGTTACTTGAGAAAATGCGGCAACTTTTGCTACATTTGTGACTCATCTGTTAACATCATATTTACTCAATAGTCTACAACTTAGTCAGCATATTTTCACAAATGTGTGATTCACATCGTGTATCTAATACACATGATGTGAAATAGACAAGTTAATTTCTATAACAAAAATACTTGAAGCGGTAGTCACACTACCCTTTCATTCCTTTTTTTATATCTTCTTGAGAAATTATGGTTTCTTTCAATGAACCGATTCATTGCGAAAGATACTAATTTCTTACCTAAGGCCGAAGTCCCGGCAACATCTTGCCATTATCTTTGGGATTACTCTTTACGTTCATTTTTAAGCACGAGAACATCATTGACAATACTTGTACATGTTCATGTTAACGATTATTAGAATCTTATGCTATTTGCCCTTTTCAAGGACATATCATGAGACATAAATAGATTTATTATTCTATTTGAATAATATGCAAAGACTATTATTCTTAAAAATATTTCATATAATGGCTCCCACTATTTTTAATCAAATCAATAATCCTCAATCGCATTGATTCGGAAACTTTCAATCCTTGAAGTTTCGTAGTGAGACAAGATCCATATTTCAAATAAGCCCTAAGTGAGATTTCGCTCATCGCACAGAACTTAACTTATTTAGGTAGGAACAATTCTAATTGTATCTCATACAACTCTTGAATAACATAGGATAAGCATCATATGCCCGACGTATATATCCTATCATATGCCCCGAGCCCAAGTCCGAGTTGATAGTCCAGTTAAGTCAAACCATATCTAATCATTGGATAAATAGTACCCAACACACTCAGCTTTGGCATGACCTATGCTGGCTCCCATTTCCCGCATTCTCTCCTCCTAAGATTGTCCCTACATACCCAACTTTGGCATGACCTATGCAGGGTCGATCAGAGTATCGAGAGATTTAGGCTTATGGAAGGCATTTCATGACTATTAATAGAGAGATTTTGAATTTAATATTATATATTATTACGCAATCTTCAAAGAACATCACATGTACCAATAGAATAAAGATTATAATGATGATATATCATGGCCTTGATCTTTATGAACTAACATAAAGATTTCCTAATATATATTTCATCTCCACGAAATTTTTCTTAGATTGTATATGAAAATCTTATCTCCATGTATAGAAATCGATGAACTCTTTCATCGCCATGATGTATGGTTAAAAATGAACTTGTCATCTTCATGATGTATTCATGATGGACGATGAATTCCTTCATCTCCATGATGGAGGTGTTATGCCTAATGAACTCTTTCATTATCAACACTTATCAACAAATATATCAAATATAAACATAATCATATTATGTTTCGATTATTTACCCATTTATAATATATATATATATATATATATATATATATATATATATATATATATATATATATATATATATATATATATATATATATATAATATATAAGTCGGGCGCAATCGTCATTGTCAATATTTGACAAGTCAAAAATCAGTATTTGATTTGGTCAACATTTGACTAGGTTAACGTTCAACATTTGATAAAGTCACCAGTTAATGGTCAACATTTTGAATAGGTCATGATCAACTTTTGACCAATTCAAGGGGAAATTAGTGTAATCAACTATCAACAATTAACAGTCAATACAATCAACAGTCAATATAGTCCACAGTCAACACACATTTTTCTATACATTAATGCATCATATGCATCTTTTCATGAATTTAATGCATCACAAGTAACTTTTCGTGAAATAATGCATCACATGCACCATTTCAAAAAAGGCAATTCATGGTATGCACTCATTCATGAAGACACAACTATTCAAGAGGTCGCAACTCTTACGATTGCACCTTTTCGGTCGTACCTATTGGTTACGCATGTCGATTACACCCGTTGGTCGCATCCGAACTTCTTAAAATGGGAAGAAAAAAATAAATATGCTAGTAACTTATTCTCCTCTTGCACAAGAAAACTATTTTTCTTCTTCTTATTTTATCTCACAAAAGATGTATATAATTCCTCTCATATAATCGCACTCTATCATTTTTGTCATACAAAAGGAAAGCACCCTTTCATAATTTTGTCATACAAATTAGAAAGAGTATATTTTCTCTCTTTTGTCTCACAAAAGAGAATGTGAAATAATGAGAGAGAGAATGATGTGTTGTGTTATGAATTTGTAGCCCTCTATGTCCTTATATAGAGGTGAATAGTCATGTATCTTTACACTAAAAGATGTGTATGTCATCACTCATCATTATCCATATGCCATCATCTAGACTCTTCTAGATTACATGATCTTTTGTGGTCATTGTCTTTACATACATATATATCACATCTTATCACATAAGATGACAATATATTTTGTGACATTCTTATGCAACTCATCATATAAGTCGCTAGGATTTTCTGCGCCCGTTTCAGTTTGTTCTTTATATGTGACCCTGTAGGTTTACTTAATGTTGGCAATAGACTTAACAGTCTATAAATCATGAGCGGACTCTAGCAAGCCATCTGATAAGAAGTATTTTTGCAGTCGTTTAACGCTTACCAAAAGAAATTTGTAACCCTAGACTTAACTACAATAAAGTAGACAGTGGAAGTAGGGGTCGAACCACAGAGAGCTATTTAGACTAAACCAGGTAAAAAGATTACTTCTCTAATGAAAATGGACTCAACAAAAATAGAAAACTAAAAGAAAGAGAAACCAAGACCGTAAATAAAACCAAACACAAGACCTAAAACAAGACACACAATTGGGGGGGTTGTTGATTGGTTGATTGCAACAAAATGAAAGTAACAAATAAAGAGAAAAAGTAAATACTAAAAGATGTGGTGGTTTTGTGAAATGAGGCATAGTTTCGTGTAGTGAATTTGTGTGTAACTTTATCCTTGATTATAATAATGAATTTGGAATTAATATCTTAAGTGCAGTAAGATGAGTTCTAACTGATAAATAACTCAAACGAAAAGATAGAATTTTAGTTTAGATGAGCTCGTAAATAAAAATACTAACCTACTTGAATATCATAACCAATTCAATAGGAATCATTGGTTATTTAAACAAATCAAAACCTCCTAAACAATGAGCTTGTTCAGAACTGTTTAGTTCGTTATGAGTTATTTGCACTTGGCTATTATTCAAATTCTAATGGAAGCTATTGAGCAAAGCAACCAAAGAAATTTTGTGACCCTTGTTAATTACTACTGAACATAGAATTGACCGAAATAAACTTAAAACAATTCATTGAGCATGAAAGATAATAAGTAAATAAAAACAGAATATAACCGTTCAAATGAAATTCATTATTAATGGTCTCAAAAGTTACAACACAAAAACATAAACACTAACTATGCCTCGAAGGGCTTACTCGAAATACATGGAAAATAAAGAAAATAAAATAATGATAGAACCCATTAATGAAGCGTGGATGGAAGGATGAAGCTTGCTTGACTTGCCCAACTCCAAGAGAGAGAATGATGAAGTTCAAAAGTGATTAGAGTGGATGCCTTGCATCTGGTTATATAACCCTCTCAAAAGGTGATCATGAGGGATGAATGAAGATCCATGCAAAGAGTGTGAAGGAAGCATGGCAAAGGCATGAAGAGTGCATGCAAAGTGCATGAAAGATCTGTCCAGAAGATGGTCAATTTGGGTCATGTAGACTTCGGAATTGGGCTCTGGTGATATAGAATGAATTGTGGGCTTTGTTCTCTTCTTTCCAACGGTATATAGCATGCATATAGAGGAGGCCCAGATTATGAGTTATGGCCGAAATACTGAGATTGTATCGGCAGGCCCGAGTCTTGATTATTATCTCTCTCTTGTGCTCCAACTTCTTTTCCCCAAGTTATGCTCCATCTAAATTGCACCTGAAATCACATAAATATCTTATTAGTAGTATCAACATTCAAGTTATGATTATTATCCATTTAAACACATATAATGGTGCAATATTACATATGTATAGGGTATAAAATGTGTATAATTAATGACTTATCACCATCATGACTATCCAATTTAAGTGAATATCGGTGATCCGATTTACCTAATCAACAATCACGTATTTAGTCCCTTTGTCACATGATATTTATATCGATCATAAGGCATGTAATACGCCATCCTTATATTAATCGAATAATATTTCTTGATCCCAAATTAAACTGAACAAGAACAAATGACATTAATAACTCTTATTAATTCATTTGAGTATGGCCATACATTTCTTCAGTTCAATTCATCAAGAAGCCTAAAGATAACTCTCTCATTTATGAGAGGAACAAATTCCGTCTTGATTGCACTAATCCCTCTACATGATTCATTATATACCTAATCATAACCGTTATGACTACCCGGTTAAAGGTAGTGTTAGATTATATTAAAGTATAAAATTACTCATGTTGGGAACCGAGACAATCTCAGGTCAAAGAAGTATAACTACTTTATATTACAAGAATCACTAACGACGTAAAACATGTAGCATTCTTATGGTGGGTCAGTCCAATGTATGGTCTCTAACATATACCTACGTTAATAACTTGATCACTATTTATCCATGATCAGTAAAACATGATCATCAGTCAACTAATATACTGGTGTGCATTTATAACTTGTATATAAATATTTATTTATTTGTATCCGCAAGTATATTTGTCTCCACAAATATCCTATAAATGACCAGGGACGATTTAGAATAGCATTCATAATAATTTATAGTTTTACTATCAAAGTCACGCACTTTGATGAAATAAAACTGAATTACATATTCATGATCTATTTTAATTATATTAAAATAACCTATACGCACATATTATATGAAATATCTTAGAATAAATATTATGTTTATTATTACAATCCATCATCTAGGTCACAAACACTTTGGCCTAGGGCATAACACCATCAGAATATGCCTCAAAACAGTTATATGTATGATGTATAAATTGGTGAACAAAATAATCAATAGAGAGAGAGCGTTTTGAGTTATTTTCGGAAAGTATTTCCGGACTCGTCTAGCCGAGTCCGGTTATTCCGTGCGTCTGAAGTTCGCGTGGATACGAGTAGAGGTTCTCTATCTTGAGAACTTGCGAGCGATCGATCTTCATCCTTAAGAGAAGCAAGGAGGTTCACAAGTCAAGCTTCAGGAAGAAGAAGGTTGCAACTCAGAAAAGTTCAGACCTACATCCGTTCTTCATCTCGCGGATCAGGAAGATCCGAGGTATAAATTTTAATAGTTAATCTCGTACTTTTATTTCCTTAACGTAGATCCTAGGGCGGGCTAAATTCATAGGTTCTGCTACGCATGTAATGTACATGGCTTTGGTTTTCCCAAAAGTAGTCACACTACCTTCTTGATTTCGTCCTGATAGAGTTTGCAGTTTCTCTTCCAATAGCCAACCTTGTTGCAATGGAAGCAAACTCCATACTTGTATTTCTTGATTTTAGATTTAGGCAACACCTTACCATTACCCTTGCTCTTATTCCCGGTCTTCCTACCCTTCTTCTTGTGAATAATCAAGACGTCTTTGACAACATTTGTCTTCATATCCTCCTGTGCGTTCTTAAGCATCCCATGTAACTCGGTGATGGATTACTCCATCTGATGCATATTATAGTTCATGATGAATTGTTTAAAACTAGGAGGCAACGACCTGAGAATTATGTCAACAACCAATTCTCTGGGCAAAAATGAACCAAGCATCTCCAATTGATCAAGATAGCTCTTCATCTTGAGTACATGAGTACTCACAAATGAACCTTCAACCATCTTCATGTCAGTCAAAGAGACGGTCGCTTTGCAGCGCTCAACTCTAGCCTGCTCTTGGAACATTTTGTTGAGAGTTACGATCATATCGTAAGCACCCATGTCCTCCAGTTGCTTCTGAAGCTCGGAGGTCATGGTCGCTAGCATGAAACAAGCTATGTCCGTGCCGTCTTTGACATATTTAGCATACGGATCTCGGGCAGCCCTTGTGGCTCCCTGTTCTGGTTCCTCTGGGTAAGCCTCTTCTATGACGTACAGTTTATTGTCAGCGTTGAGAACAATTCTCAGGTTTCTAACCAGTCAAGGAAGTTAGACCCATTGAGCTTATCCTTCTCAATGATAGATCCCAAATTCAACCCAGTTGAATTGTTATTGTTTGCCATTATTCTACAAGTTAAATATGTCATTATTATTTATGCATTGGGGTTGTTTTGTTTTGGTGTTTCTTATATTGTACTCCCACTATTTTTCTTCAAATCAACCACCTTCAGTAGTATTGATTCGGAAAATTCAATTAAATGAGGTTTCATAGTGAGTCAAGATCCGTATTTCATTGAGTACTAAGTGCGCTTTGGCGCAACCCTCAATACACAACTATTTAGGTAGGAACACTTCCAGTTGTATCATATACAACTCTTTCTTTTATGGAATGGGCATCATATGGCCGGTGTATTATTCCATCTTGTGCCCTGAGCCCAAGTCCGACTTGCTTGCTCAGTTAAGTTTAACCATGGATGATTATAGGCGAAGTAGAGTCCAGCACACTCAGCTTTGGCATAACCCATGCTAGACATCATTTCCCACATAACCTCCTTTACAAAGACAATCGCCCATATGCTCAGCTTTGGCATGACCCACATGGAAGACTGTCTAAGTACCGAGGGCTTCAGTGACATGGGAGGCACTTCCTTACTTAACATTATGAAGGATTTTGTTTTAGATTTATAAATATAAATATCACAGAAACTAAGTTAAATATGGTATGAGCATATTCCTCACGAGCGATCATGAGGTTCCTAATCCTAGATCTATCTTTGGATTGCAGGAGTAATCCTCAACGAAACCTTCGTTTTGTGTGTGCGAAGATCCAATGCCATCTTCCGAAGATTGTGCCAAGATTCTTGCCTTGTAGTCTTGTTATAATATCTTCCCTAACAACTATCCTATTGCTAGAAAAAGTAATTTAGAATTTTAGACAACTCACAAGTTGTCATAATTACAACTTTGGACAACTCACTAGTTTGCATAGATATTAAATAAAATTACAAGCATTCACACACAAGATTACATTATAGAATAATCACAGATCTAAATCTCATACCATATTTGTATATTTAAATTTCATGTATAACAAAAATTAGGATTTCTCGCAAAATCAGCATTATTCAGTTGGGAATGAAACTATTGCGTTCTCAACGGAACCGCCGCCGAAAAATCATGAATTTCTTGCATTATACCGTTCTAAACGGAACTATTCCGTTGGGAACGGAGATGTGCTGGAAATTCGTATTTCCTTTTGTTTTAGTTCCTTTCCAAAACAGATTTTGAAAATCTATTTTTCAAAACTCTAGGAAATCATAAGATCTAATATTATATTCTCAGAAACTATTTTCGTGATGTTTTGAAATAATATTTTCAAAATCCTAAAATTTATTATACTAGAATTTACTAAATTTTAAATATGTAATCGACGATTATTTCCTTAACGAACGCTCTGATACAACTGTTGGAAAATCCATAGCCATGTACATTACATGCGTAGTAGAACCTATGAATTTAACCTGTCCTAGGATCATCATTAAGGGAATAAAAGTACGAGATTGACTATTGAAATTTATACCTAGGATCTTCCTGATCTGCGAGATGAAGAACGGATGTAAATCTGAGCTTTTCTGACGTGCAACCTTCTCCTTCCTGAAACTCGACTCGTACGAACTCCTTCCTTCTCCTAGGGTAAAGAAATTGATCGTTCGCTAGTCTTCAAAGCAGAAGACCTCTACTCATATACACGTCGAACTGCAGATACACGGAATAACTAGACTCGGCTAGAAAAGTCCAAAAAAACTATCCGAAAATAACTCAAAACTCTCTCTCTCTCTCTCTATATATATTTCTGTGTATTAGACGGCCTCTAAGGCTTCTGAATTTTATGTCCAAAGGAGAGGCACTGCCCTTCTATTTATACTAGAGAGAGAGGCGAACGATTGCTCAGTTATCATAACTAATAACCCTAATATGCGTCTATACCATTACCAACGGAATAGATATTTCCATAACGGAATACTTGACAGTTAAGGTTATTACAGTTTTCATATCTATTCTATTGAGAACGGAACTATTCCATTGCCGACGGAATGGTACCGTTTTGTTCAATCAATTATCCAATAATTGATTATTTCGTTCACCAATTTATACATCATATGTATAACTGTTTTGAGCCATATTCATCCCATACGAATGGAGTTCATTGTGTGACCGTGCAGGTTCCATTTAACGCTGGCAACGATCTTCTAAAGATTGTAAGTAATGAGTAACCTCTAGACTGTTGTCATGACTACCCATGTCAAATGAAATGATCAGCGATCATAAACCTATGTGAATAAACGTTTGCTTATTCCTTTTGTTCTACGATATATTTCTTGCTCACAAGGCACGGTAATATGTCATCCTTGAGTTTGATCAAAGTCTCTTTCCTGATCGAGAATTAGACTGAGTAAATACAAAATGATATTAACAACACATATTAATCCATTTTGAGCATGGCCATGCATTTCCTTCAGTCCTAGTTCATCAGGGGACCCAAAGATATCTCCCTTATGACGAGAGGAACAAATCCCATCTTGGTCACTCACATTCCTCGTTATGATTCAGTGCATACCTAATGATGACCCTAATGATCACCCATTACGGATGACGTAGGATCATATTAAAGTATGCAATTCCACATACAGGAATCCATGGTGACCTCAGGTCGTAGGAATTGACACACTATTCATATGAGAATCACTAATGACATATACCATTCATATTCTCATAGTGTGGTCAGTCCACTACGTGATCTCTAACACGTATCTATATTCCATACTTGACATCTCTAGGTCCATGATCAGCATAACATGATCATCCAGCATGCGAATGTACTAGTATGGATATGTAGCTTCTTACCTGAAGTATGTTTATCTTTATAAACATCCTACATATCAGTAGAGACAGTTTAGAATGTCATTCGTTAGTTCACAGTTCTACTATCATAATCATGTATTCTGAAGACGTGAACCCGAAGTGTCATTCATGGTTGATATAAGATATTTACATTCACAACCCATACACACAGATATATAAGAAACAACCTTTATTGAATATAAATAATAATGTCTTAATACATAAACCATTTCCTAGCACAAATACATTTGGCCTAGGGCATTAATCCTACATGTGACGAGTACTGTAATGACCCTGTAGCGTCATTACATAAAAACTGGAAAAAAATATATAAACTGAAAGCAAACTTGTATATAAAAAATTCTTTCGGTAAAACAGTATATATATATAAAAAAAAATGAAAACAACATGTAAAAATATATAAACTAAAAACAAAAACTATATACAAATTCAATCGGTAAACAATATATATTTTAAAAAATGAAAACAGTATATAGCGTATATAGTAACACGAGAAAACAGTATATAATTTCAATCCATCATTACAGGATCACTACAGTACCCCCGTCGTGATTTTTTATTTCCCAAAAAATATATATAGAAGTGTCGTAAGTAACTAAACTTTGAATGTTATAAAAATGTTGATTTTATCAAAAAAAAATCATGCTACTTGAATTCTTCTGCTCTGAATTTTCTCTTGAATTTTTCAGCATTGAATTTTCTCTAGTTTACCATTTCTAATATTCAAGTATATAATTGTGGAATAACTCTATAATACATTAATTAAAACATTAACACTTTCGAACTCACCAAATAACTTTCACTTATTTTCATATCATCAAATTATAATTAGATCCAAAATCAGAAAAAAAAGTTTAGGCTAGAATCTAAAAAATATAATAAACAATATAGCCGCATTATTTACTTTACCAATTTCAATTGACTGACTTTATCTTAATGTCACGTCATATAGTGAAATCACTCTAATCTAATCTGTCATTAGCACAGCTCAGCAAAATAAAATAAAATAAAAATCTCACTAATAATAAAAAAAGATTAATCTACCCTTAGCAGCAAATTTAAAAAATTGCCACATATTCCTTGGCAGCATTAGGCGCTGCCATCTAGAAGAGCCAATATTTGTATAATTTTCAACATTTTCTATTAAAATAGCTAAGTTTGAATTCATTATCTTTGAATTCACTAATAATTAATATTATTTATATCATTACCAAGTCAAAAATCATGAAAATTGGCTCCATTTTTTAGAGGTAGTTGTAATAAAAAGACGATAGATAAAAGATATATTTTTTTCTTTTCTATAATTTTGAAAGTAGAAAATAGTTCCATGCTAATTCTTATCTGGCCACTATCAAATAAAAAAAAACTTTTTTTACTGGCCAGCATTGAAAGATTCTGAGCAATTCTGGTAGCTCCTTTTCTTTTCCAACTATCCTTCTTTAGGCACATAATTGATTACGTGAAAAATATGAGATCACAGTGCTGACATCATAATAACGCCAAAAAATTTGTCAATCGTGCTATTTCAGATTTTCTGATTCCGATATCTTTCTAAAGAAAAAAAATTGCAAGATGTCTAAACTAAACAAAATGATTCTGATCATTTTGCATCAGTATCACAATTCACAATCTGACAGCTTCAATCACTTGTATGAACAACAATACTAGATAATTTATAGCTTATTTGATATTGTTCTTGTTTCATATGTTTTTTAAGAAAAAGAACCAAGTTTTTGAGACCATTTCTAATTTCTTTTTCAAATAGCAAAAAAAGCTATTTTGAAAGCAGGAAATAGTTTTTTTTTTTTCTGTATTTTTATTATTGTATAACAAATGTAAACATGTCTCAAGTACAAAGGCCATATCAAGCGGTGAGTATTATTTTAGTGTCTGCACGCTTTACTTAAAAATGTATGTAAAATAAAATGTACATCGATACTAAAAATTACATTGATATTTTAAATATAATATTATTAATGAAAATAATTTGATACTGAAAATAGTAAATTGATAGTGAAAACCGTATAATATCATTAAAAGTATAACTTTACTAATAAATAATATATTGACATCGGAAAAGATATGTCAATGCTGTGAAATGATATATTTGTTGGGTTTCGGACGTGCATAACGCAGCGGAAAAACAAAAATTTCGCCCAAATTCATTATGAGAATCCGTATTTATCAGTTAAATTAAAAAAATAAAATTTAAAGATACATTTTGGATTACGCTTGATCCGTGACTCTCAAACCATGCGTGTTGTCCAAGTGCCTTTAAACCAGTTACGTCCTAACCGATTTTCCGTCCGTCAAGTCTGTCTAGGTCGGATCATGAGTAAGTCATCTACCGCACATATAATTGGTCTCCACCGAAAATCTCAACAATCCATTCTCGGCTTCTTAGGCCGAATAGATCACAAGTGCCGAAAGTACGAACGCCCCTACCGGTATCCACACAAATATTCTTAAAATGGGAAGAAGAATAATATATATGATAGTAGCTTGTTCTACTCTTACATAAAAAAAACTCATTTTTCTCTTCTTATATTTATCTCACAAAAATGTATATTTCGACTATATATATCCTCTCATATAATATCAATGTCACACAAAAGAGAATGGAGTATTATGAGAGAAAGAGAGAGAATAATGTTATATAAGAATTTTGAAGCCCTCTATATTCTTATATAGAGGTGAAGAGTTGTCTTTCAACACATCAATAGATGTGTATGACATCCTTCATTCTTATCCATATATCATCATCTAGATTCTTCTAGATTACTGGATCTTTTGTGCTCATAGTCTTTATATACATATATATCACATCTTATCACATAAGATTACAATATCTTTTGTGACATCTCTATGCAACTCATCATATAAATTGTTAGAATTTTCTGCGCCCGTTTGAGTTTGTTCTTTGCGTGTGACCATGTAGGTTCACTTAATATTGGTAATAGACTTGACAGTCTATTAATCATAAGCGGACTCTAGCAAGTCATCATGACTACCCAATTTAAGTGAATATTGGTGATCTGATTTACCTAAACAACAATCATGTATTTAGTCCTTTTTTCATGTGATATCTATATCGATCATAAGGCATGTAATACGCTATCCTTATATACATCGATTAATATTTCTTGATCCCAAATTAAACTGCACAAGAACAAATGACATTAATAAATCTTATTAATTCATCTGAGTATGGCCTTATATTTCTTTTACATATGTATTTTAGTATGGCTCTTTTGTCATGTACTATATGTTAAAATTGAAGGTGTATATATGATATTTTTAGATTATACACTCCTTTAATGAAAAATATTGTCAATATTTCAGCTTTTGTTTTTAGCGCAATACCTAATATTTGTCGAAAAGGCATGAAAAAAATAATAGATTTTGATTTCTCATTTTGTAAGATATACATGATATTTATAGCCTCTTTTCAAGTACAACTTGGAACATTGTTGTAAATATAAATTATTTAATTATGGCACCTCAATTATAATTTAATTTGTATTGTTTATAAAAACTCATACTATTACTAAAATTGGGCCATCAAGTTATTGCTAATA
Source organism: Juncus inflexus (assembly GCA_024447665.1). Lineage (NCBI taxonomy): Eukaryota > Viridiplantae > Streptophyta > Magnoliopsida > Poales > Juncaceae > Juncus > Juncus inflexus. Next base: position 5,222,708 of record JAJHPC010000006.1, read on the forward strand.
TTTTTTGGAATTTTAAAATGATAATTATTGATGAATATGGCTAACCACGCAATAGTTAATTGATAAATGCATAATGATTTTAATTTATATGATTAAAAGCGAGATATTTGGTTGTAAATGAAATCACATCTTAAACATATATACATACATATATGTGACATTAATATTTCTAATAATTCTTTTTTTTTTTTTTTTTGAGAAATTTGATATTTATCTTTTTGATTAATAACATATATAATTAGTTATATAAATTATTATAATTTTATTGATAACTCAATACATCAAACCAATACTTGAAATGACACTAAGAAACATAAATAAACAAACTTGATTTAACGGGTTGAATATGACTTGCGACGCAACGTCGATTGATAAATGACTAGAACGCAAAATAGACACATGACACAATAGAAACTCTTTTCAAAGTTTATATATAAAAGATAATTTTGTAATTAATAATATTTTACATTATTATTACTCCTTATTACAACTTAATAAATAAAAATATTTCGATAAAAATAAAAATAATTATTGATAGAGAAAATCAATATTAAATTTAAATTGGAGATCCTTAATAAATTTTATAAAAGATAAATATATTATGAAGATATTTATCATTTCTCTAGATATCACGTGTCAAAAGAGCCCCAATTCATAAGCTTTATATATTAGTAAGAATACCTCCTATTTCTTTAGTTTTATTGCTTAAACTGTCGCTAAAGAAGGGTTCAGTTGTGCACCTCGAAGAAGGATAATATTATGGTTCGTTGATGGAAGAGAGACTTGATTACCGGGCTGTGTTGTATTTGAATTTACGATGTAAATTGGGTGAATGAAAATATAGAGGGTTCCTTTGTAAATTTATGCACTTGTAAATGTGAACGTTTGGATGCAGTAAGTGTAATAAATTGCTTATTTCTTTTATTATTGGCATCATAAGGTATTAATAAAAAATTAGATGTATGAAATGTAATCAAATGAATTTTTTAGGAAAGAATATTTGTATATCTTTGTGTCTATATGGTTTTGTTGTGCTTTTCTTTCGATGTGGTTGTGCAACTAATAATGAAACTGTTGAATTGAATGTAAACTTTGTGCTTTCTTTCGATATGGTTGTGCAACTAATAATGCAACTGTGAATTGAATGTAAACCAATTATATGATTTTATATGAGTTGTATAAGTGCTGTAATTTTGAATAGATCTGTATATGGATGTAGTTACGGTTCTGCATAAGTGGCTTCTAACTTTGTATGAGTTTGTATTAATATTAATTTTTCTTGAATTTTTAATTTTGTTTATGTAAATGAATAATTTTGGTATAATGAATGAATTTAAAATGAAGGTTATTGAATTATCTTGAAAATATATTTGAGTGTCGTATGGTACACTATTAGTACCAATGGTCAAGACCTTGTTGGTACAAAGTTTACATTCAATTCACAGTTGCATTATTAGTTGCACAACCATATCGAAAGAGAAAGCACAAAGTTTACATTCAATTCAACAGTTTCATTATTAGTTGCACAACCACATCGAAAGAAAAGCGCAACAAAACCATATAGACACAAAGATATACAGATATTCTTTCATAAAAAATTTATTTGATTACATTTCATACATCTAATTATATTATTATATATTATAAAGTTAAAAGGTCTTATCTACAGTACTTTTATCTTGTTGAGCCACGTCATCCATATCTTTATGCACCTTTTTATAATTTGGTAAGGTTACAGATACCCGAAGGACATGCTACAACCTGAGGTGAAGTAATTGTTATTGATATTTTTAAGAGATGCTGATAAATCACGACATAATGTAGCGACAGTATATAAAAATTGAAAATAGCATACACAAACATATGAACTGAAAACAAACAGTATATAAAAATTCATTCGGTAAGCATTTGGTTTCATTTGTTCTCCAAAAAAAAATAATTAGATTTTTACAATGCCAAATAAGAAATAATTAATATCATACAATGGTCATATTACTCTCTTCAAAGTATTTCATTTTACTTTAAAATCCCAAATTTATTAGCAACGACAGAAATTTAATTAAAAAAAGTTTATATTTTTAGAGTTTATCTTCATAGAAAACGGAGGCATAAAAGATATGTAATTTGAAGTATTTTTTAGTTTAGAGTAAACTGAAATACTTTCAAGTTTCAGGCCTCATTTCCCTGAAATTAAAAATAACCTGTTTGTAAAGCATTAAACTAATAATTAATAGTACTTGATGTTTGAGTACAGGGTGTAAGTCTTGAGTGGTATAATTGACATGACACTATTATTTAATATGTTTCATATATATATTCTTTTCTTATTGAGAAATACGTACCATTTTTTATTGTTGCTTATATTTAGGAAGTATTGTTTTACATCAAATGAAAAAGAAATAAGTAATAAGAAAATAAGTAAAAAGAAGCAAAAGAAGAATAAATATCATGGAACATATAAGAGTTATAATTTTGTTACGATAAGAGATTCTATTGAGATTATTCCTATTAAGTTGATCATTTTAAGGATGGAAAATTATATTTGCCCCCTCATTTCCCCAAAAAAAACATCATATACATCATTATTGAACTATATGATGCCATGATTTTTTTATTTATATCTCTCTATAATATCATAATTTTTATATTTATACTTCCTATGATGTTATGATGACCAATATGACACTTTTGTGGGGAAATGAAAAGATGCCATTAAAATTCAAGACCTTTTAGAGTAATATATAATTGTTAATGATATTTCACTTAAATGTGATTCTTTTTTTCTTTTTTATGGAGTACGTCATATCATATGTTCATCATCTATTTTTATAAAGAAATCAATGTTAGCTAAGATCTGAACTTAGGATGTTTCCATAAGTTCAAAAGTAACACTTGAGATTATAAGTTTTGGCTAAATATTCTCTTTTTTCTTTTTATAATTGTAGCTTACAATGTTGAAATATAGTTTAGTTTTGACAAAAGATTATGCAATGTCGCACGAAGTGCGTATATCTCTTGTTTTTTATTAATACCTTAAGATGCCAATAATAAAAGAAACAAGCAATTTACTAACTGCATCCAAACATTCACATTTACAATTGCATAAATTTACAAAGGAACCCCTCTATATTTTCATTCACCCAATTTATATCGTAAATTCAAATACAACACAGCCCAGTAATCAAGACTCTCTTCCATCAACGAACCATAGTATTATCCTTCTTCGAGGTGCACAACAACTGAACCCTTCTTTACCGACAGTTCAAGCAACAAAAAGAGTTTTGAAGTTTAGTTTGCTCTTTTAATATTGTATTATTCCAATTACAAGCTGCACAACCCGTACCAGTGCATAAACAAATTTCAACTTGGTTGTTAGTTTGCCCAACATGTACCTGCACAAAGAAAGGACAGAAAAAACAGCAAAAAAAGATAAAATAACAAAAAGAAATAAAAAACAGAAAATATCAGCAAAAGTAAATTAAAAATGTAAAATTAAGCTTAATTAATTCTAGTTTGGCAAAATTCAGCTTAATTAATCCTAAGTAGGCCGAAAGTCAACTTAATTAATCCTAAATAGACAAAATTCATCTTAATTAACCCAAATTAGATCAAGATTCAGCTTACATAACACACGATTAGACAAAATTCAGCCGTATTAAAATGCAATTAGCCACAATTCAATTCAGACACAAGTTATTTCTATTTGAAAATTGTGAGTTGATAATTAGACCCAATCAAATGAATCCCCCAATTACAAAATTCAGTTGCTAATATTCCGAAATTATACCCCCAACTTAATGCAAAAAAAAAAGTCTCGTCATTGAAACCAAAAAAAACTATAAATTCCATCACCGTGAGAGGGATAGGAGAAGATCCATCACCGTCGAGAGAGGGAGAGAGAGGCGGAACGAGGATGTGAGCTCCATTCGTGTGCGAATAGAGATAGTAGTGAGCGAGAGAGAGAGAGAGTTCGCAAAGAACGAGGTGATAGGTCAATTGGCTCATAGCCTATTATTTGAGTGCAAAATATTACAAACTATAAGTCATAGATTCAATTCTTATTGACATAAAAAATAAAAGTGGGATAAAGAACCCCTCTCTATTCAATAAAAAAAAAGAACGAGATGAGTGAGAGCGAGTTGAGAGAGGGGGAGCTCTTCGCCATTTTTTAAACAGAAGAAAGAAGAATGGGAAGAAGGAATGCTGAAAAAAAGCGAAGGAAACGGAAAAACTTTGTTCCGTTTCATTTCTTACTTGCACGAATTTTGAAGTAAATTCAAGGGTGCGCGTAAGCAAAAATTGCATTTTGTTTATGTATGTATTTTAGCATCACTCTATTAATATATAAAGGTATGTCAATGTCATACTAGAATAACAAATCTGAAAAAGTATAATAAAAATATAAATACTTATTTTGGAAAAGAAAAAAATACTAGTTATTTTTTAATATAAAAAATAGAAAAATTAAAATGATTCCAAATGAGCTTTTAGCTTGTAATATTTGCCATTATCTGAATGTGCTTTCTGCTTTTATTTAATTAAGATTCGCATCCTATTCAATTATGCATCCATTTGGTTTTTTGGTTAGCTCTCCTTTTCCAATTGACACACCTAGTACCAATTTGTCTATACAAAATGAAAAAATTGAATACGTGTATATGCTTCCAATATATATCTTACAAAAATTATGCCAAATGTTATTGCCAACTCGTGAGCACGTGCATCATATGAATACACATACATATCATATCAACCCACAAGTCCCAACCATATAAAAGGAAAATGATAAAATATTAAAAATTGTTATGAATATATTAATTATGGATGTTCAAATGATTATCTCCTTAGCATGTGAAGAGTTATTAATTATGGATGTCCAAATACATCTCTCTTGCCATGTGAAGAGTTATTGCAAATCCCCACTTGTAAATATGTAAATATCTTGTATTGTATGAGGAGTTATTGTAGCGTATTTGTTTGTATATTGTGTACTTAATTTTAGGATAGATTCTAGAGTAGAATGATGAATTCTATGATAGATTCTAGAGTAGAATGCTCACCCTTCACTATATAAAGGGGTAGAGAATATTGTATTTGGTCTCTTCACCATTCTCTTTGGGTGACTTTTCATAAGTTGGAAGAATCAATTTCTCTCTTCCAACTTCTAAGAAATCAATTTCTCTTTTGCAAACTCTAAGAAATACTTACCTCCTCCCAATCCACCTCTCTTATGTTATTTTTGTTTTTTATATTCAACACGTTATCAGCACGACACTCTTGACCTAACGTAAGTGAGGTAGAAATTCTCGATATTTCTTATACATCAATATTTTCTTATTCAGATTCTTTTCTTCCGATTGACTAAATTTTTATTCTATTTACTTATTTGAACTTCTAACAACATGTTATTATCGATACATGTTTATTTTTAAAAGCACCAGAAGTTGCTTGTTTATTTGTTCATTTTATTTGTAATATTAAGCAACCAGAAGTTGCTCGTTTATTTTTTTTATTTATTTTTAATATTAAGCAACCAGAAGTTGCTCGTTTAATTTTTCATTTTATTTTTAATATTAAGCAACCTGAAGTTGCATGTTTATTTTATTAAGCACCAGAAGTTGCTTGTTTAATTTTTCATTTTAAGCAACCAGAAGTTGTATGTTTATTTTATTAAGTGCCAGAAGTTGCTCGTTTAATGTTTCATCTTACTTTTGATGTTAAGCAACAAGAAGTTGCATATTTATTTTATTTTTAATTCAACACCAGAAGTGCCCATTCAATTTTTAGTTAAGCAACCAGAAGTTGCATATTTTTAACTACGTTCAATTTTTTGTTAAGCAACCAGAAGTTGCATATTTTTAACTACGCACCAGAAGTTGCTAGTTAAGTTTTTATTTAAGCAACCAGAACTTGCATGTTTATTTTACTTTTACGCACCAGAAGTTGCAAGTTTATTTTATATGTAATAATGCACCTGAAGTTGCTTGTTCAATTTCTATTTGCGCAACCAGAAGTTGCATAATTATTTTATTTTTAATTACGCACCAGAAGTTGCTTGTTCAATTTTTATTTACGCAACCAAAGGTTGCATGCTTATTTTTATGCACCAGCAGTTGTAGTATATTTATCTATGTACATTTATTATACTCACATTTACTTTCTGTATATTTATTTTCTGCACATCTATTTTTATGCACCTGCAGTTGCAATTTAGCTTATTGATGAACTTAAAAATTTGGAATTTATTCTTATTGAAACCTGAAGTTTCAATATAAAATTGGCAAGGGTCTAATTTAATTTATCCCACCTATATAGCTTCAACATGGCAAATTTAGCGAAACTTGAGTTTGTTGCCCTTAATATATCGCACAACAATTATCTGTCATGGATCCTCGATGAAGAGATCCACTTTGATGCCGTGGGTCTAGAAGACACCATCAAAGCGGGACCAGCTTGTAGCTGAACTGAATAACAAATTATTACTTAAAAATCATGAGCCTCGTTCGACAAGTTCTAGCCCATTCCCAGAAGCGAATGTCGTTGTAGTGTCATCTTAAATGATCTTTCCCATTCCCAGAAGTGAATGCTACTACATTTAATGACCGTAATCACTATCACGGATATAGACGTGGAAGAGGCTGAGGTAAATTCATTCTTAGAACCATAATGGTCAAATTAAGAAACCCGCAAATAAAAGAAGCAAGGAACCTCAAAATGTCACCCTGAAGGTGTCTGGGGATCAATGTCTAAGATGTGGTATGAAAGAGCACTGGTCGCGTACCTGTCGTATGCCAAAGCACCTCGTTGAACTTTATCAAACCTCCCTGAAGGAGAAAGATGATTAATACACACTTATATGTGTAAGACTATCTTAACCACCCAAGTGGTTATAATGAATACTCCCTTGCTAATAGAAATATTCAAGACTAAGTAATTTTCCTTCATGCATCAATAATGTTTTATTGTATCTTTATTTTTTACTATGTTTGCTTTATCAAGATTATTTAATTCAGTATATTTTGATGTAATACTTAACTAATATTTTATTTGTTTTGTTTGAGACCTGAGGATCTCGTTTCCTTCGAATATTACAAAAATGGATGGCAATGATATATGCCTAGCGGATAGTGCAACTACGCACACTATACTTAAGAACGTAAAATATTTTGCCAATTTGACAAAGATAAAAGCAAATATCAATACTATATCAGGCACCTCTAACTTAATAGAGGGCTCCGGAAGAGTCACTATTTTACTGCCTAGAGGAACAAAGTTTATAATAGAGAATGCTCTATTATCTACTAAATCAAAAAGAAATTTACTGAGTTTTAAAGATATCCGCCGAAATGGATATCATATTGAAACAATGAATGAAGGTAATATTGAATATCTTCACATAACAAATATTATTTCGGGAAATAAACACATTTTAGAAAGATTGCGTGCTTTGTCAATAGGCTTATATTATACACATATCCGTACTATTGAGATACATCATGCTATAATGAAAAATGAATTTAATAATTCACAAAGCCATTTTATGGCTTGGCATGAACGTTTGTGTCATCCTGGAGCAATAATGATGCGAAGAATTGTAGAAAATTCAAATGGGCATCAATTAAAGAACCAGAAGATTCTTTCATCAAATGAGATAGCATGTGCTGCATGTTATAAGGGAAAACTAATTACTAGACCGTCGCTAACTAGGGTTGGGAATGAATCACCCAATTTCCTTGAGCGTATCCAAGGTGATATATGTGGGCCAATTACACCATCATGTGGACCATTTAGATACTTTATGGTATTAGTAGATGCATCTACTAGATGGTCACATGTATGTCTATTATCTTCTCGGAATGTTGCATTCGCGAGATTGCTTGCTCAAATAATTAGATTAAGAGCACAATTCCCGAATTATACAATTAAGACTATTCGACTTGATAATGCCGGTGAATTCACATCCCAAGCATTTAATGACTATTGTATGTCAATTGGGATTAAAATTGAGCATCCAGTGGCCCACATACACACGCAAAATGGTCTAGCAGAATCCCTTATTAAACGATTACAATTAATCGCAAGACCCCTAATTATGAAATCAAAATTATCGTCATCTGTATGGGGCCATGCAATATTGCATGCTGCAGCACTAATTAGATTAAGGCCAACTGCTTATCATAAGTACTCACCCATACAACTGGTAACTGGCCAGCAGCCAAATATATCCCATTTAAAAACTTTTGGATGTGCTGTATATGTTCCGGTAGCTCCACCGCAACGCACAAAAATGGGACCTCAAAGAAGGTTGGGAATTTATGTTAGTTTCGATTCTCCATCGATTATTAAATATCTCGAACCATTAACTGGAGATCTATTTACAGAAAGATTTGCTGACTGTAAATTTGATGAAAGCATGTTCCCAGCATTAGAGGGAGAGAAATGAGGAATGCTGGAAAAATAAGAAGTTACATGGAATGCATCATCAATGTATCACTTTGATCCTCGATCAAATCAATATGAACTAGAAGTTCAAAAGATTATTCATTTCCAACAAATTGCAAACCAATTACCCGATGCATTTGTCGACACAAAAAGAGTAACTAAATCACATATTCCAGCAGCAAATGTGCCGGCTCGTATTGAAATACCCTTGGATAATCCTAAGTGTGATATACGCCAGAAGCGTGGTCGACCAATCGGTTCCAGAGATAAAAATCCAAGGAAGAAAAGAATGCACGATAAAGTTGGCATAACTGAAATTATCAATACTCTTGAAGAGGTAGAATCCTATGAAAAGAATATTGATGATAAAAGAATAGATGACATAAATGAGCAAATAACCCCAGAAGAGGTTACAACCCCTGCAGAGGTTCAGGTACCTGATAATATTGAAAATAATGAGATCTCAATAAATTATGTCTCTACTAGAAAGAAATGGAACCGAAATAAAACTGTCATTGATAGAAATTTTGCATATGCAATCGCGATTGATATAATTAATGAATATGAGGATCAAGAGCCAAAATCAATCAAAGAATGTCGACATAAGAAAGAATGGCCAAAATGGAGAGATGCAATTCTAGCAGAGTTACATTCTCTTGAAAAACGTGAAGTTTTCGGACCTGTAGTTCGAACACCTGATGGTGTACAACCCGTAGGATACAAATGGGTATTTGTAAGAAAGCGTAATGAGAAAAATGAAATTGTAAGATACAAAGCAAGACTTGTTGCACAAGGTTTTACGCAAAAACCAGGAATAGATTACGAAGAAACGTATTCTCCTGTGTTAGATGCAATTACATTCAGGTTTTTAATTAGCCTGGCAATCTCTGAAGGATTGAATATGCATCTCATGGATGTTGTAACAGCTTATTTGTATGGATCACTTGATAGTGATATTTACATGAAAGTCCCCGAAGGATTAAATGTGCCTGGAGCTTCTAATGTCCCCGAAGGATTAAAAGTGCCTTGAAGCATGTAACAAAAGTTCTCGTGGAATGTATTCCGTAAAATTAAAAAAATCTTTGTATGGGCTGAAACAATCTGGGAGAATGTGGTATAACCGCCTAACTGAATACCTTACAAAAGAAGGGTATTATAACAACCCTATCTGCCCATGTGTTTTTATTAAGAGATCAAAATCAGGTTTTGTAATTATTGCAGTATATGTTGAGGATCTAAATATCATTGGAACTCCTGAAGAGCTTGAAAGTACTGCCGCATATTTAAAAGGTGAATTTGAAATGAAAGATCTTGGGAAGACAAAATTTTGTCTCGGATTGCAAATCGAACATTTGAAAAATGGGATATTTGTTCATCAAACTACTTATGTAGAAAATGTCCTAAAACGATTTAATATGGATAAAGCACATCCATTGAGTTCACCTATGGTAGTCCGATCTCTTGAGATAAAGAAGGATTGTTTTCGTCCAAAAGAAGATAACGAAGAAATTCTTGGTCCAGAAGTACCATATTTAAGTGCAATTGGTGCATTAATGTACCTAGCAAATAATACCAGGCCTGATATATCATTTTCTGTAAATTTGTTAGCGAGATATAGTTCTGCGCCAACAAGAAGGCATTGGAATGGTATTAAACACGTACTTCGTTATCTTCGAGGAACAATAGATATAGGATTATTATATCTAAAAACCTCAGAGTCCAAATTAGTTGGATATGCAGATGCTGGATATCTGTCAGATCCACATAAAGCTCGGTCCCAAACCGGATACTTATTCACATATGGTAATACTGCCATATCTTGGCGCTCAACCAAGCAAACCTTGAAATCATTCAAGAAATCATAGCACTTCATGAGGTATTAAAGCATATTCAGGGAGTGTGTATGGCTGAGATCAATGATTCAACATATTCAGGAATCATGTGGTATTAAAGCAATTAAAGGAAGTCCAACTGTGATTTATGAAGATAATGCTGCATGCATTGCCCATATAAAAGAAGGCTACATTAAGGGAGATAGAACAAAGCATATTTCTCCAAAGTTCTTCTCCACACACGAGCTCCAGAAGAGCGGTGAAATTGATATCCATCAAATTTGCTCATGTGATAATCTTGCATATTTATTCACCAAGTCATTGCCAACTAAAACTTTCAGGCAATTAAGACAAAAGATTGGACTCCGTCATTTTAGAGATATTTTTACACATGAGGGGGAGAAATAATACGCGCTGCACTCTTTTTCCCTTGCTACGATTTTTGTCCCATAAGGTTTTTCCTGGCAAGGCTTTTAATGAGGCGGCATTTCTAATGCGTATGAAATATGGACATCCAAGGGGGAGTGTTATGAATATATTAATTATGGATGTCCAAATGATTATCTCCTTAGCATGTGAAGAGTTATTAATTATGGATGTCCAAATACATCCTTCTTGCCATGTGAAGAGTTATTGCAAATCCCCACTTGTAAAGATGTAAATATCTTGTATTGTATGAGGAGTTATTGTAGGGTATTTGTTTGTATATTGTGTACTTAATTCTAGGATAGATTCTAGAGTAGAATGATGAATTCTAAGATAGATTCTAGAGTAAAATGATCACCCTTCACTATATAAAGGGGTAGAGAATATTGTATTTGGTGCCTCTTCACCATTCTCTTTTGGTGACTTTTCATAAGTTGGAAGAATCAATTTCTCTCTTCCAACTTCTAAGAAATCAATTTCTCTTTTGCAACCTCTAAGAAATACTTACCTCCTCCCAATCCACCTCTCTTATGTTATTTTTGTTTTTTATATTCAACAAAAATGTGGTAAATGAGCAAAAGAGAGAAAATATCGGCGCCTAGTTCCCAAAATCTTCGCACTCCTCAGGAAAACGAAAAAAATCTTGCAAGTATGACGCATAAATATGACCTCACCAAGTAGGCCATGAAAGATCATCAATCTATAAAGAGGCATACAATGTCTCCTAAATGTCTTTTATTTTTCTTGATGTGGTAAGTTAATTTGTCTTTCAATAATAAATGAATCTAATTTTTGTAAGACCCACTTATCATTAAAAGACAAATTATCTAAACACATCAAGAAAAATTAGAGGCATATTAAAGTTTTCCATCTATAAATATATGCACAAACTAAATCACTTGTGTCATTTCCACCAAAGAGAAACTCAAATAAAACTCCCAATTAGAAATTCAAATTTTAGTCCCTCCCCCACCCCCCCAAATGGATATTGATCAGGTCTCAAAGCTCCTTACGGATCTTGTGTTGAACTCAAACAAAATTCCATCGAGCCACACTAGACCAGCGAGTGAGAGACCGGATCTTTCATGCGTTGTTGACTCTTCGGTTCAATCGATTCCTCTTATAGACTTTAAAGGACTCAAAGGTCCGAATCATCGAAAAACCGTAGATGCAATTGGCTCCGCGTGTCGAAACGATGGTTTCTTCATGGTAAAAACAAAAATAACATCTCCACTATTACAATATCATATACATCAATAAGTTTTTCATTAAGAACATATATCTTTTTGGTAGATAAAAAATCATGGAATTCCAAAAAAAGTAGTCGATGGAATGTTGCGAGTCGGTAGAGAGTTCTTTCATTTACCAGAGTCAGAAAGGCTAAAAATGTACTCAGACGATCCTCTAAAAGCGAACAGGCTCTCGACCAGCTTCAACGTACGAAACGAGAAAGTGAACAATTGGAGAGACTTCTTGAGACTCCATTGTCACCCTCTTGAAAACTTCATCCACGAGTGGCCCTCCAGTCCTTCAGACTTCAGGTAAAAATACAAACAATTTAGCACAAATGAAAATCAAATCATTCATTAATAAATATAGGGTTTAGGATTTAGGGAAGCTAGGTATTAGATTGCAAATTGTTAATCACCTTTCGAGGGATATTACCTTTTCGTTTTTGGTTTTTTCTGTTCTCTTGATTACATTATTGCATTCAACTTTTTTTTTTTTTCAATTGCATTCAACGTATATTATACCCCTTTGAACTTTGTAACTGAATTTTTCCATAGTTGTTTTTTATCATCGGTAGGTATTTCACTGGTTGATACTTAAAAGAAATTATAACATGTTATATGTTTGTGAAAATAGAGAAGTGGTGGGGGAATACACGAGGCACATAAGAGAGCTAGCGATACATTTATTAGAGGCGATATCAGAAAGTCTAGGATTGGATAAACAACATATAGTGAAAGTAATGGGGAAACACGCACACCACATGGCGGTCAATTATTATCCTCCATGTCCGCAACCTGAGCTAACCTATGGATTACCCGGCCACAAAGACTCAAATGCCATCACAATTTTACTCCAAGACGGTGTTTCGGGCTTACAAGTGTTTCGTGACGGAAAATGGGTAGCTGTTAATCCTGTTGAAAATGCTTTTATCGTCAATATTGGTGATCAAATGCAGGTACAAATCAAATCTCTCGATGTGCTTAAACAATTTTATGGTTTTTCTTGAGAAAATAAGCAATTTGTTGTTTATAATTAATATTCGTATTAATGCAATTAGGGCTTATTTTAATATTTAGGCACTAAGTAATGATCATTATAAGAGTGTGCTTCACCGAGTAATAGTGAATAACAAGAGTGAGAGAATATCTGTTCCGACTTTCTATTCACCAGCTCCAGATGCAATTATAAAACCAGCCGAAGCACTAATAGATGAAAATAATCCTCAGATATATAGAAGCTTCACATATGAGGAGTATTTCAGAACTTTTTGGAACGAAGGGCTCAATTCGGCCACTTGCCTTGACTTGTTTAAGCTTGAACGGACATGGATGTAGCTTCTTCAAGATTGTATTTGGTATTGGATTGTTAATGTAATAAATAGATTTGACGATTTTCATTTTGTGCGGAAAATGTGAATCTGAATCTCACATTATTATGATGTAATGGTTTGGCATTGGGTTTAAGTCTGGGGATACACTACTTGCGCTTAAGACAGTATGAAATTGAAATGTATCCTAATGTAATTTTGAGAGAAATATTGTAATGTAATTTGGGGCGGGGTTGCTCTCTTATCTTTTCAGTTCAAAACTGAAATTTCATTTTTTTTTTTCTTTATTTTTTTGTGGGCATGAGCCCGTTCCATTGGTATTTCATTAATAAATGGAATTAAAAAGAATGGGCTTTGCTGTGGCCTTATCTGTAATCCTTTTAGGCCTTGAAGTCCAATACTTAATGCTTTAAGAGTATTTTTCTTTTGAATGTGATTTCTTTTACTAGTCTTTTGAGGTAATGTTTAAGAGAGTTGACCTCTTTAGTTTTTTTGCAATTTAAGAGAACTGAATTGACCTTGACTAAAAACATACAAAAGCGCATTTCCAAAACAATAATTAGCAAAGATCATATTTTTTATTGGTTTGGCAGAAGAAAGATCAGGGCCACTAAACATCTTTCAAAAGAAAACTATGAACATTTGAAGTTGTAGTATATATATTATGAACATTTTCATTTGTAAAACGAGTAAAACTCACATAATTAAGATATTATTTATTTGTGGGTTGTGACTTCTGATCAAAAGTTAATGGAGGAACTGTTGTCATGACTCATTAGTCACACGGGGAATATTTGGAGCAATAATGTAAGGGAAAATGGAAAGCACTCAACTGTTGGGGACTCCCAGAGCATGTCATATCGTGTTGCACGACGTGTTTTCTAGCTGGCGGAGTTTTCTATCTTCTCTCTATCATCCATTTCTTCTCCAACGCGACGGGTCTGATATATACCGTTTGTTTGAGTTATATTATATCTATATACTATTTTCATATGAATAATATATATTGTTTATCAAAACATATAGGATATATATACTGTTTGTCTGAACTCTATATATATAGAGAGGGGGGGGAATGACTAAATAACTTGTACAAGCAAAATTCGGATTTTGCTTGTGACCAAAATACTGCATATATCATCAAAAATTCAAATTTCAACCGTACGGATGGAATATATATATTTTGAATATGTTATAGATTAATTTTTACAAGAATCGGAATATTATATCATTATCATTATATATTATATATTATCAAAATTCATCAAAATATATATAATGCATATGATATATATTTTGAAAATTTTTGATGATACATGATGGCAATGATATAATATTCCGATTCTTGTGAAAATTAATCTACATCATATTCAGAATATATATATTCCATCCGTACGGTTGAAATTTGAAATTTCGATGAATTTTGGTCACAAGCAAAATCCGGACTTTGCTTGGTCCCCATCGTGCTGTCGTTGCTGTTTGCTGAGCTAGAAGATGCTAAGTGGAGAAGCGTCGTGCTTTGGCTGACGTAGCATCCGCCATGTCAGCGTCGTGCACAGATCGCACCCAAAAGTGACGTGCAATATCAGCACCCATAATATAAACAATTACTGCAGTTTTAAGTATACAAATGACGTGTGAAAAGATAATATATATTTTTTTGGATCTCGGAAGGCGATTACCTGCCGAGTATATTCATTAAACAAAATAAAACTCCTATCTGGATAAGATAATACTCCAATCTGATGTAAGATACATGATCATTAAAGAGACGTAGAATAATGTACTACGTTATTTATGTAAGCTCGTTGCTAGTACATTATCTAATCGTGAAAGTACAAATCAAATCACTATTCAAACTTATCATATATTGGTACTACTCTACTTTGATAAGAATAAAAATAATAATATCACATAATATTGCTTACATGCATATTGCAACAATTGAGAAATTATAGTTAGCCCCCAAATTAAAAAAAAATCACATGCATATTGGCTATGATTTAACGGGTTTATACTTCGGACCCCTCCTGGTGTTTACATGATCAGGATAATTCCCAAAATTCGAACCCACTCTTGTAAAAGATGTCGCAAAAACTGATTGAACTTTTAACATACTAAATAAAAATCCTAAAACAAAAACAAAGACGGAATTTGTGTACCCCTACAAAATATCACACATCCCCTCAAAATTTTAAAATATCATGATTATCGGACTTTCTTTTTTTTCAAGTAGCATCGGTTAGAAAAATAATTCTGTAAATAATATTATTTTGAAAATAATTAAAAAACTAGTAGTTCCGCTAGTCTACTTGGCGGAAAAGAAACTGTCCCGTCAAGAATTCTGACGGAACATGACATATTTTTCAATTTTTCTTAAAAATACCTTAATTATGTTAAAAACATTATTTCGCAAAACTCTTTGATTATTTTTAATTATTTTCAAAACGATGCTATTTGATGAGTTATTTTTCACACTAATGCTATTTGAAAAAAACAAAAGTCTGATTATCCTACAAAGATTAGAAATATCATTAAGAGACCCTCTTTTATTTCTTCAACAAAATGTCTAGTTGTTGTGAATTGTTTGAATTAAATATGAAAGCAAGAGACATACATCATATGTTTAATATTTTGTTGGGTGTACATAATATATTTCCAATATTTTATACATGTATCCATAATATTTCTCATTTTGTTGGGCGTATGTGCATGATATTTATCAGGTTTTGTAGGGGCTGGGCTACACATGGAATTTCCTCCAAAAAAGACAAGATAAGTAATATATGTGTACTGTGGTTCAACATGTATAAGATAAGACCATAACAATGCACTTGATCATCAACATGTGGGGATACCATTCCACTAATTAGGTGCAACTTGGTTTTTGAAAAGCTCAAGACAGTGCTCCTGATCCAAATTTCTACTCCAAAACTTCTTATAGTACTCATCATAAGTGTAGCTCCTATACACAGCTGGAATGTCCTTTGCCAGTTTTGTTGCGGGACTGATCAGGGCGGAATTACATGGACAAAGAAATGACGCCACTGAGAGTCGTTCTTTCTTTGAGTTGACGACTGCTCTGTGCAAAACACTCTTGTAGTGCCCATTACTCAGTGCCTGTTATTAACAAACTCATTATTTCATTTTTATTCTTTCTTAATTATATAAAACATTTCAATGTCTATGATATGTGTTACTGACCTGTATTTGGTCACCTAAGTTGATGACAAGTGCGTTTGGGTGCGGATCAATGGCAATCCACTTACCATCTTTGTACACGTTTAGTCCTGCGACTTGAGGGTCTTGAAGAAGAATGGTTAAGGCGTTTGGATCGGTGTGGGCTTGAAGACCGACTGTTAGATCTGGTTCAGGACATTGAGGGTAGAAATTGATTGCCATGTGTTGCTCCTGCTCTCCAAGAACCTTTTCAATATAGTCTTCTTCTAGGTTGAGACTCAAGGATATTGCTTTGAGTAGTCTGAATCCGAGCTGTCTTACCTCCTTGCAATATGTGCTTATTATGTCTCTAAATTAAAAAATTTAATGAGAATTATTAGCCCCACCTTTGTAACATGATATGTGATTAAATAGTACTTGACATATGATGGGCCATGTATAGTGTTGGATCACTTGGCATGTGAGATCACTTGGTCGGTTTTGTTGGTCCAAGAACAAGTTTTTTACACTTAGAACCAGTAATGGTGGGTCTTTGGCAGTGCAATGAGGAAACATATGGATTGCGAGAAGGAATGCACTTCGATCTCTTTAATCCCTTTATTAATATTTGTTGTCGTTTCAGACTTTCAGTACATTTATTGATAGTTCTCTTCTTTTGGTTGAATAGAGAAGAATTGAAGTTATATGAAAGCACACGACTGTGTTTTGGTTCCAAACGTCTACTAGGATCTTTATGAAAATAATTTTGTTCAATAAAATGAAGAGAATGAACATTTAGTCAGATCTTTATTATTATGTACTTTTTTCATATTTACGCAAAGCACAAAGGTAGATGTTTGAAACGTAACTTATATTCAACTTTCTTTTTTCTTTTTTTTAACAATAGGCAATATATTCAACTTTCTTATTATATAATGCTAGGTATAATATTAAATTTAAGTTTTCGACTTTTTATATTTATTCTGTCATTCTAATTAATCTTGATAGATCTATTGAAAGTTTAATTATAGAAAATATTTTGCTATCACACACCGAGATGTATGAATTTATGATATATATTTATTGCATGTATTCACGTTGCCAAAATCCGCAGCACGATGTAGCAAAAATATTTCTCCAAAGTCAAATAATCTTATATTTGAGCAAATTCAGAATTGTCTCAACCTTCTCATGAAAAAGGCGTTGAATATTTGTTCTTAAATCTTAATTTCCACAATGTCAAATACATCTAACATAAAAAATGATTTGACCCTAAGATTAAGCTGGCCTTTATGACAAGCCCAGTCTCTAAAGCAAAGAAGACTTCAAAGTTCAAACAGAGAAAATGTATGGGACGGCTACTGAAATAAAGGAAAAAAGGTTGACTATATTTTGTCTCTGGAAAAAAGGTTGACTATATGTAGCTTCTATATGCCCTAGAAATTGTAACCCACGCCGCATTGGTATTTTTCCCTTATGGATTTACATTTATTTTGACATTGTTAAGACAATTTAGATTTAATGGCATTTTTTTATTTTTTTAAAAAAAAGTAATAGCATGATCAAATTAGGGTAATTTACAAAACAAATGGCATTTTTAAAAAAATTAAAAGAAAAAAAATCTTTGAAATCCATTGGTGTTTATATATTACATACTATTACTCATTTTATAGTGAATAAATACAATAACTAAATCAAAGTAAATTCAAGCTAGATCTAAAAACCAATCATTTTTTTATGTTAAAAAAACCTAGAATTTAGAAACAAAACGTACTTGAACAAATGAGGGTTGGAAGGCCAATCAGGCACGAACTCCTCGAGTGGATAGCAGTGTAACCGTAAATAATCGCGCCAGTTTCGCACCGTCTCTTTCTTGATATTAAAACTCGTCGAAAGCCTCATCTTTTTCGCCGGATCGTCAGAATAAAGCTTCATTTTTTCTTCTGCTGGAAGCCGAAAGAACTCCAACGAAATTTCCATCACAGCCTTCATTAGTTCCTCCGATATGCCATGGTTCGAAACCTACAGATAAAAGAGAAGTTAACAACTATAAATTCACATAACAGATAATAAAAAAAACTTAGGGTTGTTAATGGGTTGACCTGAAAGAAACCGTAAGTTTCGCAAGCATATGCTATTTGAGAGATTGTTTGGTGCAAATCGGGATAACCCAGATCAATTACTGGGATTTTGGCGTCAGTAACCACTTGAGAGAGATGAGGCCTCTGTGAATCCGGCCTGACATACTTCTTTGGGACAGTTTCATGAGAGGTGGTTGACAGTAGCTCCGCCATGGCTGAGAGAGAGAGAGAGAGAGAGATGCTGGAAAGGACTGAGGAGACGATATTTAGGGTCGTGAAAGTACTGGAGAGGCGTGAGTGACTAAGCGTTGACGTAAAGATAGTGACGTGATTATACATGTGTCACGCATTGAATAGTTTTTTAAAATCAACTAAGAATGAGTATATTTATTATATCTTTATCTTTCTCTTTTTGACTCAGCGCGTCATGAATGAAACGGTTCTTACGCGTTTCGTATTAATTTTTTTTTACAGTGTAAAATTTGAGGACATCTGTAGACCATTAATGATGGCTGTCAAGTGTCACGCAGACTTCGGGGGCGACGACTCGACTTGGTCAAGTCTCTAAAACTTTCTATATCATCTTTTCATTTCATCCATGTGTAAGATTAGTGCAAGAGTACTTCACATGGCGGTGGAAATGTTGATTTATTTTTTGCGCGATAGCATTAATTATTTAGATGATATTATTTTTAAAATAATTTAGCAAGATAACACTACCGCCAGAGAGTCCGGCGGAATTAGTTAATTTTTTTTTTTTATCTCAGACATTTTGCAAATGTAAACACGCTTAATTAGGGAAAAAAGTTAGTTCTACCATAGGGTCTGACAGAATTAGGTAAAATTTATTTTTGATTCAATTTGGACGGTGAAATTGGCTCAAAAATGACGACTTCATATGTTCCACCAGACCTTCTGGCGGAACTGAAGGGTTTTTTCAACTAGTAATCTAACCCAAAAAAATTCAAAAAAACAGGCTAGTTTCGTTAGGTCCTCTGGCTGAACTACAAAGAAATAACAGGTTCCGCCATACCCTCTGGCGAAACTAGACCATTTTTTTCAACTTACAATCTGACGCCAAAAAAAAAAAAAAAATGGTCTAGTTCTGCCAAATTATCCAAGGAATAACACGGATGAAGAAAAACTTCGCTAGATATAACTTTGCATATAGAAACTACTATGACGTGCGAACACGAGTAGTGATATATCATAGGATTCTAACACTCGCATTTTCCTTCGATGATATCCACTCGCCATTTCTTTCTCGGAATTCCGATACCACTCGTCGAATGCGGGGCTTGCGTAAGCACCTGATAAATATCTAGTTCTAAATTGTAGCAAGTGACTCCATGCCTAGAAGCCTTAATGCGTCCACATTCTATTTTTAGCATCACTATATCTGACCAATTCTTTTCCCTCATATCAGCAGCCGCCCGTTATCTCACATGATAACAATTTAACTTGTAAAATATCGTCTCCACCATTGCCGTAACATATAGTTTTCTTATATCTCTGAAAACAAAATTCATCACTTCGGCGTTATTGCTAGTTGGTATGCCCCACCGACGACCTTCAGTATCGTACGAAATCACCCAATTTGATATATTTACCTTCAGTAACCAATTGGTCGCTGAACTATCTTTTTTTTCCATTTTTTCTCATATCTTATTAAATTTATATTTGTTGTGTGCACATACTAATCCTTAAATTATTGGAACCACTATTTTGTTTGTTACATGGATACTGAAATTTGCTTGAAGATGCCACATGTAATAATGATGATAACCATAAAGTGGCTGCCACCTTCTCTCTCTCATTGCACGAATGATGTCAGCATGCCTATTCAAAATAATATAATACATATTTTCTTCTCTGAGAACATCACGCAAACAATTAAAAAATAACCCCCATATCTCGTTCTTCTCTCTATCAACTAAAACAAAAGCTAAAGGAAATATCTGACCATTTGTGTCGGTAGCAATCGCCGTCAGTAAAGTTCCATGATATTTTCCGGTTAGAAATGTTCCATCTACTGTTATGACGGGCTTGCAAAACTAAAACCCATGGAGTGATGGGCCAAATGCCCAAAAAAGACCTTCGAACTCCAACTCACAATCACTATTTGGGGCACCGATTTTAAATGTATACAAAGTACCAGGATTTGTTGATGTTAATGCCGCCATCAACTCAAGGAGCAAATTATAAACCTCCCTCCAATCCCCAAATAAGAATCGAAACGCATGTTGTTTTACGTGCCAAGCCTTCCAATACGATATGATATATTCAACCTTCAATTTAACGGCTTCTATTATGGTTACTGGTTTAATATCTAAATCCGCTCTTACGATATCTAGAATTAGCCCTTCAACAAGCGCACTCGTTAACTATTTGTGGTATTTTCTAGGTGTTTGGTTAATACATACGTATGGTTGTCTAAATATTTTAATCTTCCATAAATTATTTTTTTTATTAATTGAAGCGTGTATCCTCCAACTACATTCTCTAGTACCTTCATCTTTAAGTTTGCATATCACAATGTATCTCATGTTATTTGAGTGATCTACTTCTATTTCTCGGTGATGCTTGACACTATATGCTCTTACAAACGATTGTAGTTCTGATTTCGTTTCAAATATACGTCCCTTATACAATATTTCATCATCATTTTCATTCACATTCATGCCAGATATGACATCATTTCTCGCATATTCTCACATTGAACTATCTTCGAATTATGCAGCTGGCGCATCACCAAAAGTACCTACACTAACCATCTCACCCTCCTCCATATATATAAATCCCATGTCATAGTTCACTATCTCCATTTCTTCATTGCCATCTCCATAAATTTCTTTCTCGTCCTCTGACTACATTTCTGGTTGCTCATCTAATTCATTTTCATCATCATCTATTTCGGGAAGTACATTATTGCTCACACGTGCCATATCAAATGTCACAAACGGGTCCTCATTCGCATTATCATTATTAATTTCATTTTCTACGGGTTATAATATCTCATTTTCGTCTGCATTTAGAATTACATTTGATCTACTACTAGTTTCTATATGATATTCTTTATTTTCAACGCGATCAACACATATTTCTAATTTCTCCATCTCAACCCTTATGACGCGCTCCGCAAAATTAACCAATTGTGTATTATTCGTAATTTTCACTAACCTATAATGCCAAATACCTTTCTTAAGGGAAGGAATCCGACCTCGGATTAAAAGAATATCACTATACGACCAACCTAGATTCTCATAAATTTCGCTATACAGTTGGTCATGATCCCTATTTGCGGTTGTACTTTCTGGAATATAAGCTGGTTCCTCTGGGTCGTAATTGCATCCTTTCGGTAGATTTACATCGTAATATACAAGAATTGAAGAGTTTTGTGCATTTTCTTCTTACTAATTACAATAATATTTCAACAAATTAACAACAAATCTATAATAAAATCAATTAATTATTTAATTTTTGAAAAAATCCTATAATAGAATACCTAGTTTCCGTCTTCCTTTTCTTCTTTAATTTCTCTCTATTTTCTCTATTTATTTGGCCCAAAATCACCTCAAATACACCTAAAAAATCGCCTGAATACTGTTTTTTTTGGCGGACTTTAGGTTAAATTGGGGGAAAGAGAGAAAGATTCCTCGTTTAAAAGCGTCTCCAATAATTGAACTAGTTCCCCCAGAGGGTCTGGCGGAACTAGGCTATTTCTCAATTTTTTGGGGTCAGATCTATCCCGAATACACGTTGAGGTATGTTCCGCCAAATCCTCTGGCGGAACTTGTTATTTCTAGATAGTTCCGCCAGAGGGTCTAGCGGAACTAGACCATTTTTTTATTTATTTTGGCGTCAGATTTTAAGTTGGAAAAAATGGTCTAGTTCCGCCAGACCCTTTGGCGGAACTTGTTATTTCTAGCTAGTTCCGCCAAAGGGTCTGGCGGAACTAGACCATTTTTTATTTTTATTTTTGCGTCAGATTTTAAGTTGGAAAAAATGGTCTAGTTCCGCCAGACCCTCTGGCGGAACTTGTTATTTCTAGCTAGTTCCACCAGAGGGTCTGGCGGAACAAGATCATTTTTTATTTATTTTGGCGTCAGATTATAAGTTGGAAAACATGGTCTACTTCCGCCAGACCCTCTGGCGGAACTTGTTATTTCTAGCTAGTTCCGCTAGTGGGTCTGACGGAACTAGACCATTTTTTATTTTTTTAGGCGTCAGATTGTAAGTTGATAAAAATGGTCTAGTTCTGCCAGACCCTCTCGCGAAACCTGTTATTTCTTTGTAGTTCCGCCAGAGGGCCTGGTGGAACAAGCCTGTTTTTTTGAATTTTTTTCGGTCAGATTGTAAGTTGAAAAAACCCTTCAGTTCCGCCAGAGGGTCTGGCAAAACCTATGAAATCGTCATTTTTGAGCCAATTTCATTGTCCAAATTGGGGCAAAAATAAATTTTACCTAGTTTCGTCAGACCTATGGCGTAACTAACTTTTTTCCTAATTAAGCGTGTTTATGGGTGCAAAATGGCTGTGATCAACAAAAAAAAATTAACTAGTTCCGCTAGACCCTCTGGCAGAACTAGTTCAATTCCGCCAGAAGGTCTGGCGGAAGTGATATCTGCTGAATTATTTTGAAAATAATGTCATCTAATTAATTATTCTTCAAAAAAGTGTTACTGTACCAAAAAAAATTCGGAAATATTTTTGTTTATTATCTGTATTGTGATATGCATGCCTCATATATTTACTTTCGAGAACTTTGCAAAAAAAGAAAAATAAAAACTTAATCTAGAAGCTTCTATATGATATTTTTTATTGTTTGTGGAGGAAGGTGCTCTCATTTATTCGATCACAAGCCGGCCAGACTCACACCTACAATTACATGCTTATCGAGTTTCATTTCCTAGACCTACAGAAAGAGAGGGTTTTTTTTTTTTGAAATCAAGCTTGAATATAGAAAGAGAAAGCTAGATGCTAAATCACTATATGTTACATACCGACTCCAATTTGAATCCGAGTTATAACGGTTGTATACCCTTAAATATATATGACACTAAAAATCGTATTACACAGCGGGAAATATAAGAAATATATAAAATCAAGTATCTAAAACTTTTATTATATTTAATTATTTTTATATTTATTTGATTTTTTTGATGTTTGACGACGCTCAATCCCGATGCACCCGTCTATTAAATGAACCTAAAATATGGGGAATTGATATTGAAAGGCTCAAATTTGATGTGTACATGCATAGAAATATTATATGATAGTTTTACCCTCATTTAATGTTTTATTTGTAATTTTTTCATAATTGATCCTTCTATAATAGTTTTATATGTAATAAATGCACCACAAAATCTTAACTTGTAATATGTCTTGTTTAGAATCAAATAAAAATTACCATTTTATTTTGCAAAAAAAAGAAGAAGTTTGTATCTAAAAGATGCATATATACTTTTTTCATAACTATTGTTAATAGCTTAATTATAATAAATAATATATTTTTATACGACATCATAATAATTTTTTTTCTTATTTGTAGTAGATTCTTTGTATTTCGAATTTAGACATATCATGGTCTTATATTTCTTTATCTTCTTAATATATTTTTATCATTATGATTATAATTATATTTAATTAGATGAGTTCGTTTACTTTTTTTACCAAATATTACACTAGTAATGATATTAAATTTATTGAATTAAATTCATTTCTATAACAATTTATTCACTTTGCTAATTATTTTATTAGAAATTTTTTTAATAGATATATTTTTTTTATTCTCAATTTCCTGTCTCTTTGGCAAACTATTGTAGTGAGACCAATTTATTTCAATTTAGTTAACCTCCGAGTTTTTGGAAAAATAATTTCTTTATTATTTAATTTACTTTTTGCAAAAAAAAAATATTATTTAGTTTACTCTTTCATGATATATTATTTCTTTCTGAAATAATATTTTTGTAATTAATTATTAAATAATATCACATATTATTATTGATGTGTCCATCCAGTTCATTTTTTGAAAATATAAGAAAGAAGTTAATAATATATGAGACTTATATTAAGGAGTAAAAAAAAACTTCTTAATTTTAAATGAAGCATTTAGTGTAAGGGTAAAATAGTCATTCAACATTTCATATGCTTGTACTCCTCAAATCTTTGCCTGGCAATATCAATTCCCGAAATATGTAAGAAGGGGAAAAGGGGAGGGTTAGAACAAAACTCAGTAAGGATATACTTCGCATACATAAAAAACAATAATATTAAGTTTAATAAATAAATATTAAAAGAAATCGTAATAAATATAAATATATATATATATAATTCTTTTATATTGGGATATTGACTTTCTCATTCCAGTTCACACATACACATACGTACATACACACATTAGATCATGCTCCGTAGCATGGAGTACGCACACAGATAAAAGTATTTCCGAGCTTGTTATTGGATGATCGTCGGCCTTGGATTCCACCACACACAGACTTACCCTTCCAAGTACGGCCTCACACCTAAATTTAACCAGCACCCTTGGATTCCACCACACACAGACTTACCCTTCCAAGTACAGCTAATTACTTTAACTATTTTCACTTTTCACATCTCATTTCATATCCCATAAAAATATTTTTTCTCAAAATATATTATAGTATTTTATTTTCACAAATAGTAAAACATTTCGAATGAGCTACCTCTAATCATTTTCAAAATATTATTTTATAATATGAAAGTAATTAAAACTCGAAACGTATATAAGAGCAAAATTTCTTACTTGGAATCTCATGAAAAAACGAAAGCAACAACAAACTTCTTCGTTAACGATACAAAACTTTCGAAAAGTCTGACTTCTCGAATTTCCCTTGGTAAGAAATTAGGAATATTTGCTCGAAACACATCTCGATCCGACATGAATATAAAGTAGGAATATTTGCTTATGGAAGAATAGTCTTAGATAATATTATTGACGTGACTGTAATGAAAATCTGGATGTAGAAATGAATTGGACTCTTGAGGTATTTATAGGGTATTAGACTTGATATGCTATATGATTCGGTTTCTAATGTAATCAAGCTTATATTATTAAGAAATGAAACGCTCTGGTTTTTGGTAACTCTATTCCATTCAACCAATATTGATTTTAGATTAATGCTTTAAATGAAATAAATGGCAAATAAAAATGGGTTTATATACACATCCCCCACCATCCCTCCAACCCACCGTTTACCACTGGTAAACGGAGCCCACTTATTTTGAATATAAGTGGGGCCCGTTTACCAATGGTAAACGGTAAATTGGGAGTGATGGTGAACGGGGATATATATATACTTTTCCAATAAAAATCTGGCACATTACCAACATAATTCTGATGTCAGGCGCAACTTATTTGACCCGGTTAATGCCACACTTTTATCCCCATTAGACTCCTTTAATTACATTCGGTTAGAGAAAATAAAATCATGGTATATATATTCATATAATTAAATTCTAATTAGCTCCATTTATGTTCATGGTCAGATTTGACTAAGTCAAAAATTAAAGCATTTCTTTTATATTTGTAACAAAATTAATATGTATGCATCAATAAAAATATAAGTATTATTCTTTGGAAGATAATGTTAAAAATTTGAATTCATGAGATTCTGATTTTTGAAAAGAAAATATTAATTTCATAAAACATGAAAACTTTGAAATATGAAATTATCATAAAAGGAAAATATACTTAAATATAAAATTCAAAAGTTACGGGATATAACACTATACCAGGTCAGTGGAGGCGCGGAGCAAGGTGTTCTCAGCCTTGGCTACCATCAAGGTTCTAAAATGCGGTCCAGGCGGACGCCTGGGCGCCGCCCAGGCGCTAGGCGGCCGCAAAACGCCCAGAAATTATGCTAGTCGGCCTTCTGTGCGTTTTGTCCGCCCAGCGACCGCCCAGACCCGCCCAGCGTCCGCCCAGACCCGCCCAGACCGCCCAGACCCGCCCAATCTGTAACGGTTTATACGAAAGAACCGTTACAAAAATAGATCTGTAACGGTTTTTATGAAAAAACCGTTACAAAAATGCATACAATCTGTAACGGTTTATGCGAAAGAACCGTTACAAAATGATACAATCTGTAACGGTTTATATGAAAGAACCGTTACAAATATAGATCTGTGACGGTTTTTACGAAAGAACCGTTACAAATATAGATCTGTAACGGTTTTTAGGAAAAACCCGTTACAGATATTGGCAATTCTGTAACGGTTCTTTAATGAAAACCGTTACTAAGAGTTAATTAGTAACGGTTTTTATGAATTAACCGTTACAACTCTTTTCTTCATTTTTTCCCCTTTCCTTCTCTCTTCTTTCTTCCGCAGATATTTCTGTTCTTCTTCTTCCTCCTTCGGTCCTTCGACTCCTTCCTCTCTGTAAGAAACCTGCCGCCAATCTTCTGTTCTTCTTCTTCCTCCTGCCGCAACCAGCCGCCGCCGCCGCGTCCAGCTCCTCCGCCGATTTGTCTGGACTCTGGATGTTGTGTTAATGTTATATTTTGTACTTCGGTTTGGTTTGGATGTTATAATAAATTTAAAACACACAATGCAAAAAAAAAAAAAAAAAAATACATATAGATCTGTAACGGTTTTAATGAAAGAACCGTTACAAAATGCATACAATCTGTAATAAACCGTTACAGATATTGTCAGTTCTGTAACGGTTCTTTGATAAAAACCGTTACTAAAGTGTAATTAGTAACGGTTTTTAGGAAAGAACCGTTACAAAATGCATACAATATGTAATAAACCGTTCTGTAACGGTTCTTTGATAACAACCGTTACTAAAGTGTAATTAGTAACGGTTTTAACGAAGAACCGTTACAAATATGCATACATTCTGTAACGGTTATTTGATGAAAACCGTTACTAATATGTAATTAGTAACGGTTTTTTTGAATTAACCGTTACAAATTACAAAGAAGTCCAAATCATTACAGAATTTAAAAAATCGTTACCAAATTTAAACAACCGTTACTAATACTAAAAAACCGTTACTAAACTGTAACGGTTCTTTAAAAAAACCGTTACTAATTTATATATAATTTATAAAAATAATAAAAAATATAAATCCGCCTAGTTCCGATTAATCTCCTATTAATCCCCGATTAATCCTCGATGGTTCCGACCGCCTGACTAGCGCCTAGCGTATTCTGTAACATTGGCTACCATACGTATTTTATCTCTTAATTATATTTATTTTTTCTTTGGCATATTAATGTGTTTTATGGTGTGTTTTTAAGTCAAGTCGTCTGAAAAGATCGACCTTATCTTTCTATCTAGAGACTCTAGCCAGTTAGGACCCAAAAGACGTAGCCGTTACGTATGTCTTATGGACATGAACTTATCTACAAATGTGATACCACAAAGCTCATGCACAAATATATGACACCCATAGTAATTACCGTAATTATTAGTCTCAAGTTTATTTTTATGAGATAGCGTGAGAATTAGGGTTTAGGGTTAGTAATCAATGAGCACGACTTTTGTAGTGTATGGCACTACTCTATTTGTTTGTTTATGCTGACCTGAAATAGTCAGTCAAGCAAAACAAGTGATAATTGGTATTATTTTTTGGAAAATTATGTTTGGCCTCTCATATGCTCCAAAGTTATGGTCGTGACATTATCATACGTCACTGTTAATAAGTGCATTAGTTTACATATGGTTTTATCCATTAATATGTAATACTAATCAGCAGAAAAGTGGTATTGCTAATATTTAGGTGATTTTTAAATTTTTCTAAATTTTTTTTATTAATAAAATATGTCATTATCATCTGACATTTTTCCCATCAAATATATTATTAGGAAGTTTTTAATAATATTTATGTGGTTTTTAAGTTTTTCTAGGAAGTCCTCAATTGATACAAAGGATTAATTTAGATTTTTTAGATAAATATATTATTATGCATGAATTTAATTTCACATATTACAGATTATTGATGGTAATTAGTACACTTGAAAGAAAATAAATAGGAAATAATAAATAGTAATAATTATTATAAGATATATTAATTAACAACACCAATGGAATATCAAACTATGCACAAAATAACTCCAAATAACACAATTCATTCATTGCTTAATAAAAAAATTCATACAATTACATTCAAAATTTATACAATTTAGTTTCGATAATAAATTCTTCATGGAATAAAATTCTCACACATCCAATGTCCCATGAATTAATTTATGTAAATATCTAAATCTTCTCCGTGGGAAAACTATAACTTGCCCCCTCATTTTCCCACAAAAAAATCATATACATCATTATTGGAGCCTCTGATATCATGAATTTTGTAATTATACCTCCCTATGATGTCATGTTTTTTGTATTACTTCTCCTATGATGTCATATTTTTTGTATTAATACTCCCTGCGATATCATGATGACATATATGACATTATCATGATGACATATATGACATTTTTGTAGGAAAATTGGAGGCACCATAATTGCTCTCTTCTCCTTGTATTAATTTTCCGAAAATAAAATAATTTATATAAAAATCAAATAAGTATTGAAAAAATTATTTTTATAAATAAAATTTAAAATATATTAATAACAACGAACATAGAAAAAAAAAGAAAACAATAAACAATATAAAAGTAAAAAATTAGAAATAAAATAAGAAATAAAATAAAATAAAAAAATATATAATATATAAAAATGAAAAATATAAAAATAATAACAACACTAGAAATAGAAAAGGCGTTGCTGATCGTCTTCAACTACGAGTGGTAATAAGTGACAACATACATAAAAAATAATAATAAATAATGCAAGAAAGAAGAAAATAAAACATAAAAAAAGAAATAAATCAAAAACTTAAAATATATAGGAAAAAAATCTTCTCCTTGTACTAATTCCTGAAAATCAAATTTATATTGAAATAAAATAATTAGTGAAAAAATCATTTTTATTAACAAAATTGACAGAATTTAGTTCAATTATTGATTGATTTTTAGCACTTACTACCGGTAACTGCGCTAAAAAGGAATTAAATATAAAAAGTAAATAATATAAATAAATATAAAAAACAAAATAAAAGTTAAAAAAAATTAAAAAATTCTGAAAAAATAAATAGAAAAGTAATAAGCACAAAATTACTCTCCATGAAAGAGCTCATCACTAAATCAGAAAAAAATTGAAAAAAAATTAATAGAGTCATTCATCTGAAAGATTTCTACAATCACAAATTTACACTAAAAATGATATACAGTCATAAAAAAGATTGTCATAAAAAATCGCCACATAAAAACAACCCTAAATCTAATAAATATGACCATATTATGAGGAAAAAAGTCAAAAAAAAATGATGTATAGTCGTTATCAATTACCAGTATGAAGTATTCGCGATGGCCGACCATCGGAGGACCATCGGAGGTGAGTCGTCAATCAACGCCCTCTTTCTCTACGGTGGCATATTTCATGGTGGAGGCAAGAGCTAGCTTTTTTTTTACCCGAAAATGATTTTTTAGAAATGAGGAGAGAGAGATAAATGAGTTATATATAGTGGTTTAATCTGAAAAAAATTTGAAATTAAATGAGCGGGATTTTGTCTAATTACTGGTTTTAATCAGGTGACGATTTAACATAATTGATAATGGAAGTATATTTTTCAAGAACCGACAAAATCACCAAAAAAAACTCCAAACCAGTTTTTGTTGGGTTTCGGATGTGCATAACGCAGCGGAAAACAAAAATTTCATCCAAAATCCATTCCGAGGATCCGTGCATATCGGTTAAATCAAAGAAATAAATCTTAAAGATACCTTTCGGATTACGCTTAATCCGTGACGCTCAAACCACGCGTGTTGTCCATGCGCCTCTAAACCGGTTACCGTCCTAACCGATTTTTCTTCCGTCTAGGCCGTCTAGGTCGGATCATGCGGAAGTTATCTACCGCACACACAATCGGTCTCCACCAAAACTCTCAACAAACCGTTCTCATCTTCTTAGGCCAAATAGATCACAAGCGCCGAAAATACGAATGCCTCTACCGGTGTCCACACGAACAAACTTCTTAAAATGGAAAGAAGAACAATATATATGCTAGTAGCTTGTTCTCCTCTTGCATAAGAAAACTCTTCTTATTTTATCTCACAAATGATGTATATAATTCCTCTCATATAATCGCACTCTTTCATTTTTGTCATACAAAAAAAAAGCACCATTTCATAATTTTGTCATACAAATTAGAAAGTATATTTTCTCTCTTTTATCTCACAAAAGAGAATGTGAAATAATGAGAGAGATAATGATGTGTTGTGTTGTGAATTTAGAGCTCTCTATGTCCTTATATAGAGATGAAGGGTCATGTCTATTCACACTAAAAGATGTGTATGACATCACTCATCATTATCCATATGCCATCATCTAGACTCTTCTAGATTACATGATCTTTTGTGCTCATAGTCTTTATATACATATATATCACATCTTATCACATAAGATGACAATATATTTTGTGACATTCTTATGCAACTCATCATATAAGTCGCTAGGATTTTTTGTGCCCGTTTCAGTTTGTTTTTTGTGTGTGACCCTGTAGGTTTACTTAATATTGGCAACAGACTTGACAGTCTATAAATCATGAGCGGACTCTAGCAAGCCATCATGACTACCCAATTTAAGTGAATATCGGTGATCCGATTTACCTAATAAACAATCACGTATTTAGTCCCTTTGTCACGCGATATCTATATCGATCATAAGGCATGTAATATGCCATCCTTATATAAATAGATTAATATTTCTTGATCCCAAATTAAATTAAATAAGAACAAATGACATAAATAACTCTTATTAATTCATTTGAGTATGGCCATACATTTCTTCAGTTCAATTCATCAAGAGACCTAAAGATATCTCTCTCATTTATGAAAAGAACAAATCCCGTCTTGATTGCACTCATCCCTCTACATGATTCATTGTATACCTAATCATAACCATTATGACCACCCGGTTAAAGGCAGTGTTAGATTATATTAAAGTATAAAATTACTCATGTTGGAAACCGAGACAATCTCAGGTCAAAGGACTAAAATACTTTATGTTACAAGAATCGCTAATGACGTAAAACATGTAGCATTCTTATGGTTGGTCAGTCCAGTATATGGTGTCTAACATGTACCTATGTTAATGACTTGATAACAATTTATTCATGATCAGTAAAACATAATCGTCAGTCAACTAATATACTGGTGTACATTTATAGCATGTATATAAATATATATTTAAATGTATCTGTAAGTATATTTGTCTCCAGAAATATCGTATAAATGACCAGGGACGATTTAGAATAACATTCATAACACTTTATAGTTTTACTATCAAAGTCACGCACTTTGATGACATAAAGCCGAATTGCATATTCATGGTCTATTTTAATTATATTAAAATAAACTATATGCACATATTATATGAAATATCTTATAATAAATATTATGTTTGTTATTATAATCCATCATCTAGGTCACAAACACTTTGGCCTAGGGCATAACACCATCAATCTCTCACTTGCACTAGGCCAAATCAACCAAGTATCTCATACTCATTGATTTATGTGGTATCACATACCAGTTGACCTAACATGATCACCATTATTTAAGGGATTGGGTTCTTAAATGAAATATCAAACATTGTCATATGCAAATATTTTGCATATTTGTATGTCCACCATAATCTAAGAAGAATACTTTGTTACACCCCGGACCCATTTTAGACCCGAGATGTAACGGTCGTATATCCCGAAAGATATACGGCACTAAAAATTGTATTACAACGAAAAAATGCAAGGAATATAAATAAATCAAGTATCTAAAAATTTATTTATTACATTAATTTCTTATAATTATTTTATTTTCTTGATATGACGACGCTCAACCCGGTACTCCCGAATAATTGAACCTGAAATCTGGGGAAATGAAAAAAGAGGGGTGAGCAAAATAACTCAGTAAGGATATGCTTCGCATACGTTTAAAAATAATACTAATTTTAATAAATAAATATTTGATTTAAAAATAAACATAAATGTTGTTAAATTTCTTTTAATTTGGGATATTGATTTCTCATTCTACTTTTACGCACACACATTAGATCATGCTCCGTGGTATCGAGTACGCACACAGATACAAGTCTTTCCGAGCTCGTTATTGGGTGATTCGGCGGCCTTAGTTTCGCTCTACTAAGTACGGCCTATCACTATTCGTAAATCAGCGGCCTTGGTTTCGCTCTACCAAGTACAGCTATCCACGTTAACTAATTCCACTTTACAACTCTCACACACCATATCCCATAAAAATATTTATTTCTCAAAATATATCGTATTATTCTCAAATATTATATTTAGTATTACTAAAATAATTTAAAAACAGTAAATGTATAAGAGAGCAAAAATTCCTTACCTGAATCTCACGAAAGAAAGAAAACAACAATATGTCTTCTACACAAATGTTCCAGAATTCTCAAGTTTGGGCTCCTCAAAGTTCCACCAACGTGTCTCATCGATTCCAAAATGGATAGGAGAAGTAGAACTAATTTTATTGAGTAAGAATATCTAGATGATTTTCTAATTGGAAGATAAATGAGATATCTTTTGACTGACTTGACATCCATGACTATTTATTGAATCAGAAACTTGGATGCTAAATTAGAGATATGAGAGTTACTCATGCAAAAATATTATTGACCATGAAATGGCCCATTTACTTACGGCTGTTACTAACCAAGTCCATAAAGTGGTTTGACTCAGTCAAGAAGGATCAGTTAGAGACTCAATTGATAGTATATTTTCAAGAAACACATATATGCAATATTTAATTGCCAACCAACTTATCAAGGCATGAATGCCACGATTTAAACCAGTCAAGACTCAAGAAGAGTTACAAGACATTTGTTTGATCTTTGGGTTAGGACTCATTGCATAGATACGGTCGAATAATTTGCAGGAATAATAAGACATGCAACAGTTAGAAGAATGGAGATGAATAGACTTAATGATTTTAAAATTTAGTCCTTAAAATCTTAATAAATTACGACTTATGAAAAATAACTCCATTTTTGATGATTTAAGTTTCTAGAATTTTGTTTCAAAATACACATTTTATTAAAATATATATACTTTTAGAATTTCAGAAAATTAAGATTTGTAAAACTACAAAAATACCCTTTAAACCAAATTTTAAAAATTTCAGGGTATAACACACTTTATCCTTCTCAAGTATATAATCATACTCTTGATTATTATTTAGTGACTTTCACTAAGATTAAACTTATGTGTGCTTGTTACACTTAATTCACATCATATGTAATCATGCTCCCACTGAATTTCTTCTCAACATAAGATTTATCTTTAATTTTTGATAAAATTAAACTGTTTGGTTATTTCATCAAATAATAAATATTCACCTAGAGATGTTTGCTTTAATTCATAAATGAATTTATGCAACTTGCAAACTCTTTTCAAAATTTTTGGGATAGACAAAACTCTCAAATTGTATCATATACATACTTTCATATGTTTCTATTAAGAAACAATGTCTTGACATCCACTTGGCATCTTTTATAGTCATACTATGAACATATACCCTAGAAACTTGGAAAAATATTATCATAGTCTATACTATGAGTTTAACTTAACCACAAATCATGCATTATATGTTTGCACATTATCCGTGTCGGTCTTTCTTTTAAAATCGTATTTCCATCTGATAGATCAATCAAATTCAAAACTTGATTGTCTAACATGGATTACATCTCAACTTTCAAAGTCTCTAACCATTAGAGCCTTGACTCATCATAGTATATTAGTAGAATATGGACTCATCATCTATGAGTACGAAATTTTTATCATTAGACACGAAAAATCTATATTTTTCGGGCCTGCGATAAATTCTAATAGATCTACATGAATACACTTATGTTATATACTCAGACTCTTCAACATCTTGAGAGTCTAGTTGATTAATTGCAGACTCAATTACTAGTTAAAATCTGAATTAATTTCCATCCGAGCATTACTGTCAGTATGTGGAATTTGAACTTTTCAAATTTACTCCCACTAATTCTTTTGGAAATACTTCTTCCAAAGAGATATAATTTTCAAGTAACAAACACTTTGTTCTCATATTAATTATAGAAGTAATATCCTTTACTTTTCTTAGGATATTCCACAATAAGCACTAATCCGATTAGATGCATGATGCTTCAATTAAGTATCATATCCTCAAATCTTGATAAAAGATAATCTGATACACCTACCAGTCCATATCGCATATGGAGTCTTTTACAACTTCTTTAGATGGAATTATATTCAGTATGAACGCAATAAGAGCGTAACCCCGAAAGAAATAGAAGATATATTTGACTCATCATAATCGAGCTATATCTAATAAAGTTCGATATAGTTATCATGATGATCAAACACTTGGTCTCGACTCCTCAATCTCATCAAAGAAATTTGATTTTCGAAGCCAAGTTTTATTCTCTACTTCATTATTTGTAACTTTTGAACTTTTCAAAATATTCAAATTTATTGTTTCAATAAAGCGATAAAGTAGTTTTGTCTAGCACCTTCACTCATTGATGAACATACATCACTATGTATGAGAGCCAATAACTAACTTGCTTTCACCTTACTTTGTGAAAGACATATATGTCATCTTGTCTAATAAATAAGTTACACATGTTTCAAATGATTCAAAATCAAATGAATTTGAAAATTCATCTTAATGGATTTAATAAATGTTCATCTTATTTAAGTAGACCAAGCAACAATGCTAGATTTAAATTCTTAATATTAATGTTATAAATAGACTTATAATTATCTTGTTCGATATAACACATAAGATAATTTTTCTATTGGAACATTTTCAAAGAAAATTGACATTTGTGAATGGTGAAATTATTATTCTCAATAATAAATTAATCACCATTCATAGATAAACTCAAACTATAGATAATAAAAAATTTATTGTCGACATTAAATAACAATTATTCATGTCGGCGATAAGTCTAAAAAGACAACGTAAATAAATTAGTTACTTGAGAAAATGCAAAAACATTTGCATTTTCACAAATGTGTGATTCACATCGTGTATCTAATACACATGACGTGAAATAGACAAGTTTTTCTATAACAAAAATACTTGAAGCGGTAGTCACACTATCATTTCATTCCCTTTTTCATATCTTCTTGAGAAATTATGGTTTCTTTCAATGAACCGATTCACTGCAAAAGATACTAATTTCTTACTTAAGGCCGAAGTCTCGGCAACATCTTGCCCTTATCTTTGAGAGTATTTTTTATGTTCCTTTTAAGCACAAGAACATTATTGACAACACTTGTCCATGTTCATGTTAAGGATTATTAGCATCTTATGTTATATGTACTTCTCAAGGACCTATTGTGAGACATAAATATATATACTATTCGATTTGAATAATATGCAAAGATTTTTATTCTTTAAATATTTCATATAATGGCTCCCACTATTTTTTAATCAAATCAATAACCCTCAATCGCATTGATTCGGAAACTTTCAATCCATGAAGTTTCATAGTGAGACAAGATCCATATTTCAATTAAGTCCTAAGTGAGTTTTGGCTCATCGCCCAGAAGTTAACTTATTTAGGTAGGAATAATTCCAATTATATCTCATACAACTCTTGAACAACATAGGATAAGCATCATATACCCGACGTATATATCTTATCGTATGCCCCGAGCCCAAGTCCGACTTGATAGCTCAGTTAAGTCAAACCATGTCTAATCATCGGCAAAATAGTACCCAACACACTCAGCTTTGGCATGACCTATGTTGGCTCCCATTTCCCGCATTCTCTCCTCCTAAGATTGTCCCTACATACCCAGCTTTGGCATGACCTATGCATGGTCAATCAGAGTATCGAGAGATTTAGACTTATGGAAGGTACTTCATGACTTAACATTGTTTTGAGTGATTTTATTTAATATTATATGTTATTATGCAATATTGAAAGAACATCACATGTACTAATAGAATAAAGATAATAACAATGATATATCATGGCCTTGATCTTTATGAACTAAAAATTTCCAAATATATGTTTCATCACATGTACTAACATAAAAATTTCCAAATATATGTTTCATCTCCATGAAATTTTTCTTAGATTGTATTTGGAAATCTTATCTCCATGTATAGAAATCGATGAACTCTTTCATTGCCATGATGTGTGGTTTAAAATAAACTTGTCATCTTAATGATGTATTCATGATGGACGATGAACTCCTTCATCTCAATGATGTAGGTGTTATGCCTAATGAACTCTCTCATTATATCAACACATATCAACAAATATATCAAATATAAACATAATCATATTATGTTTCGATTATTTACCCATTTATAATATATATATATATATATATATATATATATATATATATATATATATATATATATATATATATATATATATATATATATATATATATATATATATATATATATATATATATATAAGGCTTACGAATGCGAATGCGGGACGCGGTCATCATTGTCAACATTTGGCAGGTCAAAACTCAATGTTTGATTTGGTCAACATTTGACTCGGTCAACGATCAACATTTGACAAGGTCAACAGTCAATGGTCAATATTTTGACCAGGTCATGATCAACTTTTGACCAATTTAATGGTCAACAGTCAAGGGGTAAAATTAGTTTAGTCAACTGTCAACAATTAACAGTCAATACAATCAACAGTCAACATAGTCCACAGTCAACACAGTGGGTCAACAGTCAACTATCAACATGATCAACATGGTGAATACCTGGTCATCTTTGTCAACACACATTTTTCTACACATTAATACATCATAGGCATCTTTTCATGAATTCAATACACCACATGCAACTTTTCATGAAATAATGCATCACATGCACCATTTCAAAAAGGCAATTCATGGTATGTACCCTTTCATGAAGACATAACTATTCAAGAAGTCGCAACTCTTGCGATTGTACCTTTTCGGTCGTACCTCTTAGTTGCGCATGTCGATTATACCCGTTGGTCGCACCTCTTGGTTGCAACCGATAGTCGCAACCTATTGGACGTGATATTTGGATCATATCCATTGGTCACACCCTTTAGTCACACCCTTTGGTCGCACCCATTCGTCACAACCTTATGGACGTGACATTTGGATCGCATCCGTTGGTCACACCCTTTAGTCGCACCCTTTGATCGCACCCATTCGTCGTAACCTCATGGACGTGACATTTGGATCGCATCCGTTGTCCACACCCTTTAGTCGCACCCTTTGGTCGCAACCTTTCGTCGCGTCTTTTGGATGTGACATTTGAATCCCATCCCTTGGTCACACCCGTTAGTCGCACATTTTGGTCGCACCCTTTGGTCGCATCCGTTGGTCGCAACCTTTCATCGCGTCTTTTGGATGTGACATTTGAATCGCATCCCTTGGTCACACCCGTTAGTCACACCTTTTGGTCGCACCCTTTGGTCGCATCCGTTGGTCGCAACCTTTCATCGCGTCTTTTGGATGTGACATTTGAATCGCATCCCTTGGTCACACTCGTTAGTCGCACCTTTTGGTCGCACCCATTCGTCGTAACCTTCTGGACGTGACATTTGGATCGCATCCGTTGGTCTCACACCCTTTGGTCGCAACTCTTGGACTCAACTTTTGGATCGCTTTCCTTGGTCGCACCTTTTAGACGCAATCCCTGGTCGTGACCTTTGGATCATATTTCTTGGTCGCAACTCTTGGATGCAACACTTGGACGCAACCTTTGGATCGTATCCCTTGGCGGCATCTTTTGGACACAACTTCTAGATCACATATATTCATCGCATCTTTTGATTGCATCTCTTGGACATAACTTTTGGATCACACCCTTTGGACATATCCTTTGGTCGCATTCTTTGGATGTAACTCTTGGATCATATTCATTAATCGCATCTTTTCTATTAAGAATATTCAACACTTGAATACTCTATAGGCAAGCCTTATAATTATAAATGGTATCTAAATAGTATATATCACATATATACCGACTAAATTTAACCGAAACACTCACGTTGCTCTGATACCACTATTGGGTTTCGGATGTGCATAACGTAGCGGAAAATAAAAATTTCATCCAAAATCCATTCCGAGGATCCGTGCGGATCGGTTAAATCAAAGAAATAAATCTTAAAGATACCTTTCGGATTACACTTAATCCGTGACGCTCAAACCATGCGTGTTGTCCATGCGCCTCTAAACCGGTTACTGTACTAACCGATTTTCCGTCCGTCTAGGCCGTCTAGGTCAGATCGTGCGGAAGTCATCTACCGCACACACAATCGGTCTCCATCAAAACTCTCAACAAACCGTTCTCATCTTCTTAGGCCAAATAGATCACAAGCGTTGAAAGTACGAACGCCTCTACCGGTGTCCACACGAACAAACTTCTTAAAACGGGAAGAAGAATAATATATATGCTAGTAGCTTGTTCTCCTCTTGCATAAGAAAACTCTTCATATTTTATCTCACAAAAGATGTATATAATTCCTCTCATATAATCGCACTCTTTCATTTTTGTCATACAAAAAGAAAGCACCCTTTCATAATTTTGTCATACAAATTAGAAAATATATTTTCTCTCTTTTTTCTCACAAAAGAGAATGTGAAATAATGAGAGAGAGAGAATGATGTGTTGTGTTGTGAATTTAGAGCTCTCTATGTCCTTATATAGAAATGAAGGGTCATGTCTATTGACACTAAAAGATGTGTATGACATCACTCATCATTATCCATATGCCATTATCTAGACTCTTCTAGATTACATGATCTTTTGTGCTCATAGTCTTTATATACATATATATCACATCTTATCACATAAGATGACAATATATTTTGTGACATTCTTATGCAACTCATCATATAAGTCGCTAGGATTTTTTGTGCCCGTTTCAGTTTGTTTTTTGTGTGTGACCCTGTAGGTTTACTTAATATTGGCAATAGACTTGACAGTCTATAAATCATGAGCGGACTCTAGCAAGCCATCATGACTACCCAATTTAAGTGAATATCGGTGATCCGATTTACCTAATCAACAATTACGTATTTAGTCCCTTTGTCACGCGATATCTATATCGATCATAAGGCATGTAATATGTCATCCTTATATAAATCGATTAATATTTCTTGATCCCAAATTAAACTGAACAAGAACAAATGGCATTAATAACTCTTATTAATTCATTTGAGTATGGCCATACATTTCTTCAGTTCAATTAATCAAGAGGCCTAAAGATATCTCTCTCATTTATGAGAGGAACAAATCCCGTCTTGATTGCACTCATCCCTCTACATGATTCATTGTATAACTAATCATAACCGTTATGACCATCCGGTTAAAGGCAGTGTTAGATTATATTAAAGTATAAAATTACTTATGTTGGGAACCGAGACAATCTCAGGTCAAAGGACTATAAATACTTTATGTTACAAGAATCGCTAATGACGTAAAACATTTAGCATTCTTATGGTGGGTCAGTCCAGTATATGGTGTCTAACATATACCTATGTTAATGACTTGATAACTATTTATCCATGATCAGTAAAACATAATCATCAGTCAACTAATAAACTAGTGTACATTTATAGCTTGTATATAAATATATATTTATATGTATCTGTAAGTATATTTGTCTGCACAAATATCCTATAAATGACCAGAGACGATTTAGAATAGCATTCGTAACACTTTATAGTTTTACTATCAAAGTCACGCATTTTGATGACATAAAGCTGAATTGCATATTTATGGTCTATTTTAATTATATTAAAATAACTTATATGCACATATTATATGAAATATTTTAGAATAAATATTATGTTTGTTGTTACAATCCATCATCTAGATCACAAACACTTTAGCCTAGGACATAATACCATCAGTTTTGACCTAACTATTAGTAATAATCAGTTACATGCTGACACAGAGATCACAGCGATACAAATGGAGCATCCATGTGACTAAATAGAAAGACACTTATTTTTTCTTGAGGAGAATATGTGGATTTAATTACTCTCGGATTTTCAGGGTAAATTGATTGATCGTTTCGCATATTTTTGCCCCAAATGATTATAATATAAATTAGTCTAATGAAATATGAAGAGATCAGATGAACTTTGATGTCGAGACTTTTTTTTGAATTATTCAAGAAATGAAATTAATACTCAAGTTATAATTATTCAATGGCCAAATTTTAGTAGTACCCTACAAAAAATCATAATTTCACGTATACCCCTAGGAAAATGAGATATTACCAAAGCCTCTACCAAATTACTCATATATCATAAATATATGAAAATTATTGCAAAGATTTATATCATAGATATATGAAATATCACCCCCTATTATATATTTAGTGTTGAGAATAATATTATTTTTTTCGCGTTCGCCTCTATGTAAATATAATAAAAATTTATATTAAGTTATTTTATATTCTTTTTTATTCTATATATTTATATATAATAGGTTCAATATAAATATATTTGGGAGGAAATCCTAAAATTCCGTGAAAGAAATTAACAAAAAAGAGTATATAATAGTCGGTTTATTTATAAAGTTATTTTGACGGAACATTAACGAAAAAAGTATTAGTGGTATTTTAAGAGTTTTGTATGGATATCCATGATATATTTATGGTTTTGTAGGGTTTTAATGATATATGACTGGTTTTAGGGGAATCGATGATATTTTAAGTTTTGTAGGGAGGGGTATACGTGAAATTATTGCACAAATAAGTTTGAATAAATGCACATAATGTAGGTGTTTGATGGCATGGAATTGTGGTGGAATAATGAAATAAATGGTATATTATAGCCGAACAGGTACGGAAGTAAATGTAAGAATTAGATGGAATAATAAAATTTTCTTATTTTATGGGGAGGGTAGAAGGTTTTATTCCATGAAATAAAATAAATTTAGAACAATGCCCATATTTCTTCCGCTTTAATTTGACGTGACAATAACAATTAATGATATATATCTTTCTCTTCTTTCTTTTCATATCTCTCTAACAGAAAAATAGGGATGAAAAATCACTAATCTCTAGCGATTTTTTGTTTTAATTTCATGAAATCATAATTCTAAAATGTAGAAATGAACGTGCTCATTTTTTCTTCGATCTTTCTTTCATTTTTCATTTTTTTTTCATTTCTCTTGCCATAAATAAATAATTTAGGAGACGGAACAATAAGCTACAATTTGAATAATATTTTATTTTATTTTTCTTTTATTATTGTATTTTTAATAGAATTTTTACGTTTTCGTACTTTCTCTCTTATTTTATTTGAAAAACTCCTTTTTATTTTTTTTAAGTAGAATAAAAATAAATAAACATATTGATAAAATAATAATTAGAACAAGGGTATTGTAGCAATTAGTAATTATATGTATTTTTTAAACCAACTTTTTTATTTATGAACTTTGCTCAACAATGATATAATAAAATGAATTACTTTTCCGCTCACTCAACATATTTTGCATTCTTCCTCCTTCAACCAAACAATTATGCGACTGATTGAATTAGTAGTTACAACAAGTACAGCTAATCAATTAATTTTGATTCCAGCTAACAAACTCATATATTTAATGACCCTGACCATATTACTAATCTTTGGTGGTTAGGAGTTAGGACTAATGCAAGCCGGCCTTCGAAATAAAAAAGCCGGCCTTCAAAATAAAAAATGGACTGACGTAAGCTGCACATTGCATTGCTTAAGGACTCGGATTTCATGAGGAAATATCTTTTCCATCTTATGTAATCCTTCCCACTTGCATTTCATTCATCATTTATTTATTTATCTTAATTTTGGTTTTTAAGAAACTATCTAGCAAACAATATAAGCACTGGCAAGTACTGATTTCAAAATTGAGCAACAAAGCTCAGCAAAAAATTTAAACAAAGAATAGAGGATTCTGTTTGGGTTGTATCTTTATTATTTTCTACTTAATCCAAAATAAAAGAAAAACATTAAAAAGAAAAGAAAAAATAACTATGGGCCTGTGATACTAAACAAACCCCCATATTGATTAACTAATTACATTACACGATTAGGAATTTTTTTTTTGAATACCATTATTTCCCAAAATAAATCAATAATTGCCATTGTTTTGAAAATAATGTGGTAACTACCATTTCCGCCACTATTAGTGGCGGAACAATCTCTGTTCCGCCACTAATAGTGGCGGAACAAATAGATTTTCAGTTCTGCCAAAAACGGTCCATTTGACGCACTAAACGTGGTTAATTAGTATTAAAAATCTTGTTCCGTCACTAATAGTGGTGTTCCGCCACTAGTAGTGGCGGAACATATTAAAATATTTCTTTACCCCCACTTAAAGATTAACATGGCTCATGAATGGGCAATTAGCCTAAAAATTGAAGAATTACTATGTTCCGCCACTATTAGTGGCGGAACAGGTGCATATTTCACCTGTTCCGCCACTAGTAGTGGCGGAATAGACCAAATGAACTTTTTAAATCTGACTTAAAAAACA
This sequence comes from Juncus inflexus, assembly GCA_024447665.1. NCBI lineage: Eukaryota > Viridiplantae > Streptophyta > Magnoliopsida > Poales > Juncaceae > Juncus > Juncus inflexus. The sequence continues at coordinate 5,265,817 of JAJHPC010000006.1, forward strand.
CAGAAAAAACCACCTGTTCCGCCACTATAAGTGGCGGAACAGGTGAAAATACCCTCTGTTCCGCCACTAGTAGTGGCGGAACAGGTCCGTTTCCACTCACTCGCCCCTGACCTGGAAATATGCACTGTTCCGCCACTAGTAGTGGCGGAACAGAGGGTATTTTCACCTGTTCCGCCACTTATAGTGGCGGAACAGGTGGTTTTTTCTGCGTTTTTTAAGTCAGATTTAAAAAGTTCATTTGGCCTGTTCCGCCACTAATAGTGGCGGAACATAGTAATTCTTCAATTTTTAGGCTAATTGCTCATTCATGAGCCATGTTAATCTTTAAGTGGGGGTAAAGAAATATTTTAACATGTTCCGCCACTACTAGTGGCGGAACAAGGTTTTTAATACTAATTAATCACGTTTAGTGTGTCAAATGGATCGTTGTTGGCAGAACTGAAAATCTATCTGTTCCGCCACTACTAGTGGCGGAACAGAGGTTGTTCCGCCACTAATAGTGGCGAAAATGATAGTTACCACATTATTTTCAAAACAGTGACAAGTATTAATTTATTTTGGGAAATAATGGTATCAAAAAAAAAAAAAGAGTCCACGATTAGATGATATGGACGCAGCCCATATTAAAGATCAACTTATTACAACACAGTTCTGTGTGTGTACCCTAGATAAGCAATTTTGGATCAAGAAAAGTTCAGCTCAGTTATACAGATATAGATTATAAACTCCCAAAAAGATTATTAATATAAGATTTAGCCCAAACATCTTTTCCACAGCCCAAACATCTCTCGTTCAAAGCACGCGCAGTCTGACCTGACCACTTCACCCCTCTTTGACCTTCAGCTCCGCCTCTCAAACTAATATAACCCTCATTAGTCATATTACTTGCTTCCCCTCCCGATTCTGAATTCTCCACTCAACCACCTCAGCCAACAATGGAGCAGAACAGCTTGCTCTCCTCCAACGCCTACACCTTCGAGTCCCCGCACCCGGTCTACGCCATGGCCTTCTCTGCCTCCCCCTCGGCCTCCCTCCGCCTCGCTCTCGGCTCCTTTTTAGAAGAATACAACAACCGAGTGGACGTAATCGCCTTCGACGAGGACTCCATGGCGTTCAAACCTGAACCGAGTCTGTCCTTCGAGCATCCGTATCCCGCCACCAAGCTGATGTTCCATCCCCGCCCGATTGTTGCTGCAGGATCCTCTCTACTGGCCTCGTCGGGGGATTTTCTGAGGTTATGGCAGGTTCAGGAGGGAAAGACGGAGCTCAGGTCGGTGCTGAACAACAGCAAGTCGAGCGAGTTCTGCGCGCCTCTGACCTCCTTCGACTGGAATGAATCGGAGCCCCGGCGAATCGGAACCTCCTCTATTGATACCACCTGTACTATCTGGGACATCGAACGCGGTGCCGTCGAAACTCAGCTCATCGCTCACGACAAAGAGGTAACTAATGCAATCAATCAAGTCCTTTCAAAATCTCAATTCTTTCGAACACCAAACAAACAGAATCCTCTGACCAGGTGTATGATATTGCGTGGGGGGAGGCGGGAGTGTTCGCCTCCGTGTCGGCGGACGGATCCGTGCGGATCTTCGACCTGCGCGACAAGGAACACTCCACGATAGTCTACGAGAGTCCCCGGCCGGACACGCCGCTCGTCCGGCTCGCCTGGAACAAGTCGGACCCGCGCTATATCGCGTCCATCCTCATGGACAGCAACAAGATCATCGTGCTCGACATCCGCTCGCCGGCGGTCCCCGTGGCTGAGCTCCAGCGACACAGGTGATAATTTTAGTGAATGATTAAGAAGAAAGTATAAGGAAGAAGAGATGAAGAGTGAAGCTGATTGATTTGATTGAGCTTCAGAATGATTTACAGATTAGCATTTAGCAGTCTATTTATAGACCGAATTACTCACAAAAATAAAATATAACTTGAATTCTAACTGCCTATACAATATCCAATAATGCTAGACAACATGATGGAAAATTCCGACGGCAACCCGACAGGGTCTATTGTGCAAATATTAGAGCTAATTAAAGAAACTGAGTAATGATGAATACATTAATTAGCTATAATATTTGCATAAAAAACCCTGTCGGGTTGCCTGCGGGATTTTCTGTCATGCTGTCTACCATCATTGTACAATATCAACCATACATCTAAAAGTAACTTAATCAATCTAAGCCGTTCATATTAAACTCTGCACGACCGTCCTCTAGTAGAAACCCCACTACACTCATCTCTAACATAACCGTCACTCACAAACTATTTCTTCTCCTTAACAACAACAGGGGGTGTGTGAACGCGGTGACGTGGGCCCCGCACGCCCCGCGGCACCTGTGCTCCGGCGGGGACGACGGCCAGGCGCTCATCTGGGAGATCCCGGCGACCGCGCAGCCGGGGGCGGTGCTCGGAGGGGAGATGGACCCGGTGCTGGGGTACTCAGCTGCGGCAGAGATCAATCAGGTGCAGTGGTCCCCCGCACACCAGGATTGGATTGGGATCGCTTTCGCTAATAAAGTCCAGCTGCTCAGAGTGTGATAAGAGTGTAATAAGAGTGCTGTAATGATTTTTAGGGGTGTTTTTGTGGTGTATTCATATTTTTCATTTTTGGTTGTTTAGGTACATTTTGTTTTCTCTTTGCTTTTTTGTGCTTGTTTCAGTTGTGGTAGGTTAATTAGCTGCTGTATTAATTTGTATATAGTTGTATTCGAACTGTATTTTGCTAATTTTATCTGCGTAGTACTATTTCGTAGCAAGTTTGTTAATTAGAATATTTTGGAGCAAGCTTGTTAATTAGTATATTTTTTTAGCAAGTTTGTTAATGAGAATATTTTATAACAAAGTTTGTTAATTGTTAATTTCATAGCAAGTTCGTTACATTAACTGAAAGCTAGGAGTGTTTTTTTTTTGTTTGTTTAAAACCCGTAGTTTGTTGTGTACTGAAGAAAAGAAAACTAAATATAGTTTTTTCAAAGTATGGAAACAAAATCCACCAACTCAACTAACCCTGAAAACATAGCCAAGGATCCCTTTATAATAGAAAAATAACGGAATTAATAATACACGGTTAATCCACTTTATTTAATGTACGTTCGCCAAGGTAACTATATGAAGAATTTGATTTAAACATATAGAAAAGAACTTATGACTAAAATGTCATTGTTCCATAATTTAAATTTATACAAATCATATTAATGAAAAAGTCTACTCAAATTATAAGAAGATAAAAATAAAATAAATTAATCTAAAAAAAAGCACCATCAAAATAAAATAAATATTCAATAAAAGTACAATAATAGAAGAGAAATTGAAGCACAAATTCAAATTAGTTTTCATTTAAATAATTCCTAAACGCTCTTCAATTATTATTATGACGTTGCATATCTTCACAACGCATTTTTAATAGTCATTCCAAGCAAAGAAATGAGCAATGACAGATGAACAGAGAAATGAATAACTGAGAAAAAAGAGTATATTTGTGTATAGTTGTTCGATTGATTATTTAATTGGTGAATCACTCGAAAAATGACGGCAAAACTAGCACGGAGAGGGTTATGGTGTTTAAAAGGAAAATAAAGTAGTTATGCCACGTAAAACATATTTTAGAATATATAGGAATATTTTTGTCTTAAATTTAGGTTTAATTCATGTAACAGTCAATTTCATCTCAACCATATTCCAATTTCTAGAGCTCTAATTTGACATATTCCAATAATGTTCGGATGGAATAACTTAGAATGACCGGTTTATTCTTCTATTATGTGCAAATTAGATGGTGCCGAACAAGCACCAAACGAAAATTCTACGATAAAAAAACCAAACCAACAACAAATAACAGCTCATGGCTAAATGAAATCGAAAGACGGGAACCTAAACAAAACAACAGAAACCCTAAGAAAAATCACGCTAGATAAACGTTAATTGGGAAGTTAAGTACAATTGTACAAGTCTATTCGGGCCTTAGTACATTTATGCATCAATTCCTCTTATATGGACCTTATAACAATAATATAAAAGGAAAGCATTGGGCCTTTAGGTTTTTTTTTTAACAAAGAGCCCTTAGATTACTTGATTAAATTTATGAATGTTTGTTCTTCTAATTCTTAGTCAAAACTTGCTAATTCAAGTGGTAAAATACTCCATCAATTTTGGAGAAACTAAGTTCGAATCACGATAAATATATTTACGTTAATATTTAGCAAGTCTAGTTATACATTTACAGTGAGTTGTCTAAAAAAATGTTACAGATTGTATATTTGTACAACAGTTCCTATTAGGCTTGTGAAAAGATCGGGTCGGGTTTGGGTTTGTCCATTCTAAAACCTGACCCGGATCCAAAATCCTTACGGATTTGTATTTCACATCATACTCGAACCCGCGGGTAAACCCAAACCCGATTCAAAAGAACTAAGAAAGAGGGAGATTTGAGGACGGAATGGCTGTCGGCGAGTATGAGGGAGAAGGAGGAGTGGCTGCTGACAAAATTTGAGGGCGGAGGGGTGGCTGCTGCCGACGATCTCTATTCTCCGTCGATCGGCGGCGAGTGGCAATTTGAGAAGGGTCCGAACTGAAGGGAGAAGAGACGAGGCAGTTGTTTTGGGTTAGGGTTAAGAGTTAGTTTTGAACGGTTATGATGAGAGTATTGAATAAATGAATGGTTGTGATTAATGGTTTCATTTATAATTTAATTTTTGGGTTTAGTTTCGGGTTCAGGTTACCTACGGATCGGTATTGCCAAACCCCACCCCGACCCCGATTTGATTTTCAACCCATAATCTGAACCGCAAGTTTTATTATCGGATTTAACATGACCCTTTCTAGTCAAATACTCATTGGATTTGGGACTAACCCGATTCATTGACAAGCCTAGTCCCTATCGAAAAATACGTAATTCAAATCATGGATTTTGAAGGAGAGATTTAGATACGTCAAATAGATAATTAATACACGTAATTACTATACCTCCAATCCAACTTCATCTATACTAATAGGAATTCATTTTTATAAAAAAAGATTAGATCTTTATATGTTATCAAAAAAGTTAAGTTAATCATCAAATCTTCTTGTTGAAAGTTTAAATTATTACATAAATTCATATGAATTCGTAAAAAATACAATACTCTCAAAGCATAGCAATTTTTGGACTATTAATAGCATATATTTTATATGGATCTGTATATTCTTTTTCTCAAAATTTGAATTTTATTAATTCATTTCTAAAAAGAAAAAGAAGACTTAAAAAAAAATTATTGGATCCAATTCAAAATGTAATATATAATTGGTCATATAATCGCGGTTACATAGATATTTTTTATCCAATTCAAAAATTTATTGGAAGAACATACAGTCATATTAAGTTTTTAGATTCACACCAAGCTTATCGTACAGCTTAGCATTTCCATCCGCTTATTAATACTGACGTTTTAGCTGCAATAAGTAAAATAAATTATACATGTGAATTTAGACAAAATTAAAAAAACAAATCAGGAAAAGTTGTTGTTTTCCCCTCAAAATTGCATGGGGTCATATCACACAACAAAGTTAGTATAAAGATAAAAAGAAAAACAAATAAATTAAATAAGAGAATCAACTACCATTTTGCCGACATACATGAAAGAGTTAATAATGCTCTCATCCTATGTTGCACCGATACCGATACGCATATCAGATACGATACGGACACGGCGATACGACAATTTCAAAAAATCTCTGGATACGATACGTCTAATATATATATTATTATATTATTAATTATATATGTAAAAATTTTAAAAATATAAAAAATAACCAAATATAGTAAAGAAAATAACAAGAAAAGAACGAGAGTAAGAAATGAGAAAAAAAATCATTTTTTAAATAAGAAGAGATATAATATCGTCTTTAGTTATGCTTCTCATGAGTTAGTTTCATTAATAAAAAAAGAAAAAAAAATGAATTTAAAAAAACATAGGCTTCAAAATAGACCATTTTTAACAAAATAAATAAATAAAGAAGCGAAAATAGAATTATAGCAAAAAATATAAATTAAATTGGGATTTAAAACATTGGGCCGTGTCCTCAGCCGTCTCTCAGCCGTGTCCAGGCGTGTCCTGCCGTATCGGAGCTGTGTCCGAAAATCAATATGTATTAAAATATTCGGATACGCCACGTAGCGTGTCCGAAACGTATCGGTGCCGTATCGGAGCCGTATCCATATCCGATACGTATCCAATACGCGTATGGCTTATTTTTTGAAGTATCCGCGTAACATAGCTCTCATCTCTGATGAGTGCAAAGTAGAGAACATGGACAATACTTTTGAGTTGTTTAATAAGATGACTAGAGCCGGCCTTGTTAATTGGCATATAAGGCGGTTGCCTAAGGCCCCATGTAAGTTAGGGCCCCACTACCATAGAGTAAAATTATAAATATTTATGTCTAGAAGTAAATTAAATAAAATCAACGGAAACAGAATAAGCTTACTCCATTCATCACTTCCATTTTGTTTTTAGTAGAAAAAAAGTCAAAAAGCAACAAGTATTAAACAAGAAATTAATTTTTAATGGAATTGGTCCAATATAGACCATCTTTGATATTATTATAGTGTCTTATGTGGCTCATTATGAACCAATATCATTTATAATTTTCTTATTCAAACATTAACCTGACAATTTGCCATATGAACTTATAATCCTTGCTTTTCAACAGGAAAAGATGAAAAAAGCATGTTATAAATTTTTGTTCTTTTAAAAATATGATTTGGGTATATTATTAGTCAAAATGTTATATATATAAGTTTTATAAACTCTCCCTATAAATATTATTACTTTTATTTAGATCATTATTTTGCGCTTAACAAAAACCGAATTTTCAAATTTTAAGACCACAAATTAATAATCGTCCAAGGCCTCCTAAAAGACAGTACCGGCCTTGAAGATGACTAAGCTGGGGCTTATGCTAAATTCTATTACGTATAATAGTTTAATAGATGGTTATTGCAAATAAGGTAATTTACAGATGGCTTCAATGTTGCTTAAAAGGATGATTGTGAATTATTTTGAAGCTGGATGTGGTCACTTATAATCAGGCCCGTTCCTAGTGTAAGCCCGATAAGTCGACGGGTTTAGACAACAGTTTGGGCCGGGGCAACAAGACAAAGTTATAAGTTTAGTTCGCTAAGAAAGTAAAAAAAATAAAAAATGAGAACCCAATATATCCACTCTGAGATTTAACAGATTTGCGCCTCCAATTATTTAGTTGGTCTACATTTTAAGAATAAAGTTGATTTCCATTTTAATCGCAATGTAACACTTTTTGTGAAGAAGATCTCCATTTTGAAGAAGAAATGGAGAAAATAAAATATTCAGTGTCTAGCGAGATTGCCTTCCTGACTTGTCTTGACTTGATCACAAACTGCATTATGTTATGTATTTATTTGCTAAGATATATCAATTGTTCTTTTACGATAATTAGAATGTAATAAGTAAAGACATGTAACTTTTATTCAAAAAGGTGCAGAGCAAAACTAGTTAATTTCTCTACCCTTTCATTTTTCAAAGCCTTTTGAATATTCTCAAAATGCCACATTATCTCAATTATTTCATTTTTTAATTAAATAACAGTTACAACTATACTATTGAATTTTTTGTTTACTCTAATTTCTTGTGACAATATTTATATATCATACTAACATGTACAATAATGATTGGTGATTTTGGTATTTGCTATCCTATGCCGATTAGGTGAGATCGGTCAAAGTTATTTTGATCGTTAGATTTGAATCAAATGGTTCTAACGAATCATGGTACATATTTATGTTCAATATTAATGCAATGAGAAATGAAGAGTTCATTTATTAAAACATATTTAGTTTTTTCTTTTCTTCTTTATAAAATACTAATTCATAATAAAATATTGTATTTCTAACGTTAAAATCTTCAAAACTAAATTTGTTTGATTTTTCTCTTTATTTTGAATTCTATATTTCCATGGTTCCAATTTAAAAATTTTCTCGGCGAAGTATGCGAAACTATATAAATAAGAGAATATGCTCATGTGTAAAATATATCTTTACATAATTAGATTTAAACAATTAAACGTTTATATATAATGTAATAAATTATTCTTTTTTGTATTATAAATTATAAATTAAAACATTTAGATAAAATAACCCCACCCCATTATTTTTCACGTCCTTTTGTACCTTCTTATTGAAGCATGCCATCAAATTTCTCTGGGTCGTCCGATAAAAAAGTTTCTCAAATTTTATTATTTAATTTATATATTTTATGAAATATGTGTGTAATTATTAATACATAATTATATAATTTATTAGATTGCTACTTTTTGTATTACATTTCCGATTTGGTGAAAACCATCAAGTTCTTGGTTTCTTACTACAAGAAAATAATATATTAAGAAATGCATTACATTAATTACTTTATTATATGTTTCAATAGTAGCTATGTGATTCATTTATTCATAAAGTATATAGCTATTGCACATCATTTTGATAGTTGGATAAAATCAACAATGAGAAAATTAATGGTGATATTATTTTAAGAAAATGATTCATGTTATATTTTCTTATATTAGAATACAATATTTTTTCTCTATATATAACATTATTTTTTTTCTTCAAACATAATGCTAAATATAAGTATTTTTTTTCTCTTTTTGTCAAAAAATGAAACGACTTTAACTAGATCTTTTGGTGCTTCTACATAAATCATTGAAATAAATTGTCTTATTTTTTTTTTCAAGCTACATCTCAGGCTTATTATAACTTATATATGTTTGTAAAATGTAATATATCAAAAAACAACAACATAACTTTAGAGAACAACTGAAAATAAACTTAAATTGAGATTATAAAAAACTATTCATAAAAAATTAATTAATTATTTCCTTTAAGTTGTTTTTTAATTTATATAATTAATTTATAATAACATAATTTATTATATAAAGTTATCCGTCATTATAAAATTAGATGTGATAAAACATCTTATAATGCAATACAAAATTTTAACTAAAAAATACTAAACTTACTATGCATAAATTGTCTATATTTTTTGTGTTATGAATCAATTCAAATGTTATTTTAATTTATATATATTTTTTGAAAAGTTACGGAGAGCTTGTGTAATTTTTATAATTGTAAGTTTATCTTTTATATAGCAAAATAAATAAAAAAATGAAAATATTTGCATAGTGCGAGTATAAAATTATTTTAATTATTCTCTTAAGTTTTCTTATATTATCATCATTTTGCAACTTAATAAGAGAAGGGACATAAATTAATGATAGTGATATTACTTTTGTAAAAGATAATAAACTATATAAGAAAAATAAATAAGGTGATATATAAGAAAAACTAATATGACCGATTTTCTTAAAATATTAATTCATATTCTCATTATTGATTTTTTTTTAGTTGTCAAAATTATGTACAATATATATACATCACGTGAATAAAAATTTCACATGTTATTAACAAAACTCAGTACATAAATTAATATAATATGGTTCTCAATAATATAAAAATATTTTTATGTAACTATCTCATGAAATTGAAGATATAATACGAATTATTTCATTGTACATTAAAATAAAAATGTTCGCAACGTAGCACGCGAACATTATCCTAATAATTAATTAATGAGAAACAATGAACTATTATTTGCCCTTGACTTTTCGACTGACAAATTCTCATTTTTTTCTCTCTCTTTGCACTTTAAAAACATCTAGATAAAAAATGTCTGGTTCATTGTAATATATGTGACTGGTATGATGTGTTAATTGTAATTTTACTACAAAAGATGCAACAAATATGTTTTTAATATGATGGTCTTTATTATGTAGTATCATGACCGGATTATTTATAGATATGATAAATATTAGAAATGGGTTTATGTTTTTCAATGATGAAAAAGAGGTTTATTTTAATCAAAGAAAAATAATAAACAACTTATTTGTGTTTCGGATTTGGCTGAACATGAGATGAGTTATTTCACACCTAATTATGTCTAATCATTAATAAAAAAAATTAAGTTACACGGATTCAAGACACAATGAGTGAGAAAAAACATATCCTTAAAATTTGAGAGAAGTAGTAACAATAGCATAATTTTTACTTTTCAGTTTATGCATTTAATATGTTTTGACGAGGGCACAATTTATATTTTAGGCTTGGGCAACCGAAACGTCGGCACCGGCCCTGCTTATAATTCTATTATCTATACTCTTTCAGCTGATGGTCAATGGAAGGATGTTATTAAGATATTATTTCCTACGATGATAAATAATAGAGTTAAATCCAATGTTGTGACTTTACCTCATTGATAGATTTTTTGTGCAAGAATGGTGAAACTTCTGAAGCCAAAAAAAATGTAGTTTTTATGAAACAAAGAGGTGAGAAACCGGATGTGATTACATAATTCATTGATGAATGGGTATATCTTAGAAGGCCATTTAATTGAAGGAACACACTTTTTCCAAAACATGGTGCAAATCGGCATTATGCCGAGTCAATATAGTTACAATATCATAATCGGCAATTATTGTAAGGATGGACGAATTGTAGAAGTTACGCACATGCTCGATGAAATGCAAAAAAAGGAGTCAAGTCTGATGTAGTTATCTATAGCATTTTATTAGATGAATCTTGCAAAAAGCATAGGCTCGATGGTGTTAAAAGCCTTCTAGCAATGATGGCTAGTGTGGCAAGTCCACTAGATGAAAATTTTCCGAACATTTTAATTGAGGAGGTTGTAAATTGGAAGAGGGATGAAAATTTAGATGAACTTAATAAATCAATTGATCTTGTAAATTATTCTCGTTAATGTTTAATTTAAAGATTTATTCTAGCTTATGTATTTGGGAATGTTTACAATTTATAATGTTTTTGCTGAGCCAACTTTGTTAAGGTTAGTTTATAATTAGCTTTTTAGGTTCTTTTTTTTTTAATTTGTGGATGCTTGAAAACAGTTAGGTATTATGATTGATAATCAAGTTTTTCTTTTTGTATATTTTACTGTTTTTTTCTGTATTATATCTGGTTTTGTCATGATTGATACTGCCTGATGTCGTAAAAGTTTGATGCCGATCCAGATAATGTTATATGCTAATTGTTTTTATTTTCTTATTGTTATGTTTCTTATATTGACAAAGTATTGCGATATTGATTTTGTTTAGGCGTCTAGACTTCAGTGACATTGTATCACAATATTATGCTGCACACTCATTGATTGGATCAAAATTGAACTAGTCTAAAAAATAAACAATCAGACTGCTATCATTATTTGATTTATGAAACCATTTAGAAATTGAAAATGTTTTCAACATGGACTTCTTGTTACTAACTGGCACCGGGAAAACAAAAAGGAATATCTTTTTAGAAGGAACAGGGAGCTTGAGTTTCATTATGTTATGTTCTCTATATGTTAAATATGAGTCCTTCTATTTAGCCCGATGGATCCTCTATTTATGTGACAGTGACGTCATATGGTGTAAGCATGCAATTGATTACCACTAGTAAACAGATCAAAGCTAGTTTGAGTTTTTTTGGTGATTTTATCAGGTCTCGGAAAATGTGCTCCTATTATCTACTCTGTCAAATCAGTGAAATCCCGCCATATTTTTTCAAATCACCAGCCCCGATTATCACCAGTAATTAGATGAAATCCCGCTAATATCTTTTTCAATTTTTTTCAAAATATCAGACCTTACCACCATAATTAAATGAAATTGTGCCCAATTATTTTCAATTTTTTTCAAATTGAGTCACCACATATAAGTCATCTCTCTCTCTCTCTCTCTCTCTCTCTCTCTCTCCCCCCTCATTTCTGAAAATCATTTTCGAGAAAAAAAACCCTAGCTAGCTCTTGCCTCCATCATGAAATACGCCGTCAGAGAGAGAGAGAGAGTGTTCATAGATGACTCACCCATGACCTCCCGATGGCTGACCATCACGAATACTTTCTATTGGTAATTGACAGTGACCATATATCATTTTTTTTAGTTTTTTCTTCTAATATGATTGGATTTATTAGATTTACGGTGGTTATCTTTATGTGGCAATTTTTTATGACAATCTTTTTACGACTATATATCATTTTGAGAGTATTATGATTTTAGAAGTCTTTGAAATGAGTGACTCTCTTCAGTTTTTTTTATTAGTGATGAGCTCTTTCATGGAGAGTAACTTTGACTTATTATTTTCTAATTATTTTTACTTTTATTTCTGTTTTTTATATATTTGTTTATATTATTTACTATTTACTTTTTATGTTTATTTCCCTTTGAGCGCAGTTACCAGTAATAAGTGCTAAAAATCCATCACCGATTGAACTAAATCCAGTCAATTTTGTTAATGAAATAATTTTTTCATTAATTCTTTGATTTTAATATAAATTATTTGATTTTCTGGAATTAGTTCAAGGAGAAGATTTTTTTCCTATATATTTCTAGTTATTGCTTTATATTCTTCTTTTCTTATATTATTTATTTAATTTTTTTTTATGTCTCGTCACCAATTAATAGTAATAATTGAAGCAGATCCAACAACTTTTTTTTTCTATTTTTAGTGTTGTTATTATTTTTTATATTTTTCAATTTTGTATATTTTATATATTTTTCATTTTATTAGTTTTTTCTAATTTTCTTCTTTTTTATTGTTTATTAGCTTCTTTTTTTTTCTCTATGTTCTTTTTTTGCTAATATTATTTAAAAGATGTTTATAAAAATAATGTTTTCAATAGTTATTAGATTTTTAAATAAATTATTTGATTTTTCAGGAATTAATACAAGGAGAAGATTTGAATGCTTGCATAAATTAACTCATGGAAAATTGGATGTGTGGGATTTTATTTCTTGAAGAATGTATTTGTGGAAATAAATTGTATAAATTTTATTTTAAATGTAATTGTATGAATTTTTTACTAAGCAATGAATGAATTGTCATTTGGTGATAGTTTTGTGCATAGTTGTTATTTTATTGGTGTTGTTAATTAAATAACTTATAATAATAATAATAATAATAATAATAATAATAATAATAATAATAATAATAATAATAATAATAATAATAATAATAATAATATTATTATTATTATTATTATTATTATTATTATTATTATTATTATTTCTTATTTATTTTCTAGCACTTGTAGTAATTACCACAAATAATATGTAATATATGAAAACTAAATTCATGCATTAAAATATATGTATCTAAAAAAATCTAAATTAATCATTTGTATTAAATGAGGACGTGACTTTTGATGGAAAAAATGTTAGGTGATAATGATACATTTTATTATTAAAAAGTTCCTAGAACAATTCAAAAATCACTTAGATATTAGCAATACCATTTTTTTCTAATTACGAGTAAATATCAGTTGACAAAAAGTCATATATTGACTGGTCCACTTATCAGCAATGACGTGTAATGATGTCACGGCCACAATTTTTGAGCATCCGGGGCCAAATATAATTTTTCATTAAATATATATAAGTGAAGGTTCTACAATAAGAATAATAATTACATGTCTGACCTGTTCAAAATATTGACAACTCCATGATTTGAAAATCCGACCAAACTTGAATGATCTTCGATTGACTCATAACCTGCATAAACTGAAAGATCCCGAAATCAAATGATTCAAATGACATGTCCTGAAAATAACATGATCATTGATCTAAACACACGGAATATATCTGATTTCCTCTAATATGATTAACCTGAAAATTTTGATCCGAATTACTCGCAACTCTGATATGAATGACACGTGACCTGAACCTGACCTAAGATTTGAACTCAATTGAACCGTAATCGAAATCCTAATGATGACCCAAGTCTCAATAAGGGTATTGTAAGTGACCCGAGTCTCAATAAGGGTGTTGGAACTGCCTCTGACATGAATGACTCGTGGCCGTAATCAAAATCCAAAACTTAAAATGACTCCGGTCTGAATGACCTGTAAACCCAAATGATCAACAAGCTGAAGAATCTAAAAACACAACCTGAATTGACCTGAAATGTCCCTGCTTGTTCACAACCTCTTAAGTATGGACGTCTGACACCCATTGTAACATAATCTTTGCTCTCATTGATTCAATAAAAATAATATTCTAAAATAATAGTCATGCTATCATTAGTTGATTTCCGAGAACATTTTAGCTAGTGAAAATATTCCGAGCATGTTATGTTCTTGTTTGTAATTACAGCCTAGCACTTGTAACGTTATGATGGACATTTTCCATTAGGGAAATCCGAAATCACGACTAGGTTGAGCACGATCTCGTTGTGACCGTATATTATTTCTTTCATGTTTCTATATATTTTTTGTTTTCTATAAAGTGTTTTTATTTTTTATTTATATAATATTTTCTATATACTGTTTGTTTTAAGTTTATATACTTTTTATTGTCTCTTTATAATATTGTGATATCACGACGGAAATCTCATCGTGGTATTTAGATCTCTTTCCATTAATAAATGACGTGAGCATTGGCACTTATTCGTCAATGTCAATATGGTTTTCACGAGCGCTCCAAAGCAATTCTGGACGGTATATATATCAGCAATGATATGTGACAAGCACAAATGCAGTTAATGGAATTTACTTTGGACAGCAATACCATGACGGATCTAGAATGAACGTAATGACAAAGTCTTTAATGAATGGAGAGCGACAATTGGGAATTACTACAACCTGGCAATATCATGTCACACATGGAAATATTTTAATCCTTTATCTTATATGTCAACACATGGAAACAAATTATTAACTTGGTTACTTTTTTAGTCTTTTTATTGCTTGCTTAGTTTTTCTTTCTTTTTTCCCCTCTTTATTATGTTGTAAGTCATCTCTAATTACAATATTTGTTGAATGAGTGACGCATTTCGAGGGAAAAAAGATATTTCATCGAGGACAATTCGAATATTTTTCTCTTCAATTTATTTATTCAATTTATTCCTTCCAAAATTTACTTTCCCTAACAATGAAATCTCTTTCAAACCAAAATTAGAAACAAATAAATATAACATATATTATCTATAATTTTTTTTTTAATATTAAAGAGGAGTATGTTCAGAGCCCTACGTCCAATTTTATTAAACGAAAGAGTAATTACGTGAGTTTAGAAATGGATGTAAAATGAAATATTTACAAGAGTAAGAAAAACAATAAATTAAAAATAAGAAAACCAATGGGAGGTCGAGGAGAGATCTTCCTCTATTAAAAGGTGTAAAAACAATAGCTAAAAGAAAAGAAAAGAGGGAAAACCAATCTCCATAAATTGTATTCATCCTGAATATTTCACGCGACGTGCAATGCATTGAGTGATTTATCTCAGAAGATTCGAGTGCATCTCTCTTTCCAAATCCATAAACAGAATGCCAAAACGATTAGAGTTTGTTTGCAAGACTGTCCTGATGTTTTGAGTCTTGGAATTAAGGAATGTATGTCCAATTCAGATGCTTCTGGAAACAGGGATTGCGTCTCGTTCCAATCTGCTTGAGAAAATAGGCAATTGGAGAATAGTTGTTGTGTTGTTTCCGATTTGCAGTATCATAAGCAGCATCTATTTGGGATGAGAAATCGTTTTTTACATAGGTTGCCTATGGTAGTGAGTTTATTAAATAGGCAGAGCCATCCGAAAATTAGAATTCTTAATGGTGCCTTTAGCTTCCAGATATTTTTTTATTTGGAGGAGATGTGGATTCCCCTTATGAGGAATTTGTAAGTGCTTTTGACGGTGAATACCCCATTTGAGTTCCATCTCTAAATTATGATATCTCTGTTGTCTGTCAAAGTGATTGAGTTTAAAAGGGTGATGACTTCCGCTAGTTCTTGTTGGATAATTGGATATGGGTTATGGTGTAATTGAATATCCCATTAGCCATTTTAGTGGAATGCATGGACTAGTCTTTCTTGGTGAATTGCATAAGAGAAGAGGTTTAGATATTTGTACTTGAGCTTTTTCCTTGACCCATGAACAATTTCAAAAATCCGTTAAGCAGCCATTTCCTAGGGTGAAGATGGTTGACGTAAGAAAGGATTGCAAGAGTTTGACGCAACTTTTCCAAAAGAGGACGCCTTTCCTAGAATTGAAAAGGATGGTTAGAGGCTGGCGATAATCGAGTGGAAAGGGTGATGAGATGCATCCACTTAGTTGAGCATCCGACTTAGAATTATCAAAGCCCATTAATAAAGCGTTGTTGAATTCTTCGAGGTTTAGGATGCCCATTCTCCTTTGATCTTTTAGTTTTTAGACTTTTTTTCCAAGCAATCATATTTATGCCATTTTTATTATCTTTGTTTTCGTTCCACAGGAATTCTCTTCTAACTTTGTTGATTTGTTTAATTAGCTAGCAGGGTAATTTAAATACTGACATGAAGTAGACTGATAGAATGGATAGAATGGAGTTGGGTAGAGTTAGCCTCCCTCCGATAGATAGGAAGTTTCGCTTCCAGACGGCCAATCTTTTTAAAATTTATTCTAGCACTGACCTATACTATTCGCTGCGTAGTTTTTGATCAGAGAGTGGGAGACCCAAGTATTTTATGGGGAACTGCTGATGGGGATAGCCTAATTCTCTTTCTAGGTCATCTACATCAGCAGCGCAATTAGAGCTGAGAGCAAATTCTGATATTTGTTATAGTTATTGGAGTATCCGTGTCCATGTATAATACATGCGCAGTGGAACACACATGTTCAACTCGCTCTAGCATCACCGTTAAGGAAATAAAAGTAAGCGTATTGATAATTAAAATTTAATTACCTCGAATTATAATAATGAGAAGCGGATGTATGTGTAGTATTAGTTTCCTAGGCCAAATATATTTGTGCTAAGAAATAGATTATGTATTAAGACATTATTATTTATTCAATAAATGTTGTTTCTTATGTATCTTTGTGTATGGGTTGTGAATGTACAATTATTATATCAATCATGAATGAAACTTTGGGTTCACGTCATCAGAATACGTAATTCTGATAGTAGAACCATGAACCAACGAATGACATTCTAAACCGTCCCTAGTGATATGCAGGATGTTTATAGAGATAAGCATACTTCAGGTAAGAAGCTACATATCCACACCAATATATTCGTAGATTGGATGATCTTGTTTTGCTGATCATGGATAAAGGGATGTCAAGTCTGAAATATAGGTACGTATTAGAGAACACATACTGGAATGACCACTTTATGAGAATATGCATGGTATATGTCATTAGTGATTCTCATATGAATAGTGTGATTGTTCTACGACCTGAGTTCACCATGGATTCTTGTATGCGGAACTGCATACTTTAATATGATCCTAAGTCATCCATAATGGCATGATCATTAGGGTCATCATTAGGTATGCGCTGAATCATGATGAGTAATGTGAGTGACAGATGTGATTTGTTCCTTTCGTCAAGAGGGAGATATCTCTGGGCCCCCTGATGAACTAGAACTGAAGGAAATGCATGGTCATGCTCAAAATGGATTAACATGTATTGTTAATATTATTTTGTATTTACTCAGACTAATTCTCGATCAAGAAAGAGATTTTGATCAAACTCAAGGATGACATTTCACCATGTCTTGTGATGAAGACATATATCGTAGAACAAAAGGAATAAGCAAACGTTTATTTAGATAAGTTTATGATCGCTGGTCATTTCATTTAACATGGGTAGTCATGACACCAGTCTAGAGGTTACTCATGACTTACAATCTTTGGAAGATCGTTGCCAGCGTTAAATGGAACGATCATTGGATGATTGATATGAATGATTGTATAAACATCAGCATATTTTCATTGGCAATAGAAGAGGTCTGTTGGCAACGGAAGTCCCGTTGGCAACAGAACTCATCCAATTCCTTGGCAGCCAATGTTTCTAATAAGGAAACCTTATTCCGTTGGGAACAGAATAGATCCGTTGGGAATAGAATAAGCGATGGAATTAGGATTTTAGTTATGGTAACTGAGTAATCATTCGCCTCTCTCTCTAGTATAAATATAGGGGCTGCCCCTTCTATTAAAAACACAATTACAGAGCCTCCAGGCAACCGTAATATAGAGAGAAACAGAGAGAGCCTCCTGAAAGTATTTCCGGACTCGTCTAGCCGAGTCCGGTTATTCCGACGATTCAAAGTTCAACGTGGATAGGAGTAGAGATCTTCTGCTTTGAAAACTAGCGAGCGATCAGTTTCTTTTCCTTAGGAGAAATAAGGAGTTCATTCGAGTCGAGCTTTAGGAGCACGAAGGAGAAGGAAGCAAGGCGTAGCTGTTCAGACCTACATCCATTGTAATCTCTCGGATCATGAAGATCCAAGGTATAAATTTAAATAGCTAATCTCGTACTTTTATTCCCCTACCGATGATCTTAGGATGGGTTGAATCCATAGGTTCCGCTGCGCATGTAACGTACATGGCTATGGATTCCCCAACAATATGTCTGACACGATAATTTTGTCTTGCACCTTTTCCTTGATCTTCCGAAACTCGACTTCTCGAACCTCGTTGGTTCTCCTAGGTTTGAAAACGATCACTTATAACTATGAGAATTTGAATTTTAGCATCTCGCCCATCTATTTTTGGTCCCAAAATAGGATTGGTCGAGGTTAGGAAAAATGGTGATAACACTTTCAATTATCGTATTAGAGCGGATGATTGGGGCAGTTTGTATTTGACGGAAGTAAGAAGATTGAGTTGTCATAAAATAAGTTTACCGCCTTTTTTCATAAACCTTGTTCTGAGGAGCAAGCTTTTCAAAACCATTTTGTGAGAAGTGAATCATTAAAAACTTGTGTGTCTAGGAACTCTAATCCCCCTTCACTCTTTGGTATCGTAAGCAATTTCCAACTAGTTAGGTTTATTCCAATTTGTGTTCCGTCACCCCCTCTCAAAAAAAAATGTTTATTTGTAACCTATTTATTGATTCTATCAACCATCTCGGTAGCTTAATAGCGGGCATAAAATATGTAGCCATACTCTATATGACCAATTTTATGAGTGCTGCTCTTCTGGCCGGTGATAATATTTTCCCCATTCAACAATTTGTCTTCTCTATTTTTTCTATCAATGGCCAGAAGTCGCTTTTTCTGAGTTTCGAATGGAGTAGCGGCTATTGGGTTTCGGATGTACTTAAACACAATGGAAAACAAAAATTTTGTCCAAAACCAATATGAGGATTCATGCGTATCGGTTAAATCAAAGAAATAAAATGTAAAGATACATTTCATATTACGCTTAATTCGTGACGCTCAAACTATGTGTGTTATCCAAGGGCCTTTAAACCAGTTACCGTCCTAACCGATTTTCCGTCCATCAAGGCCGTCTAGGTCGGATCGTGCGGAAACCACCAATCATACACGCAACTCATCTCCACTAAAAACTTCAAACTACCCGTTCTCAACTTCTTAGGCCGAATAGATCATAAGCGCCGAAAGTACGAATGCCTCTACGGTATCCACACGAACATTTTTAAAACGAGAAGAAAAACAATATATATGTGGTTAGTAGTTTGCTCTCCTCTTGCATAAGAAAAACTCGTTTTTCTCTTCATATATTTATCTCACACAAATGTATAAATCGACTATATATCCTCTCAAATAATATCGTACCCTTTCATTTTGTCATACAAAAGGAAAGCACCGTTTCATTATTTTGTCATACAAAAAAAAATGAATAATTTCTTTCTTTTGTCATACAAAAGGGAATGGACTATTATGAGAGAGAGAGAGAGAGAGAGAGAGAGAGGAGAGAGAGAGAGCAATCTTTTTCAGAATATTGGAGCCCCTCTATATTCTTATATAGAGTTGAAGAGTTGCCTTTCAACATATCAAGAGATGTGTATGACATTCTTCATTCTTATCCACATATCATTATTTAGACTATTCTAGATTACTTGATATTTTGTGCTCATAATCTTTATATACATATCTATCACATCTTATCACATAAGATGACAATATCTTTTGTGACATTCCTATACAACTCATCATATAAGTCGCTAGGATTTTCTGCGCCCGTTTCAGTTTGTTCTTTGTGTGTGACCTTGTAGCTTTACTTAATGTTGACAATAGACTTGACAGCCTATAAATCATGAACGGACTCTAGCAAGCCATCATGACTACCCAATTTAAGTGAATATCGGTGATCCGATTTACCTAATTAACAATCACGTATTTAGTTACTTTGTCACACGATATCTATATCGATCATAAGGCATGTAATACGTCATCCTTATATAAATCGATTAATATTTCTTGATCCCAAATTAAACTGAACAAAAATAAATGACATTAATAACTCTTATTAATTCATATGAGTATAGCGATACATTTCTTCAATCTAATTCATCAAGAGGCCTAAGATATCTCTCTCATTGAGAGGAAGAAATTCCGTCTTGATTGCACTCATCCCTCTATATGATTCATTATACACCTAATCATTACCGTTGATTATCCGGTTAAAGCAATGTTAGATTATATTAAAGTATAAAATTACTCATGTTGGGAACCGAGACAATCTCAGGTCAAAGGACTATAAATACTTTATGTTACAAGAAGCGCTAACAACGTAAAACATGTATCATTTTTATAGCGGGTCAATCCAGTATATGGTCTCTAACATATACTTACGTTAATGACTTGATAACTCTTTATCCATGATTAGTAAAATATGATCATCAGTCAACTAACATAATGACGTAATAGATGTAACATTCTTTCGTTTTCTAAGGATATTCCATAAATAAGCACTAATCTGATTAGATGCGTGATGCTTCAAATAAGTATCATAACCTCAAATCTTGAGAAAAGACAATCTGATACACACACCAGTCCATATCTCATATGGAGTCTTTTATAACCAATTTAGATGGAATTATGTTCAGTACGAACGCAATAAGAGCGTAACCCAAAAAAAAATAGAAGATATATTTGACTCATCATGATCGAACTATATCTAATAAAGTTCAAAATCTCTGTCATGATTATCAAACACTTGGCTCTCGACTGCTCGATCTTATCGAAGAAATTTGATTTTCCAAACCAAGTTTATTCTCTACTTTATTATTTGAAAGTTTTTTGAACTTTTCAAAATATTCAAATTTATAATTTCAATAAAGTGATATTATAAATATAATGAAGTGGTTTCTTTGCACCTTCACATATTGGTTAACATACATCACAATGTATGAGAGTCAATACATAACTTGCTTTCACCTTACTTTGTAAAATACATATATGTCATGTTGTCTAATAAATAAGTTACACATGTTTCAAACGATTCAAAATCAAATGAATTTCAAAATCCATCTTAATGGATTTAAATGTTCATCTTATTTAAGTAGATCAAGCGACAATGGTAGATTTATATTCTTAGTATTAATGTTATAAACGAACTTATAATTATCTTGTTCGATATAACACATAAAGTAATTTTCTATGTGAACGTTTCGAAAGAAAAATATCCTTTGTGAATGGTGAAATTATTATTCACAATAATAAATTAATTACCATTCATAGTTAAACTTGAAATATAGATAATACAAAATATATTATCGACATAAATAAGTCGACGATAAGTCCAAAAAGACAAAGTAAATATATGAGTTACTTGAAGAACGCAACAACTTTTGCTTCATTTATCGCTCATATGTTAACTTCATCATTAGTCAATAGTTTACAACTTAGTCAGCATATTATCACAAATGTGTGATTCACATCTGATATCTTATACACATAATGTGAAGTAGACAATATAATTTCTATAACAAGATTACTTGAAGTGCTAATCACACTACTCTTTTTTTCTTTTTCATATCTTCTTAAGAAATCATGGTCTCTTTCAATGAATCATTTCATTTCGAAAGATATCAATTTCTTATCTAGGCCGAAGCCTGACAACATCTTGCCTTATTTTTGGGATTACATTCCTTTTTAAGCACGAAAATATTGCGCCTGTTTGATGTGGTGGAAATAACCGGAAAAGAACTATAATTCTTGGAAATGGCCTTCTTTCTCATGTTTGATAGTCCCCTTCCATTTAGAATTGATATTCCTGGTCCCACCAAAATAGCCATGTTTTTCCAGTTTTGTTTTCCGCCAAAAACTAGCGGAAAACGAATTCTCTCTCATTTCTTTCTCACTCGCGCGCTGAGCCATGACTTCCTCTCCCTTCTCATTGCTAGCTAAATGCTAGTAGCACTCTTCTTAATTCTCTCTTCAGCACTCGTCGGCTCCTAGCCCACTCTCTTTCGCTGGTCCTTCTCTCTCTCCCTAAAAGAACAAAGCTCTCTCTCCTCTCTCCTCTCTAAAAGAACAAAGCTCTCTCTCTTTTTCGCTGGTCCTTCTCCTCTCTCTCTCTGAAGGAACAAAGAACTCATTTTCTAATAAGGTTGACACAAAACTCTATTTGTTATTTTTCAGAAAAAGAACTCTATTCTTTTTCTTTTCTTCTCTGTAGGCTTAATTAACCCATTGAAATAAATGAACTTTTTTTTAGAAACAATTTCCGCTCAGATAGAGGTGAAAATTTACATGAAGACAGAGATAAGAGAGAGATCTGTATGGGTGAAGTTAGGTGGAATTGTGGTTAATTTATATATGAAATTCTGGTGAATTAGGAGTTTAATTCATGTGTATCTGGGTTTAATTTGGATGTAAGGATCTATGAATTAGTATGTGAGTTATAGATTAAGAATAGGGATGGTTAGGCTTAGTGAAGTTGGTATTGGACCAGAGAAAGCCTTTGAGCTTAGGTCTAGAATGGTGAGACTGGTACCGGTGATGAACCATATGAGAAAAGAGCTGTGGATTCAATTTGAGGCTGAGAAGAAAAAGAGAGGAATGATAATTTCTTAATTAATTAAGGCTCAGTCAATTGAGACATCATAATTGCTAAGCCTCAAATTTTGTCTATTCTCTCCGGTGAGTAAGTCTCAACTGATTGCAGATGGTTGACTTATTGAGTTGAATTTAAAACATTTCAAGCATGATTGATACATATTTGGCAAAATTAGGGTTAATTGTAAATGAGATTATTTGGAATTTTGAGAAGTATGAATTCAGTTGCTAATTGTGAATGTTAAGTTGAAATAAAAATTTTGCAATTTATAGAAAATATTTGATATAAACTCATATATTTTAGTACAGAAAATATTGATCCAAACAAATATATTTAATTATCAAAATAACATTATTCAGCATAACTCTTTCCTAAGCATTTTTTGATCAATCGCTTTTACTTTCCATCATCCACTATTCTAAGATATCAAACAACACATATGGAAAAACAATTCCATCAATTACTTTACTATCATCTCCATTTCTAGGAACCTCCTTTCTTTCCATCATATTCTTTCACATCAAGCAAGCTCATTATTGACAATACTTGTCCATGTTCGTTTTAACGATTGTAAGCATCTTATGCTATTTATCCTTCTCAATCGCCTGTCATGAGACATAAATAGATATATTATTCGATTTGAATAATATGCAAAGACTATTATTCTTTGAATATTTCATATAATGACGCCTATTATTTTTAATCAAACCAATAACCATCAATCACATTGTTTCGGAAACTTTCAATCCTTGAAATTTCATAGTGAGACAAGATCCATATTTCAATTAAGTCTTAGTGAGCATTGTCTCATCACTTAGAACTTATCTTATTTAGGTAGAAATAATTCCGATAACATAGGATAAGCATCATATGCCCGATGTATACATCCTATCTTATTCTCCTAGATCAAGAGCGACTTGATAGCCCAGTTATGTCGAACCATATCTAATCATCAGCAAAATAGTACCCAACGCACTCAATTTAGGCATGACTATGTTGGTTCCCATTTTCCGCATTATCTCCTCCTAAGATTGTTCCCACATACCCAACTTTGGCATGACCTATGCAGGGTCGATCAAAGTATCGAGAGGTTTAGACTTATGGAAGGTATTTCATGATTTAATATTATTTAGAGTGATTTTGAATTTAACATAATATGTTATTATGTATTCATCAAAGAACATCACATGTATTTATAGAATAAAGATAATAACAATAATATATCATGGCCATGATCCTTATGAACTAACATAAATATATCTTAAGATACATTTCATCTCCATGAAACTTCACTTAGATTGTATATGAAAATCTTATCTCCATATATAGAAGTCGATGAACCCTTTCATCGCCTTAATGTGCGGTAGAAAATAAACTTATCAATTCACGAATAAAAACAACCGACTACATCAGAAGAAAAGGCAGAAGTCTGGGGCACCGGCTACCGGATCCTACCCTCCAGCCATGGTGAAAGCTCAACTTCTGTGGAGCTCATCTCTTCCACTTCGGTCGCAAGAGGAGGCGCTTTGATAGTAGGGGTGGGAGCTACTGCTGAATACGATTCAGGGACAGAACCTGACTCGGAGACAACGGAAGGGGTACTATCTTGTCCCAGTAAACAAAGCCCTAACAAGGCTTATTTTGAGCTCTAGTGGGTGTTCCGGTCTTTGTATGTATGCCTGATGGACAATGAACTCCTTCATCTCCATGATGTACGTGTTATATCTAATGAACGCTTTCATTATATCAATATATATCCATAAATATATCAAATATATATATAATCATATTATATTTCATTTATATATGTATATTATATATATATATATATATATATATATATATATATATATATATATATATATATATATATATATATATATATATATATATATATATATATATATATATATATATATATATATATATATTGATGGTGTTATGCCCTAGGCCAAAGTGTTTGTGATGTAGATGATTGATTGTAATAACAAACATAATATTTATTCTAAGATATTTCATATAATATGTGCGTATAGGTTATTTTAATATAATTAAAATAGACCATGAATATGCAATTCGACTTTATGTCATCAAAGTGTGTGACTTTGATAGTAAAACTATAAAGTATTATGAATGATATTCTAAATTGTCCCTGGTCATTTATAGGATATTTGTGGAGACAAATATACTTGCAGATACATATAAATATATATATTTATATACAAGCTATAAATGTACACCAGTATATTAGTTGACTGATGATTATGTTTTACTGATCATGGATAAATAGTTATCAAGTCATTAACATAGGTATATGTTAGAGACCATATACTGGACTGACCCGCCATAAGAATGCTACATGTTTTACGTCATTAGCGATTCTTATAACATAAAATATTTATAGTCATTTGACCTGAGATTGTCTCGGTTCCCAACATGAGTAATTTTATACTTTAATATAATCTAACACTGCCTTTAACCGGGTAGTCATAACGATTATAATTAGGTATATAATGAATCATGTAGAGGGATGAGTGCAATCAAGACGGAATTTGTTCCTCTCATAAATGAGAGATATCTTTAGGCCTCTTGATGAATTGAACTGAAGAAATGTATGGCCATACTCAAATGAATTAATAAGAGTTATTAATGTCATTTGTTCTTGTTCAGTTTAATTTGGGATCAAGAAATATTATTCGATTAATATAAGGATGACGGATTACATGCCTTATGATCGATATAGATATCGTGTAACAAAGGGACTAAATACGTGATTGTTGATTAGGTAAATCGGATCACCGATATTCACTTAAATTGGGTAGTCATGATGGCTTGCTAGAGTCCGCTCATGATTTATAGACTGTTAAGTCTATTTCCAACATTAAGTGAACCTACAGGGTCACACACAAAGAACAAACTGAAACGGGCGCAGAATATCCTAGCGACTTATATGATGAGTTGCATAAGAATGTCACAAAATATATTGTCATCTTATGTGATAAGATGTGATATATATGTATATATAAAAACTATGAGCACAAAAGATCATGTAATCTAGAAGAGTCTAGATGATGACATATGGATAATGATGAGTGATGTCATACACATCTTTTAGTGGAGACACGACTCTTCACCTCTATATAAGTACATAGAGGGCTCCAAATTCATTATACAACACATCATTCTCTCTCTCATTATTTCTCATTCTCTTTTGTGAGACAAAAGAGAGAAAATATACTTTCTAATTTGTATGACAAAATTATGAAAGGGTGCTTTCCTTTTGTATGACAAAAATGAAAGAGTGCGATTATATGAGAGGAATTATATACATCTTTTGTGAGATAAAATAAGAAGAGTTTTCTTGTGCAAGAGGAGAACAAGCTACTAGCATATATATTGTTCTTCTTCCCGTTTTAAGAAGTTTGTTCGTGTGGACACCGGTAGAGGCGTTCGTACTTTCGGCGCTTGTGATCTATTCGGCCTAAGAAGATGAGAACGGTTTGTTGAGAATTTTGGTGGAGACTGATTGTGTGTGCGGTAGATGACTTCCGCACGATCCGACCTAGACGGACGTAAAATCGGTTAGGACGGTAACCGATTTAGAGGCGCATGGACAATATGCATGGTTTGAGCGTCACGGATTAAGCGTAATCCAAAAGGTATTATTAAGATTTATTTCTTTGATTTAACCGATACGCACGGATCCTCGGATTGGTTTTGGACAAAATTTTTGTTTTCCGCTGCGTTATGCACGTCCGAGACCCAACATATATATATATATATATATATATATATATATATATATATATATATATATATGCGAAATTCAGAGCACGGTCATCATTGTCAAAATTTGACAGGTTAAAAATCAACATTTGATTTAGTCAACATTCAGCTCGGTTAACATTTGAGTCGATCAATGATCAACATTTATCCATCCCAACAGTCAATATTTGACCAGGTTATCATCAATGTTTGACCAAGTCAATGGTCAACAGTCTCAATATAGTCAACACAGTCCACAGTCAATGCTGTGGGCCAACATTCCACACAATAGGTCAACAATCAACTATCAACATGGTCAACACGGTCCATACCTGGTCAACTTAGTCAACACATATTTTTCTACACATTAGTGCATCATATGCGCCATTTCATGAATTCAATGCATCACATGCAATCTTTTATGAAATATTGCATCATATGCATCATTTCAAGAAGTCAATTCATCGTATACACCCTTTCATGAAGTCGCAACTATTCAAGAAATTGTAACTCTTGCGATTGTACCTTTTCGGTCGCACATGTTGGTCGCAACCTTTCGTCACATTCATTGGATGTGATATTTGGATCGCATCACTTCATCGCACTAGTTGATTGCACCCGTTAGTCGCACCCATTGGTCATACCTTTTGGTCGGACCTCTTGGTCGCAATCTTTGGATTATATTCCTTCGTCGCAACTTTTAGACGTAACATTTTGGATCTCATTCCTTAGTCGCATATTTTGGACGCAATCCTTGATTACAATCTTTGCATCATATCCTTTGGTTGCATCTTGTGGTCGCCTCTTAGATGCATCTTTCTGATTATTTCTAGCATACACAACTTTTCCATTACACCTCTTAATCACAACTCTTAGATACAACAATTCGGATCATATCCATTGATTGTGTCTAAAGAATTTTCACAAGATATATGATAACAAGTTTATCATATAGGCAGTGGTTTAAACACATAATAATATAAGTGTTAACTAAACACATATATTACTAAGTAACTTTGTGGCTGATGAGAAAATCATATCTTGAGATTATACATACTTGGTGTCTAAGTTTCAAAGCAAGAAATATTTATACGTAAGAACCTTTGTCATGTTCCACGCGTGACAAATAAATATATCAAATATTTCTTAAATAGAATTAGATGAACTCTTTCATCCATCTGCAGCACATAAGGATGCTATACTCTCGTGCGGTTCAAAAAGACATGAACATATCAAGTCAGGTCAGATCTATAATTACAATCAAGGCCGGCCCCGTTATATTGGTTGCCCTAGCCCGACATGTTAATATTTTTGTACATCATCCGAGATGTTGTCTCGTAGAAAATATAAAATAGGAAAAAAATGATAATTAAATGATAATATATTTTTTAAATGGTATTTTTGTTATTTTTATGATTTTTAAAGAGAATTTTTGTTCGTCAATCTAGAAATATTATGGTGAAAGTAATCTTTTTTTTGTTTTGTAAAGATTATTAATTTTCTATTTATAAAAAATATTTTATGAAAAGAACAAAGTTTCATCTATTGTATTTCTTTTCTAATTTAAAAAAAAAAATTGCTCTATACAAGATAAGGAGGAAATTTCCTATAAATTAATAAACAAAATTTGAATAATATTTTAACTCATGTAGGAATTAACAATTTATGATTAATAATGTTATATAAGGTACATATTAGCCCTAACCTTAATTCAAAAAAGGTACATATGAAACTAACCAAATTAGTCGTGATGTTAACATTTGTTTTACATATATTTACCAATTACTTACGAACCAATAGTATGCATGAATCTCAACTTTAGTAAAAATTAGAAAATGATAGGAAAATGAATCTAGACAGGCATATTTAGTACTCAAATTAATGAACCCGGATTTATTGCGGCCACTTTATTGTGCATACTATATTTTTCTTGGGAAATCACAATAAAAAATGAAAACATATGATTATATAGAATTATGTCACAACAAATCTCTCTCCATTAATCCAACTCCTCCTTCCTCCCCAAAGGACCCCTCCATGGAAAATAATGAAAAACGCAACAAACACTGAAAATTCAAAATTCATATATCTTTAAATCGAAATCGATTCTGCAAATTAAAACAAAAGATCCTTACATCACAAAATCTCCCACTATCAAGTTTATTGGACAATACTTATATTTAATAGATATCAAATATATAAAAATAATAACCCTAAATTGTTGTCCTGACTCAACTAGATGCGCTATCCAACGGGATTGCCAGGCTTATCCCGGGTCCGGACTTGATTACAACCTTTCATTGCAATTTAGTTCACCCACGTATTCTAGTCAAAAGATTTGATCATCTCATGATACATATGGCACCGTTCCATAAATCGACTCATTTTCTTGGCTAAGCGAATTATGACAAAATATACTTATATATTTCTTTCGGTTTGACTATATATAGGATGTAATTTTCAATGCAGCTCTTGCTTATCATTTTTGGAGTCACACCTCTTTACGAATTTATGTATCGTCTGCATCCTTTCGTGAATTTAGTACATCACATATACATTTTCATAAGTCAATGCATCACATGCATCTCTTAATTAATCCCCAAACCTTCGCGTCCATTCTCATCGAAAATTCCACACTTGAATTAACGTTTTTCATCTTAAAACTACTCAAAACTTGAATATTTAATATGCAAGCCTTATAATTATAAATCGAAATTATAAATGGTATCTAAATAATATATATCTCATATATGCCGACTCAATTTAACTGAATCACGCATGTCGCTTTGATACCACTTTTGGGTTTCGGATGTAGTTATCCAAGCGCCTTTAAACCGGTTACCGCCCTAACAAATTTTCCGTCCGTCAAGGCCATCTAGGTCGGATCGTGCGAAATCCACCAATCATACACGCAACTCATCTTCACTAAAAACTTCAAATAACCCATTCTTAACTTCTTAGGCCGAATAAATCACAAGCGCCGAAAGTAGGAACGTCTCTACCGATATCCACACGAATATTCTTAAAACGGGAAGAAAAACAATATATATGCTAATAGGTTGTTCTCCTTTTGTATAAAAAAAACTCATTTCTCTCTTCTTATATTTATCTCACAAAGTATTGAAACGCAAACCAACATTTGTTTTTATTTTAAAATATTTCTCCACAATCTTTGTTTACACCTAAACTAATGTTTCATGCCTTTGTTTGCTTGTTTCATCCAAAAAAAACTCGGATAGATTTTTCATAAAGAATCATAGTAAATACTAAATTATTCAGATGCAAACCAATATTTGTTTTCATTTTGTGCACCACAAACTCATGTTTAATGCGTTTGTTCGGTCGTTTCATTCAATAAAAACTTGGCTAGATTTTTCGTAAAGAATATACAAAATTATTGAAACGCAAATCAAAATTTGTTTTTATTTTAAAATATTTTTCCACAAGGAAACAAAAACTTGTATTCATTATAAAATATGTCTTCACAACCTCTGTTTGCCCCTAAAATTCATGTTTCATGCATTTGGTCGCTCGTTTCATGCAATAAAAACTCGGCTAGATTTTTTGTAAAGAATATACTAAATTATTCAAAAGCAAAGAAGTATTTATATTTATTTTAAAATATTTCTCCATAATCTTTGTGTGCACCACAAACTCATGTTTAATGCAATTGTTCGGTCGTTTCATTCAATAAAAACTCGGCTAGATTTTTCGTAAAGAATATAAAAAATGATTGAAACGCAAATCAAAATTTGTTTTTAGTTTAAAATATTTCTCCACAATCTTTATTTGCACCTAAAACTAAAGTTTCATGCGTTTGTTTGCTCGTTTCATCCAAAAAAAACTCGGGTAGATTTTTCATGAAAAATGATAGTAAATACTAAATTATTCAGAGGCATACCAATATTTGTTTTCATTTTGAAATATTTCTCCACAATCTCTATTTGCGTCTAAAACTAATTTTTCCTGCTTTTTCTTGCTCGTTTTATTCAAAAAAAAAACTCAGATAGATTTTTCGTAAAGGATATTAGTAAATACTAAATTATTCAAATGGAAACAAAAACTTGTATTCATTATAAAATATATCTTCACAACCTCTGTTTGCCCCTAAAATTCATGTTTCTTGTGTTTGTTCGCTCGTTTCATGTAATAAAAACTCGGCTAGATTTTTCGTAAAAAATATACAAAATTATTCAAAAGCAAAGCAAAATTTATTTTTATTTTAAAGTATTTCTTCACAATATTTGTGTGCACCACAAACTCATGTTTAGTGCATTTGTTCGGTCATTTCATTCAATAAAAACTTGGCCTGATTTTTCGTAAAAAAAAAAAAAATTATTGAAACGCAAACCAAAATTTGTTTTTATTTTAAAATATTTCTCCACAATCTTTGTTTGCACCTAAAACTAATGTTTCATGCCTTTTTTTGCTCGTTTCATCGAAAAAAAACTCGGATAGATTTTTCATAAAGAATGATAGTAAATACTAAATTATTCAGATGCTAACCAATATTTGTTTTCATTTTGAAATATTTCTCCACAATCTCTGTTTCCACCTAAAACTAATATTTCCTGTGTTTGTTTGCTCGTTTCATTCAAAAAAAAACTCGGATAGATTTTTCGTACATAATGATAGTAAATACTAAATTATTCAGATGCAAACCAATATTTGTTTTCATTTTGAAATATTTTTCCACAATCACTGTTTCCACCTAAAACTAATATTTCCTGCGTTTGTTTGCTCTTTTTATTCAAAAAAAAACTCGGATAGATTAATGACATTAATAACTTTTATTAATTCAATTGAGTATGGCCATACATTTCCGTCTTGATTGTACTCATCCCTCTACATGATTCCTTATATACCTAATCATAAATGTTCATTACCCAGTTAAAGGAAGTATTAGATTATATTAAAGTATAAAATTACTCATGTTGGGAACCGAGATAATCTCATGTCAAAGGACTATAAATATTTTATGTTACAAGATTCGCTAACGATGAAAAACATGTAGCATTCTTATGTCGGGTCAATCCAGTATATGGTCTCTAACATATACCTACATTAATGACTTGATAATTCTTTATCCATGATCAGTAAAATATAATTATCAATCAACTAACATAATGACGTACATTTATAGCTTGTCTACAAACATATATTTATTTGTCTCCGCAAGTATATTTGTCTCCGCAAATATTCTATAACCAGGGACGATTTGGAATATCATTCATAACACTTTATAATTTTACTATCAAAGTCATGCACTTTGATGACATAAAGCTGAATTGCATATTCATAGTCTATTTTAAGTAATTAAAATAGCCTATACCCACATATTATATGAAATATCTTAAAATAAATATAATGTTCGTAATTCAATCCATAAACCTAGGTCGCAAACACTTTGCCTCGGACATAATACCATCAGCGGCATGCCGAGATATGTGACAGAGAGATTTGTTGATTGGCACAATAGTGCCTCTGTTAATGTTTGTTCGAGTTCCTACGTGGTGGAGAGAGTAAAATAGTATGATTTATCATAGCTGACATAATTTAGAAGCCGGAGAGAGGTTGTCTAGGGTGGTTTTTACTATTGCTATCTCTCGCGGACATGAATTCATGAAGAAGATAGTGCAGGATTAGTGCCCTAGGCCAAATGTATTTGTGCTAGGAAATGGATTATGTATTAAGACATTATTATTCAAAAAAGATTGTTTCTTATATATCTGTGTGTATGGGTTGTGAATGTATATTTCTTATATCAACCAAGAATGACACTTCGGATTCACGTCACCAGAATACGTGATTCTGATAGCAGAACTGTGAACCAACAAATGACATTCTAAACTGTCCCTAGTGATATGTAGGATGTTTATAGAGATAGACATACTTCAAGTAAGAAGCTACATATCCACACGAGTATATTCGCATGCTGGATGATCATGTTCTGTTGATCATGGACATAGAGATGTCAAGTCTGGAATATAGGTACGTGTTAGAGAACACGTACTGGACTGACCACACTATGAGAATATGCATGGTATAATAGTGTGCTTGTTCCTACGACCTGAGGTCACCATAGATTCCTATATGAGGAACTGCATACTTTAATATGATCTTACGTCATCCGTAACGGGATGATCATTAGGGTCATCGTTAGGTATGCACTGAATCATGACAAGGAATGTGAGTGACCAAGATGGAGTGTCCGAAAGGAGAAATCGAACCTTATTGGATATGGTTCGATCGATGATGAGTCAAACGAGTCTTTCAATGTCTTTCTGGGGTTACGCTCTTGAGACTGCCGCATTCATACTGAACAGGATTCCATCCAAAGCGGTTCAAAAGACGCCATATGAGATATGGACGGGGAAATGCCCCAAGTTGTCTTTTCTTAAAATTTGGGGATGTGAGACTTATGTCAAATGTCAGTTTCCCGATAAACTTGGACCCAAATCTGATAAGTGCCTGTTTGTGGGATATCCTAAGGAAACCAAAGGATATTACTTTTACCACCCATCGGAGAACAATGTATTTGTTGCTCGCAATGGAGCCTTCTTGGAAAGAGAGTTTGTCTCTATGAGATGCAGTGGGAGTAAAGTGCAACTCGAAGAAATTCGAGACCCGCCTATAGTTGCAGAACCTATGATGGAGGAACAAACAAGCTCTCAAGGAGTTGGTGAGCTTGAAACACAACAGACTCAACGTAGATCTAGTAGGATTCGTCATGAGCCCGAGAGATATGGATTTCTCATGTCTAATGATGATGATGTGACATTCATAGATGATGAACTAACGTCCTACCAAGATGCTATGAAGAGTCCCGACTCTCAAAAATGGTTAGAGGCAATGAGAGCCGAGATGCAATCCATGCAAGACAATCAATTTTGGAATTTGATTGACCCATCCGAAGGCTTGAAGACCATCGGATGTAAGTGGGTCTTCAAGAAGAAGACTGACGTTGATGGAAAGGTACAAACCTACAAAGCTAGGCATATGGCGAAAGGTTTCAAACAAGTTCATGGTATTGACTATGACGAAACTTTCTCACCTGTAGCTATGCTTAAATCCATCAGAATTCTATTAGCCATAGCAGCATATTATGACTATGAAATATGACAAATGGATGTCAAAACAGCTTTCCTAAATAGAAATCTAACCGAGAATGTTCATATGATGCAACCCGATGGTTTTGTCGATCCTAAGAATTATCGTAAGATTTGCAAGCTTCAGAAATCCATCTATGGATTGAAGCAAGCGTCTCGAAGTTGGAACCTTCGTTTTGATGAAGTCATCAAAAGTTTTGGTTTTACCAAAAGTGAGGGTGAGCCTTGTGTTTACATGAAGTTCAGTGGGAGCACGGTAGTATTCCTGGTGCTTTACGTAGATGACATATTACTCATGGGAAATGACATCCCAACATTATTGAACGTCAAGAAATTGTTGGGAGATAGTTTCTCGATGAAAGACCTAGGAGAAACCTCATACGTGCTAGGAATCGGGATCTATAGAGATAGATCTAGAAGGCTTATAGGTCTGAGTCAAAGTACATACATAGACAAGGTAATGAAACGATTCAGAATGCAAGAATCCAAGAAAGGATTTTTGCCCTTGTCACATGGCGTGTCTCTCAGTAGGACACAGTGTCCTACAAATGAGCATGAACGAAGACGCATGACTAAGATCCCATATGCTTCGGCTATATGATCTATCATGTATGCCATGATATGTACTAGACCGGATGTGTCATACTCATTGAGCGCAACAAGCAGGTTCCAGTCTAATCCAAGTGAAAGTCACTAGATAGCTGTTAAAAGAATCCTTAAGTACTTACGAAGAACTAAGGACCTGTTCCTAGTCTATGGAGATCAGGAAGACGAGCTCGTTGTAAAGGGTTACACAGACGCAAGCTTCCAGACAGACTCAGATGACTTCAAATCGCAATAAGGTTATTTATTTTGCCTAAATGGAGGCGCAGTGAGACGGAAAAGTTCCAAGCAATATACTGTGGCGGATTCTTCAACGGAAGAAGAGTATATAGCCGCTGCAGAAGCGGCTAAAGAAGCTGTTTGGATAAAGAATTTTTTGGAGGAGCTAAGAGTAGTTCCGAGTATCTCGGAACCAGTGGATCTATATTGTGACAACAATAGAGCGATCGCACAAGCAAAGGAACCGAGATCTCACCAAAAGTCCAAGCACATACTGCGACGCTTCCATCTAATCAGAGAGATCATACAAATGGGTGATGTTAAAATGTGTAGAGTGCCATCGGACGACAATGTCGCCGATCCATTAACTAAATCACTCCCGCAAGCGAAGCATGAGGGTCATGTTAGGTCTATGGGCATAAGATGCTTAGAATTGGCCTAGTGCAAGTGGGAGATTGTAGGATTAGTGCCCTAGGCCAAATGTATTTGTGCTAGGAAATGGATTATGTATTAAGACATTATTATTCAATAAAGGTTGTTTCTTATATATCTGTGTGTATGGGTTGTGAATGTATATTTCTTATATCAATCAAGAATGACACTTCGGGTTCACGTCGCCAGAATAAGTGATTCTGATAGCAGAACTGTGAACCAACGAATGACATTCTAAACTGTCCCTAGTGATATGTAGGATGTTTATAGAGATAGACATACTTCAAGTAAGAAGCTACATATCCACACGAGTATATTCGCATGCTGGATGATCATGTTCTGCTGATCATGGACATAGAGATGTCAATTCTGGAATATAGGTACGTGTAAGAGAACACGTACTGGACTGACCACACTATGAGAATATGCATGGTATATGTCATTAGTGATTCTCATATGAATAGTGTGCTTGTTCCTATGACCTGAGTTCACCATAGATTCCTATATGAGGAACTGCATAGTTTAATATGATCTTACATCATCCGTAACGGGATGATCATTAGGGTTATCGTTATGTATGCACTGAATCATGACAAGGAATGTGAGTGACCAAGATGGGATTTATTCCTCTCGTTATGAGGGAGATATCTCTGGCCCCCCTGATGAACTAGGACTGAAGGAAATGCATGGCCATGCTCAAAATGGATTAACATGTGTTGTTAATATCATTTTGTATTTACTCAGTCTAATTCTCTTTCAGGAAAGAGACTTTGATCAATCTCAAGGATGACATATTGTGCCTTGTGATCAAAATGTATATCGTAGAACAAAAGGAATAAACAAATGTCTATTCAGATAGGTTTATGATCGCTGATCATTTCATTTAACATGGGTAGTCATGACATCAGTCTAGAGGTTACTCATGACTTACGATCTTCGGAAGATCGTTGCCAGCCATAAATGGAACCTACACGGTCACAGAATGAACTCCATTCGTACGGGATAAACAAGTTAATTTCTATAACAAAAATATTTGAAGCGGTAGTCATACTATCCTTTCATTCACTTTTTCATATCTTCTTGAGAAATTATGGTTTCTTTCAATGAACCGATTCACCGCAAAAGATAATAATTTCTTACCTAAGGCCGAAGCCTCGGACAACACCTTACCCTTATCTTTGGGATTACTCTTTACGATTTTTTTAAGCACAAGAACATTATTGACAACACTTGTCCATGTTCATTTTAAAGATTATAAGCATCTTATGATATCTGTCCTTCTCAAGGATCTATTGTGAGACATAGATATACTATTCGAATTGAATAATATCCAAAGACTATTATTCTTTAAATATTTCATATAATGGCTCTCAATATTTTTAATCAAAACAATAACCCTCAATCGCATTGATTCGGAAACTTTCAATGCATGAAGTTTCATAGTGAGACAAGATCCATATTTCAATTAAGTCCTAAGTGAGCTTTGGCTCATCGCCCAGAACTTAACTTATTTTGGTAGGAATAATTCCAATTGTATCTCATACAACTCTTGAATAACATAGGATAAGAATCATATGCCCGACGTATATATCCTATCGTATGCCCTGAGCCCAAGTCCGACTTGATAGCCCAGTTAAATCAAACCATGTCTAATCATCGGCAAAATAGTACCCAACACACTCAGCTTTGGCATGACCTATGTTGGCTCCCATTTCCCGCATTCTCTCCTCCTAAGATTGTCCCTACATACCCAGCTTTGGCATGACCTATGCAGGGTCGATCAGAGTATTGAGAGATTTAGACTTATGGAAGGCACTTCATGACTTAACATTATTTTGAGGGATTTTATTTAATATTATATGTTATTATGCAATCTTCAAAGAACATCACATGTACCAATAGAATAAAGAAAATAACAATGATATATCATGGCCTTGATCTTTATGAACTAACATAAAGATTTCCTAATATATGTTTCATCTCCATAAAAATTTTCTTAGATTGTATTTGGAAATCTTATCTCCATGTATAGAAATCGATGAACTCGTTCATTGCCATGATGTGTGGTTTAAAATAAACTTGTCATCTTAATGATGTATTCATGATGGACGATGAACTCCTTCATCTCAATGATGTATGTGTTATGCCTAATGAACTCTCTCATTATATCAACACATATAAACAAATATATCAAATATAAACATAATCATATTATGTTTCGATTATTTACCCATTTATAAAATATATATATATAAGGCTTACGAATGCGAATTCGGGGCGCGGTCATCATTGTCAACATTTGGCAGGTCAAAACTCAATGTTTGATTTGGTCAACATTTGACTCGGTCAACGATCAACATTTGACAAGGTCAACTGTCAATGGTCAATATTTTGACCAGGTCATGATCAACTTTAAACCAATTTAATGGTCCACGGTCAAGGGATAAATTAGTGTAGTCAACTGTCAACAATTAACAGTCAATATAGTCTATAGTCAAAACAGTGGGTCAACAGTCAACTATCAACATGATCAACATGGTCAACACCTCATCAACACATTCTTTTACACATTTTTCTACATATTAATGTATCATATGCATCACATGCAATCTTTCATGAAACAATTCACTGTATACACCCTTTCATGAAGACACAACTATTCAAGAGGTTGCAACTCTTGCAATTGCACCTTTTTTGTCAAACCTCTTGGTTGCGCATGTCGATTACACCCGTTGGTCGCACCTATTGGTTGCACGTCTTGGTCGCAACCGTTCGTCGCAACCTTTTGGACATGACATTTGGATCGCATCCGTTGGTCACACCCTTTAGTCGCACCCTTTGGTCACACCCATTCGTCGCAACCTTATGGACGTGACATTTGGATCACATCCGTTGGTCACACCCTTTAGTCACACCCTTTGGTCGCGCCCTTTAGTCGTGTCTTTTGGATGTGACATTTGAATCGCATCCCTTGGTCACACCCGTTAGTCGCACCTTTTGGTCGCACCCATTCGTCGCAACCTTATGGACGTGACATTTGGATCGTATCCGTTGGTCACACCCTTTGGTCGCAACATTTCGTCGCGTCTTTTGGATGTGACATTTGAATCGCATCCCTTGGTCACACCCGTTAGTCGCACCTTTTGGTCGCACCCTTTGGTCGCATCCGTTAGTCGCAACCTTTCGTCGCGTCTTTTGGATGTGACATTTGAATCGCATCCCTTGGTCACACCCATTAGTCGCACCTTTTGGTCGCACCCTTTGGTCGCATCCGTTGGTCGCAACCTTTCGTCACGTCTTTTGGATGTGACATTTGAATCACATCCCTTGGTCACACCCGTTAGTCGCATCTTTTGGTCGCACCCATTCGTCGCAACTTTATGGATGTGATATGTGGATCGTATCCGTTGGTCACACCCTTTAGTCACACCCTTTGGTCGCAACTCTTGGACTCAACGTTTGGATCGCATTCCTTGGTCGCACCTTTTAGACGCAATCCTTGGTCGTGACCTTTGGATCATATTTCTTGGTCGCAACTATTGGATGCAACACTTGGACACAACCTTTGGATCGTATCCCTTGGCGGCAACTTTTGGACACAACTTCTGGATCACATCTATTCATCGCATCTTTTGATCGCATCTCTTGAACATAACTTTTGGATCACATCCTTTGGTCATATCCATTGGTCGCATTCTTTGGATGCAACTCTTGGATCATATCCATTAATCGCATCTTTTCTATTAAGAATATTCAACACTTGAATACTCTATATGCAAGCCTTATAATTATAAATAGTATCTAAATAGTATATATCACATATATACCGACTCAATTTAATCGAAACACGCACGTCGCTCTGATACCACTGTTGGGTTTCGGACGTGCATAACGCAGCGGACAACAAAAATTTCGTCCAAAACCAATCCGAGGATCCGTGCGTATCGGTTAAATCAAAGAAATAAATCTTAAAGATACCTTTCGGATTACGCTTAATCCGTGACGCTCAAACCATGCGTGTTGTCCATGCGCCTCTAAACCGGTTACCGTCCTAACCGATTTTACGTCCGTCTAGGCCGTCTAGGTCGGATCGTGCGGAAGTCATCTACCGCACACACAATCGGTCTCCACCAAAACTCTCAACAAACCGTTCTCATCTTCTTAGGCCAAATAGATCACAAACGCCGAAAGTACGAACGCCTCTACTGGTGTCCACACGAACAAACTTCTTAAAACGGGAAGAAGAACAATATATATGCTAGTAATTTGTTCTCCTCTTGCATAAGAAAACTCTTCTTATTTTATCTCACAAAAGATGTATATAATTCCTCTCATATAATCACACCATTTCATTTTGTCATACAAAAGATGGCACCCTTTCGTAGTTATACAAAAATGAAAGCACAATTTCGTAATTTTGTCACACAAATGAGAAAGGATATTTTTCTCTCTTTTGTCTCACAAAAGAGAATGAGAAATAATGAGAGAAAGAATGATTTGGTCTATTGAATTTGGAGTCCTCTATGTTCTTATATAGAGGTGAAGAGTCATGTCTCCTTACACTAAAAGATGTGTATGACATCACTCATCATTATCCATATGTCATCATCTAGACTCTTCTAGATTACATGATCTTTTGTGCTCATAGTCTTTATATACATATATATCACATCTTATCACATAAGATGACAATATATTTTGTGACATTCTTATGCAACTCATCATATAAGTCGCTACGATTTTCTGCGCCCGTTTCAGTTTGTTATTTGTGTGTGACCCTGTAGGTTCACTTAATGTTGGCAATAGACTTGACAGTCTATAAATCATGAGCGGACTCTAGCAAGCCATCATGACTACCCAATTTAAGTGAATATCGGTGATCCGATTTACCTAATCAACAATCACGTATTTAGTCCCTTTGTCGTGCGATATCTATATCGATCATAAGGCATGTAATACGCCATCCTTATATTAATCGATTAATATTTCTTGATCCCAAATTAAACTGAACAAGAACAAATGACATTAATAACTCTTATTAATTCACTTGAGTATGGCCATACATTTCTTCAGTTCAATTCATCAAGAGGCCTAAAGATATCTC
Organism: Juncus inflexus; assembly: GCA_024447665.1. Lineage (NCBI taxonomy): Eukaryota > Viridiplantae > Streptophyta > Magnoliopsida > Poales > Juncaceae > Juncus > Juncus inflexus. The sequence continues at coordinate 5,305,884 of JAJHPC010000006.1, forward strand.
TCTCATTTATGAGAGGAACAAATCCCATCTTGATTGTACTCATCCCTCTACATGATTCATTGTATACCTAATCATAACCGTTATGACCACCCGGTTAAAGGCAGTGTTAGATTATATTAAAGTATAAAATTACTCATGTTGGGAACCGAGACAATCTCTGGTCAAAGGACTATAAATACTTTATGTTACAAGAATCGCTAATGACGTAAAACATGTAGCATTTTTATGGCGGGTCAGTCCAGTATATGGTCTCTAACATATACCTATGTTAATGACTTGATAACTATTTATCCATGATCAGTAAAACATAATCATCAGTCAACTAATATACTGGTGTACATTTAAAGCTTGTATATAAATATATATATTTATATGTATCTGCAAGTATATTTATCTCCACAAATATCCTATAAATGACCAGGTACGATTTAAAATAGCATTCATAACACTTTATAGTTTTACTATCAAAGTCACGCACTTTGATGACATAAAGTTGAATTGCATATTCATGGTCTATTTTAATTATATTAAAATAACCTATACGCACATATTATATGAAATATCTTAGAATAAATATTATGTTTGTTATTACAATCCATCATCTAGGTCAAAAATATTTTCGCCTAGGGCATAACACCATCACTAGAAAGAACGTAACGACAGTCTTTAATGGATGTAGCGCAACAGTTTGGAATTACTGTAACCTAGCGATCTCATATATCAACACATGGAAACAATTCATATGTCAACACTTGGAAACAAATTATAAACTCGGTTACTTTTTTAGTCTTTTCATCATTCTTAGTTTTTCTTTCCTTTTTTTCCTCTCACTCGGTTCTGTTGTAGTATCTCAAATGCCAATATTTGTTCAGGAAAATTTGCAAACATGACGGCACTATAGATATACTATTTTTTATTTTATAAATTATTTTCTCATTTTTATATATTATTTTGCCATTTTATATATTGTTATTTATTCTTTGTGTATTTTTATTTTTTTACTTTTTTATACTATTTTTCCTATTTTATATATATAGTTTTCTCAATTTATATACTATTTTCATTTTTTATGTATATACTATTATTAGAAAATAAATTATATAAATATTTATGTATATATTGTTATTAGAAAATAAATTATATATATTGTTCTTGGATCCGTCGTGAGCGAGTAAATGCTTTTAATACCGTCGTCGTGTTCTATGAGATTCCTTTGTTTAATACACGTGGTAGTAGATTTTTGATCTACTGTTCCCAAAAAAAAAAAAGGGTTAGAATGTGACAATTGGTCATATAAGCGTACGGTTAGGGATATTATTTGACATTTTTTGACTTGATAGACAGCCCTTTTTTTCGTGTATTCGGTGTGATATTTTTATCCGTAGACTATGTTTTGTGTATCATTTAGTAATACATCAACAATTTGGAAAACATGATAATATAATTTTTCATCTTGAAATTAAGTCGGCGGATTCGTGCGCCGAACTAAACGTGAGTAAACGAATACTAGACAAAACATGTCAGTTGTCACAAGTCTAATTTCTTATTCGTTATTAATTAGTAAGTACGCAATAAGTTTAGATAGTGACACTGATAAGCCAATCTATCAATGCATAATAAATCAATTTATCTCCGTTCCTATTCATTTCCACATGAATAATGGGCAAAAAAGTTATAGGAATAAGAACCCATAAAAAAGTAATTATTTTAAAGAAAACATAACAAAATTATTATTTTCCTAAGAAAATTGTCATTTCATTTAACTATAATTTGGATTAATTTAAGATATTACAGATTCAAGTTTCATTAGCATTAATTTGCATTAATCCAATTCAAGATATTGTAGATTGAAGTACTGAATGAAAATATTGTGTTAATTCAATAAAGAGAAGAAGTTAAATGGAGAGTCCTAGTAAAAAAAGAAAGAAAAGACAAATAAAATAAATAAATGGAGAGATTACATATACCATCACCATTTTCGACAAAATGGAGAGAACATATCATATCATATAAAGTTTTTGATAGATATGAAAAACCTATAATGAAGATTCATCAATGAATAAATGAGGCGTTGAGATGTCAACTTTCAACTTTGAAGAGCAGCCTAACACGTTCATCCCCACCAATACAATAGATTGTGATGTTGCACTTGCACCCTCTTCCCTGTTTCAGCCAAACATTTAACAAAATTAAATCAAGAGATACAATCATACAAGTTACAAGTTATGCCAATGTATGTGATTTACTCGTAAATATATGGTTAAAGAAGAAAGCAAAACCAAATAGTATAGACAATTCTAATTAACCTTCTTTGATTAATTGGTAAAGACTTTCTGTTGTGGGTTGATTATTTAAGTAAAGTTTGAATGTATAACTTTTATTATGTAATTAATACATTTAACTAACTAAGACTACCGATTATTTAGCATATTTTTCAACTATATACTTTTGAATAAACTAACGTGTGTCCTTAAATACAGAGAAAATATATAAACATACATAGTCATAATAATGTTTGACCTTATCTAAGTCCAATCGTGTGCAATGTGCATGAATGCCATGTCAATTGCCACCCACACCGTCGTGTTTTTGCTTTTCTTTTGAAACTCTCTCCTCCTTTATTTAATCTTTTCTTCTTTCTCTCGAGTCAAACTGAGTTGGCGTGTAATATAACCGACTAATTTGTAATTTCCTGACACGAGATAAATACGCTCTGTTTTCTTTTGTCACATGCTTTCAGATTTTCTCATTTTAATCCTCACCCAACCAACAAACTTCTTATCTCTCTATCTAAAACTCGCATATATAAACGACCCTCTTTCAGTCCTTCTCACCTCTCAAAACTCCAATTAATTGAATAATTCAAATTCAAGCCTCTCTCTTGTTTCTCTCATTTAGAATTCTTGAATTTCTTACACACATGGGTATTCCATTTGCGTCTTATGCCGTTTCAGTACCAAAACCACTGTTTCTTTTCGTTCAATTCTTCTGCCAGTTCAAATCCGCCATTGTTGCAACTGTCTATTGCCTCAGTCGCAACAATACATCAAACAATCAGTATAGCCGGTACAGAGTACCGGTACGAGAAGAGCTTCCACCTCCTTCCACCATTAAAAGTGAGCTTCCAGCGATAGAATTCACGAGCTTCAGTGACAAACTCAAGGCGAGAAAGATATGCAAAACTGAAGATAGTAAGGTTTGCATGGTTTGTTTGGAGAATCTCGAGTTGAGAGATGAAGTGAGGGAGCTTGGGAATTGTCATCACGCGTTTCATAAGGATTGTATTGATCAATGGATTGATTTTGGACAGGTGACATGTCCTCTCTGTAGAGCTCGATTGTTGCCTTCAAAAGAGAGTAAAAATAGAGCAATGAGAGTAATTACGGGTCATTTTCTGATGAATAGATTTGTTCGTTCGTGAATTTCTTTGAATAATGCTTATGTTCTTTTTGTAGTTTAGTTTGAATGTGTAATTACGTTAATTACAAGTAAAACTTGTAATAGAAAAGGAATAGAAGTTTTTATTGTCTTCTTTTTTTAATGAAGATATGGATGGTGTGATTATGTGATTTGGTACATATTTATTTCATTCAATTTATGTTTCTGTTGAAACTACAAGTTTACGTAAAGTTAAGGCTAGCAAGAAAGTGCTAATTACGTGAGCTTGTCTCATTGCTTCAAGTCAAATACAACTTAATTTAATTATACTCATTCAAAAAAACTTAATTTATTGATAAGATTCTTACGCGCCAAAAAAATATTTGGATATCATGTAATTGTGTTGTCTTTTTTTTAGTACTATAAGATTAAAATAGCTGCATAAAAATGGTTAACCACTAAAGTGAAGTCGAGTTACAACTTGTTTCTTGGAATGATAAGCATTGATTAGCGCTTAATAATGAATAAACAGTGATATATTTGTTTTCATTAACTAAAAAGAAACAAGCCTCTAAGCAAAAAAAAAAAAAAAAGACACAAGCCGTAGTTGTCAATGGTCCTGTTTGTGTGTGGTCTCATTTGTACTCAACACCTTTTTTCATAAATTCCAAAAAAATAAAAATGAAATTAGGCAACAGTTAAACAAATAATTGTATTAATTGGAGTGAGTTATAAGGTGATGGAAAATGATTTGTAACGAGCTTGCATGTCGGTGCAATTAAGAAAATAAGGTACTGAAAAGAATTGTTTAACCAACTTGAAGGGACAGAAAATGACAAAACCAATCGAGAAGGAAAACCTGAACTCAAACTCACTAATTAATCCTTCAATTATGAACTCATTGTTTCACTTGATTTAATGACCAGTCTATTAATTAGGCCCCACTAGCTTTGATTCATTGAGTTTATTAATTTTGTACCAATAAAAAATAAAATAAATGGGCTTAATTGGGTAGGAAAATAATTTATTGGGCAATATAAATTGGGCTTTTATTGAAGTTTTTAAATTTGAAATCATTTTACAAAAGAAAAGTAAAATATGGCCGTACAATTTCTAGGGCAACTCAATCCGGATATTCGGCTGAAAAAATAGTACGTTTCTTCAATCTATCATTTATATGCCACTCTTTACGCACTTCATTAGATTAGACTAGCATTTTATATGTCACAATCACAATCCATCAATCAAGTATATAAAACAACCGCCACCTCCCCTTATTCACAAAAAACAAATATAGAAAAACGAATAAATGTTAGAAAAATAAAATTGAACATACAATAGACCATTTTGCAGTTCAATTTAGGACGGCAGAAATCTTGGCCTATTATGATCTTACAGCTGTTAGAATTATTTTTGAATATATAGTTTTCAAATCCAATCAATATGGTTTAGTTGAGGGATTGTAGACTAAGTATCCATATCATGTTGCCTATGTAATAGCAAGTGCAAGAATCACATTTACTCTATACCTATACCATTTCATGATTTGACAATAAATCTATGTGGAAAAAAAGAAAAATACACATACAAACAAAATAAATATACGGGTAAGCAAAAATTATTTAATTAAGCTTCGCAAAGAAAATACAAAATAACCACGATCATAATAGTGCATGATAAACAGTTGTGATGAAACAGAAAACAGACGAAAAGCAAACTAGATAATTAATTCGAGCTTAAGCGAATTATAATACAAACCATAAGATAATAATTCCACTGGCGGCATAATAATTACCATAATTAATTAATTAATTAATTAAAGGACCCATCCGAGCATAAAGTTATTCTCTCCTCCGTTATTCCTCTGAATCGCTGCCTCAGGTTGCACAAACTGATGATACCTGTATATATATTTATACGTTAAATAAAGTAAAACTTCTAAGACAATTTATAAAAAAAATATAAAATTTATAATATAATATTGTACAATATTGTACATTTTAAAGCAGGAAATAAAAATAATACCCAATTTGGAGGGTGGGTTCGCAATCCATAGGATTAGAGTGAGAAGTTTGACCAGAAAAGGCGACGTCAACTGTATCAGACGGGACCCACGAACCCTGAATCGGCCTGAATGGACCGGCTCCTTCTGACTCGAGCTATGATATTTTTTAATTATGAAATAAGTGAGTCATTTAAATCTGTAAATTAGTAATTTTTTTAGCTACAAAAACTAGATAGAAATATTAGATGGGTAATAGATTGATTGATAGTTAATTATACCTTGGTTTTGAGCTGCTTGTTAATTTCCCCGAGTTGTCGCTCCTTATAGAAGATAGAAAAAAAATGTGGAGTAATAAGTACATGAAAGAGAAATTATTTACATGATAGAAAAAAATGTGGAGTAATAAGTACATGAAAGAGAAATTATTTACATAATTGAAGTAAATATTAACCAAATCTTTGTGAGTTGATAAAATTAAAATTTAGTAATAGTGTGCATTACAATTCAAAAAAATAAAAATAATGTGCATTCAATTGCCAAATGAGTAAAGGTCTACAAAAACTTTAAAAAGTAAAATAAGTACCTTCCTGCGAAGTTCTTCAACTTGATCCATCATAATTTGCGTCTGTATTAAACTTAACAGGATTAATTAATATGTTCTTTCGTGGCATAATTAGCCAGGTGTAAACTGAAGAATAATTTTTTTCAATGACCGAGGTTAAATGCTGAATAATATAATTTGAAATTATTTCTGAAGCGACAACCATTTGAATGATTTCATACATTCTTTCTTTTATGAAAAACTCTACTGTGCCCCAATTTTGCCCCCACTTCCCACTGATGTGGTAAGCAATTTTATCCGCTAGTGGGAAGTGAGGCCCACAAATACTATTTTTTCTTTATTTGTGGAGCTCACTTCTCATTAGTAGACAAAACTGCTTACCATATCAGTGGGAAGTGGGAGCAAAATCGGGACATAATAGAAAATCTCTTCTTTTATTTGACAAGACTATTTTTTAATAAAAATAAATAACAAGATATGATGCATCTATTTTAGGGGCTTTTTCTCACAACTAATAATCATAGACAAAATGCTGCCCCTAAATAGATTACCTTTAGCGTTTTTTTATTTTATTTCCAGAATCAGAATTATAAAGACTTCTTTTATTAGACAAGACTTTTTTTAATAAAGAAAACTAACAATATATCATGCATCTACTCTAGGGTTTTTTCTAACAACTAATAATCATAGACACATTGCTGCCCTCTATATATTACCATGAGCTTCTTCTTTTTTCTTTTTTTTTTTCAAGAATTCAGAATATCTACTGAATGTATGTTTCACTTGTAAAAATAGTAGAAACATGCTGCAAACCTTCATTCAATCCAACATTCCTTTAGCTTATTTTGTTCCTCTTGTTTAGCTACTAGTTATTTTTTTATTTTATTTGTCTAATTCTCTTGGCTATTTAAATCGTAATGAAATCTTAAAACCCTAAATTTAATATAACTGTGGACTCTCAGGTATAATCTGGGTCTATTTCCTCAAAAAAAAAATATAGTATTAGCATATATACAAATATTATGTACTTGTAGGCATTGCTTGTTTTAATATAGCATACATATATAGTCTCATAAATTGAGTATTGAGCTCAAAAAGAAACAAAATAAAACAAACAGCTTGTTTCCCATTTCACAATGCATGAACATTTATTTATATGGTGACATAACATTATTGAGTTCAGAATTGAAGCACCTGTTAAACTAAACCTAAAGTTCTTGAGAAAAATCGAGTGGGGATACAATTATTAACTCATTATTCATTAACTGTTTTTTTACTTTGAAAAAATATATTGACTAAGTCAGTGTAAAATAAGCTAGTGAGAACTGAGAATATCTTTATTGATAAAAAATATTAGGGTTTATAAAAAAATTAGGGCTTTATTTATACCTTTCTCTGCCTGGCTTGAGAGAGAGCAGATTCCAGCTGGCGCTCCAACTGTTGCAGTTCTTTCACGCTGAGTGGTCCCAGGTCTTCTCCTAGCAAATTCCTTCAATATAATAAACAATATCGATTTTGTGAGAACCCAATTTGCTTCGTGAAAAAATTTAGAAATTAAGTATCATCCATGATTAAGATAGTTTATATATTTAATTCTAGATAATTATCAAAGCATACAGAAATGATCATGCTCTATCTAGTTAAGTATATTAATAGCTAATTAATCTTCTGTTTAAACCGGGAAAATTTTAATGACAATCTTCCAAATCGAAAGTTCTCAAGTATGTTTTTTATGGTCCAATATGCCCTTTATTATAAAGTATTAAAAAAAAAATAACAGAAAGACGATTTTTTCTGTTTTATCACTTTTATGTTGCTAGTTTTTCCATTAGCAAGCTAGTTTTCTTTTCAAATCAATGTTGCAAAATTGGAGGGAAAATCATGAAACTAAAAGGATACAAAGCATTATGGCACTATTGAACAGAATCAGAAATTGAGGAATGTTAGGTCGAAATATGAATGAAACTTTGCTTGGTCTCCTTTCTTTATAGGCAAAAATACCTAATTGAGTTTCAACAGTTCAAATAATATTAGGTTTATCTTTTTGTATAAGTAGGATAAAAAGTTTCGTCGAAATATGAATCAAAATTTAGGATTTTAGGGTTTAAGGTATAAATTTGATCAAAACCCTAAATTTCATGGACCGAAATTACATCAAAATTAGTTTAAATCATTCTGTCATCAAGAATTTAATTTGAAAATACGGATCAAATATTTGGACTAAATATTCATCTTATGTTATTATGAAGCACAACCAAATTGATTGAATAAATTTGGTATTAATCTTAATCAATTTTGTTAACACATTTTCCTATAAAATTTCTAGTTCTTCATGTAAATTCCAATAGCACGGAATTGTTTTCTTCTAATTTAGTAATCCTTGATTCAATCTTAGTATTCTTATAATTTTTTTCTTTCTATGAAAAAAGATTAATTTTAGTATTCTTATTTGAGAAACATTGTGGACTTTTTCTATGTAGTTGTTGATTAACATTGTCTTATGGTTTTTCCAAACCCTAATTTTCGTAGTAAACAACCTTTGAGTCCGTTGAAGAGTCTCAAATTTTGCCTTCAGTTTTGACATTTCCTGATACCAGCTCTGCAAAAAAAAATAATTAGTAATTTCCTAAATAAAATTAATTTAGTACTTAATTATCCATAAATGTTATAAAAATAATGATATACTGTGTTCTGTGTAATTATTATTATGATTGTCCCATTGTGTGTAATGAAATTTACTAATTTTCTTTGATGAAGTACATTATCCATAAATCTATTTTTATAATTAAAAATGCGTAAAATTATATTTTTTTTCCAAATTATCAGTTTATAAAATAATACAATCAAACTATAATAATATAAGTATACCTGAGTCTCACACATGTTAGCATTAGCATCTTGAGAATTGAAACAACAACGCTGGTACCTCTCCAATGTCTTTCCAATTCTGTTTATATATCACATAAACTAATTAATCACATTTCAGAATTTTTTTAGAATTAATTTCAAATTAATTATGCGTTACTAATCATTTAGTTTTCGGCACAAATCACATTCTTGCTTCTGTTACGTAGGAAAAAGAACGTCTTAAATATCTTTTGCTAATAATCACAAAAAAGAATTGTATGGCGCTAGATAGTTCACAAATTCTTCTTCTTTTTTTTTGAGAGAGAGAGAACTACAAGTGATCACGTGATTTTTGTTCTAATCCTATTAGATGCGGGATTTGAGCTCATCATCTATGGAATGATGAGATTGGTACCTTATTACTAGACTATCTTAGTGGCGGTAGTTCACAAATTCTTCATTGTATTGTTTGTGTTTTATGAAACTATTAACTAGATGCAAAATTTCATGACCATTTAAAGAATGGAGCAACACAAGAAAATTAATTTCCAGATTTACTTCTCATGCTGAATGATCATGACCATGTAAAAATAAAAATCAGAGCATAAGAATAAGCTTAGAGTAGATTTTATGCAGAAACAATGAGTAAGAGAGGATATTTTAAGGGGAAATTAGTCAAATACGCAAAAAAAGGGGATTTTGTTTTACAAGATCAGCTTAAACAACAATAAGTTAGCCAAATCTTAAAAAAAAGAGAAGAGAATCACCAAAAAGAGCCAAAAAGATCTAGAATTACTTTCAGAAATGAACCTTTTTATTTTCAACCTTACCTTGAAAATAAAGTAGAGGGAAGATGTTTATCTCAAAATAAAAGAAGTAGAACAAATATCTAAGCAATAGAGGTTATTATCCAATCAGAAGAAGCCTTACAAAATCAGAGCCAGCAGAGTTTAACTTTGGAGAGAGAAAACATAAATAAAACAGTCTCATGTTTCAAAAAATAAATATAAAAAATAACGCAAAAAGAGGCCATGAACCAAAATGGAAAGAACATCTTCTTCTTTTCTTGCATTGCCTCGGTTTAATACTAGCACCACCTTAGCGCTCTCTCTCTCTCTCTCTCTCTCACACACACACACACACACAAGAGATTTAACCCTAGAAAAATACAGCAGATAATACAAATGAAGGGGGAAGAGAAATAAAGGACAAAAAGCAAAGTTAGACCTTACTTAAACAAAACCATATATCATCTCAACTCAAGAAAAGACTCTCAAAAGAGTGGATTTAATAAAACATGAGAGAAAATAGTTAAGGCACTCGCTGCCTTTTTAAGACCCTTTTTTACACGAAACGGGAAAAGAATAAAAATGCCTAGATCTTCAGCCAGTACAATAAATGGCAAATTTCATAAACCATAAAAAAAGAGTTAGCTAAAACGATGAAACAAAGGATGTATATGTCTATTTTAGAAAAAACAGTACGATCTTTAGCAAATAAAACCTCTTAAATAGAAAAAAAATGAACTAAAGAGGGAGGTTTTCATTTTTCAAGAGATAAAACTTTTTCAACACTTCAGAACTGGATAAACCATGAAACCCACGAAAAGAAGAAGAGAAAAAACCAACTAAAACGATGAAACAGTAGTTCTTTCAAGAACCAAAACACAAAAAGAAAGAAAAACCAACAAAGAAAATACAAAATTTACCCAGCACTGCCAAACTCATAGAGTTTGCCTCGACTTGAGAAGATGATGAGTGCCACCTCGGCATCGCAAAGCACGGAGAGTTCATAGGCCTTCTTCAAAAGGCCATTTCTGCGCTTGCTGAAGGTCACCTGACGGTTTATCTTGTTTTCAATCCGCTTCAGCTCAACTCTTCCTCTCCCCATCTTTTCTCTCTTCTAGATCTGAAAAAACTCAATCACTAGGTTTAGGGTTGAGACTTGAGAGGGGGAAGAGAGAATATAATGAGAGAAAGAGAGAGAATATTTTTTGGTGGAGGAGACAGGAAAGGGCAGGAGTACTGTAGCGTCTTATTTCCCTTTCTTTCTTTTCTATAATGTTTTAGCTCATCTTATATTAACATATATCTTAATATTGTGATAATTGGGGTTTTATTCATGAGTGTTGGTTAACTAAATAGGGGGAATTAATGATAAATTAAGTTTAGTTAGAAGTATAATAATTAGCTATGTATCTTTATGGCTGGTGCTTAGAAATGGGAAAGATTGTCTAAAATGGTTGACTGCTCTTCCCTCGTCTTAACCCAATTCATCATGTTACTATTTTTAAAACTTGACCTACCGGTCTACTCAAATCCTCTTATCTTTCCCTTTCTTTCACAAATAAATATAAAAATAAAAGAACACATATTATGTATGACTGGTGGAGTTTATTTACAGTGATACTTTTTTATTTATAAACTTATTAATTAAAAATAAAAATGTGAAGTTGAATGGAGAGTACGTAATAGATATTTTTTATGAGATTATTTTCTGAAGTTTTTTCTGAAATTACTAGGATCTAAGTGACTAGGATGAACTGATGGTTCCTAGGTAAAAAGTGAAAAAAGAGGGCGGTAAAAGAGTGACTGTGCTACGTGTCGGTTATCTATTGTTTCCTTTTGATTGCACACAGGATTCACGTTTATTATCCCTTTTATTTTTTCATTTTTTTTCCAATCTTTTTAATAAAATTTGAAGTTCAAACTCCAAAGTGTTACACATATATTGTCACTTCACCACATAACCCTACTAATTTCATCAAAAATATTTGTTTTAACTATAATTATTTACTTTCTACCAACAAAAAGAATATGAAATTTTTACTTAACATGTGTCCTCTTTGGTAAAAATTCATCACGTCAAAAGACAATTAGAATAAACATTTTACCAACAAAAGATAATACAATTATAATGTTTAATTAATTAGACATGTCAGTATAATGTTAGAAACATTATAAACATATCAGCTATACAGTCAATTTCTTGACACGAACAGAACATTAACTGATCTGGCCCATATACAGCCGTGCAGTTCATTTCATGTCACAAAACCAAGGAAAAGAAGAAAAATATCTAAGATTTGAAAGGCATTGTACTTCCTTAATTTTGGAAAAGAAAATAAAAAATATCCCCACTATATGATTAACACAGAACATAAGTGGTATTCATTTTCATATGTATTTCTTTCCTTCAGATTTATGAGGTATCTTAATTCCTTAATTTTGGAACTAAGATCTTAGGGCAGAGCCAAAAAGAGAGCACATTCCTTTGTACCAAATGCATTTCCTTTCCTTTCTCTCGCTAATTTTTCTCTTTTAGCAAAGTTTCCTTTCCTCTAGGGTTTGATTCCTGCCTGTGACTTTGTATGGTAAGTAAGGTCAGGTCTAGTTTTCCTGAGGAGAGGAAAATAAATTATGAATCAAAAAGAGGGGTTGCTACTTAAAGGAATTGATAGGTTGTGGTGGGTGTGGCCGTCTCTTTCTCATTGGAAACAAAGCAATGCCTCATTAATGCAATACTGATGGATTGGTGAGAGAGAGAGAGAGCTCTCCTTGTTTCTTACTCTACAATCCTATCTTTTCTTCATTTTCTCTTCATTAACTAAGCTAATTAAGATTCAAATGGTGGAATATTTGATACAAACCAGAGGAAATAATTATTGGTTGGTTGTCTTTTCTTCCAATGGAATCCACCTCTCAACAGAGGCTTTATACGTCATTTTCCAAACCTACATCATCTCTCACTTAAAAGTTCAAAATCTTATATCCCTCTCGTTCACTCTTTAGCCTTGTACTTTCATTTTTTATTATTTAATCAATTTAATATATACATGGACCACTCTACAAAATCACAGCTAGAAGCAAAATGTTCTCTCTTTGCACAAGCACTCATTTGAGTGGTTGAGTACGAGGTATGTTTAGTTAGACATATATATTATGTTATCTTAGATTCATTATGTTAAATTAATTTCAATTGACATAATATATATTTGATTAAGGTATATGTAAAGAATCTAAAGATGATGTGTCTTGTAATAGGCGTGCCAAAGGGCTGAAACCCTAGTTTGACATTGATGAATGAATGAAACAAGATAGTTATGAGAGGGGTAGATAGATATCTCTTTCAACTAGGTATTTTCTTTTACTTCTTTTTACTGCCAAATTCACAGCTAAAAACGTGTAGCTAGTCTGAATTGAAATGCCAAGCTGATGAATGATGTGAGTCTCAAATTTTAGACCTGTACCTATTTTGCTACAGGAGTTTGAATGGTGTAGATAGAAATTCTAGTTTTGAATACATATGACGGGTTTGATTTGGAAGTCCAACTTTGAAGAAATTTGAATAAGGAGCAGTTGAACTTTTTGTAAAAATTTTGTTTATCATTTTAGGTAAGGAGTTTTAATCCTATTTTGTTTTATACAACAAGAACTTTTCTTACTTAAAGAAGTTTCTTTACATACCATCTGCTGGATTAGCCAAGCAGCACAAATGTATGAAAAAAATTGATAAAAAAACGAATAAATAAAGTTGGAAAGCTTGTATTTTTTTTCTTCATTAATTCATGATGTGGATGCAAGTGATGAGTGAAATTTGATTTGTTAATAAGTGATTTGCTAGCCCTTGCGGATCTTGACCGTGTATGTTGCGTTTAAAACTGAAAATTGTTCAAAACTTTTGCAGGACAGATACATTGAAACATATGTATTCTGATTTTCTTCACGAAAGTAATACCAATATATATATATATTACTCTGTTAAAAATCTTGAGAGTGGGAGGTAACTCATGGTTCCAAGAATCGCAGATTCCGATTCAGCTGATTTGAGTCGGAATCGGCAAGTTCGTATTTGATTAATATCCGATTCTCACAGTTATATACAATTATTATTTCTATTTAAATTGTCCGATTCTTCATTCGATTTGACATATTCCGATCTAATTGAGCCGATTCTAAATTGTTATCCTAAAGTACCGACTTCAATTTTGATTATGATTTCTGCAACCTTGGAGATAACTCCTTTCAGTCCCTATCAAACTCCGCTCTTGTTTGTTAGTAAGTTCAATTTTGGGTCATCACTTCTTTTTAATTCTAATATTAATTGCATTTATGGTTTTGTTTTAACAAAAAAACTCATATGTAACGTACTCTGAAAATAAGGGTTCTTTTTCTATTTTCACAATAAAGCATTCTCAAAATAGAGGTATACTTTTACTGAACTGCAATAGTTACGCTTACAACAAGACCACATGATTTATTCAAGAAAAGAATACATGTTTACATTGCTTTCTCGGTTTGATCCAAAAATGGCAGCTACTCAAATACCGTAAAGTGAGATGAAAGGATTAAAAATACTAAGTTGGAAAAGCATGCATTTTTTCCTTATTTTTTATATTTTATAATAAAAAAGAGAAAATACATTTACTCTGTTCATTTAATTGATGATATGGATTCAAATTCACATTTTCTCAATCAAATACTAAATCATTAGACTAGGAAGTATTAGAATGCGATGAGTTAAATTCGAGTTAATAATAAGTGAAAAAAATTTCATGTGAATTCTGGCAAACAGAAAGGGGAAAAAGAACACCGTCCCGGAGAAGCAAGCATGGGACATTAAATGGACAGCCACCTGCTAGAACTTGTGGAAACCAAATTTAGCGAGTCTGTCAATGTACAGATTGTGGGTTCGATCTCAAAAAAAAAAGGTTGAAATTTGTTGTTGGAACAGCTTACTAAGAGTTTATTTGCATTAATTTATCAAGAAGAATATAAATCCTTAAGATCTAGGCTTCTATTTTCATAGCAACGATAGATGGATAAGAAGGAAAATTGAGCTGGTATAAAAGAACAGAAGTAAAGTAGAGGTGTCTTAATAGGGGAGAAGTGAGAGGTTCGAATCAGCGGAGATGGACAATGAGAGAGGTGATTAGAGGTTGAGTAGGAGGGGAAATAGAGGAGGAGAGAACGGAGAGAGCGAAAAAGAGAGACAGGATAAAGATAGCCCGAGAAGGAGGAAAATGATATAGAAGTACTGGATCATTGATCGTGATAGTTAGAAATCGGAGAAGATGATATTCTGGGGTGGGCACCACCACCGGAAGGGTGTCACCTCATATTGTGATTTCCCTTCTTTCTGCATTAGAGTTTTGAGAGAATGTTGATCAAAATCTTTTGATATAACTAATTTACAGAAATTAACTTAAGGGGAACGTTGTTGCGATATGCATAGTTAGGCATTATGATGTGCCGAATGCCTTTTACTTCTTTAAGCTATAAACAAAATATATTTTGTAAAAAGCTTATGTAATTTATGAAAAAAAGTAAATATATAAATATAAGTGCTATAAAATAATATTTAATTATGAAAAATGCATCACAAAATAGTATATATAAACATAAAAAATAAACATGAAATAATATAAAGATGATTGGGTGAGTATTGAATTGTTGACGAGTCAAACCTAGTTAAATGTTGACCTAATTAACTGGTCCAACATGGTACATTAAATATATTTTCCAAACTAGATTTATATTTATATTTCTAGAAACACTACATATTATACTTCTCTTTAGATTTTTACTCAAAACTACCTAATCATAAACAAATGTTGGAGCCACGATTGGTGTACGGCTCAGTTGGTCTGGTCCTTGATGATGGAGATGTGGAAAGCATCAAGATTTGATCATGATGTACTTGGTTCATTGCATTATTTACGATCCCTTACTTTTCTGTGATAGAGATCTTATGCCCTTGCACAATCGCAACTTTTCATCTCTCAAAATAATGGTTCGTGTGACTGTGTCTTTAAGAAAATAAAAATATTAACTTACGCCTACACTGAATTGAACACACAATCAATGATATATTCCATGGCTTGCATTGAACACAATCAATGATATATTCCATGGTTTCCATTGAACACAATCAATGATATATTCCATGGTTTCCATTCCATTGCAGTTTCAAAGGAAGCAGATTCACAACTTTCGAAAAGGGTTCGTGTTCTTTCTCAACATAGTATATTAATAATAGGGAATTGAATTTCCAATTCCATACGTTTAGAAGATAGGTGTTGGTCAAGGTCTTGAACAAAGATGGAAAGATAAGTTGAGTGGGTGGGCGATGCTTTCCCTTATGAACCCGGATCGGAATTGGGGCCGAAATATCTCTTTCAAAGTGAACTGTTCTTTCAACTTATGTTAGATGGCCATGCATTTGACACGTCCATTTTCATTTCATTTTTACTATTTGTCTTTCCATTCAGGTATGTTTTATTTCTAACCTCATCAATTATTGAAATATACAAATTACTTTAATTTTAATTCATTTCTATCAGTCTAAAGTTCTAATTTCAACTCTCACCACAGATAAAGAAAAATTAAATTCCGAATTCTGCTCCATACTCAATATGATAAAAACACTACAAAACTACATAAAAGGAAGGAATTTGAAATCGCATTCCTGTATCTTAGACAAGATTTAGAACCAAGTGTATCGGTCTTTTCATTTCATATCGCTATCACATGAAAATGATGAAAATGCATGAGATGGACAATGCTTCTAAATTAACTGGTAGGGCCAGCCAGCATCAGCATGTGAAAGTAATCATTAGATTATACATAACATGACATTTATTTCCATGTCATGCATGATGGAACCAGAGTTTCCCTTTACATGTGTCATTAATTAAATACATTATTCCATCGGCCCTGTTATATTGGGCCAAGTCTGCCAAATTTTATATAGTCAGGCTGAGTCGAATTTAGGCTAAGGGTGATCGCTCCATTTATTAATTATCACAAATTGGACTGAGCCCATGGTTTTCCAAAAGCAATATAAAATCTATGGACATATTTCTCGGCCCATTTTCCTTTTCAAATTAATCCAATATATTCTATCAAATTTGCCCTTCAGAAAATGCACACTATCAAATACCATCAGTGATTAACATGTTAAAAACTGAATTTAGAACTAAAAATCCAATATTATACTGTATAAAATCTAATACTTAAATTTGAATTCCTGTTATCTTTATTTTAAATCAATAAGTGGGAGTCAAAGTACTCAAAAATGTCACAAGCATGCCTCTAAAAGGCTAAAAACAAATGATTTCATTAAGCAAACTCCTAAAAGTTGCAACAACTTGTGAGAACCAACTGATGCCCTTCCTCTTTTTGCCTCCTTCCCCTTCTCTCCTCTAATCATTCGATCAACTCCTTCGAGAACCTGATCACGTGCCATGCACCCCATTTACAAACCCCGGCTCTCCTTTTCCATCTAAAAAACTAAAATATTTCCATCCCATTTACTCTAATCATTCTTCCTTTTTACACCTTTACTAACACTGGTCACAATCCTCTGTTTCTGCTCTTCCCTTAACTAACCAACCAACAACCAGTTTCCAATTTAAGTGATACTAAGCTTTGCTCAAACAAGAAATAACTCATTAATTTCATTATCCAATGAGGATTATTCCTTTAATCTTTCTACATTTCCTATTAATCATAAGCCAAGCTGTCTCTTCACAGAAAATTCAAGATCCTCTGTTAATCGACGAGATAATAAGAGACGCAGCTCTAATATCTTACCACTCAAAAAGACATCAAAAAACGGCCGTCCATTACAATCTCTCGCTTCCTTCGAGCCTTTACGGAGTTTCAGCCGAGACGGTACGGTACCGAACCGGTAGTTTAAGGCGGTACGGGGCTACATTTAATGAGTTCACATTACCATCTGGAATCTTCACTCACCCCCATGTAAAGCATGTCCTTCTTGTTCAACAAAACTTGGGAAATCTCTCTTTGATTTACAATCAGTATTTGAACGGAGATTCAAGGTTTCTTCTCGTTTCGCCGGTTTTAGGCCTCTTATTCTACAAGGCTTTTCATACCTCTCCAATTAGCGACATTAACATTTTGGTTTCAAAAACTCCAATTCTAGTCAACTTTTCAGAAATTGTTGAAGCTGAACTAAAACAGAGGCCTAAATGCGTGGTGTTTCAACTCGATGGAAACATAAGCGTGACAGACGAGGCTTGGGATGACGTGTGCATTACGTGGCAGCAAGGCCATTTCGCTCTCATGACGGAAGAGATGAACGACGGTACCGGTACGGACGGAGAGACTGGAACCAGAGTTAATAAATGGAAGGTGGTGGTATTGGGGGCCATGGCCGGTACGGCTGGTACGATCTTCATTGGCTTGTTGGTCATTGCGTTAGTGAGTGTGAGAAGAAAGAAGATTTTAATGGCAGAAATGGAGAGAAGAGCTTATGAAGAAGAAGCGTTACACGTGTCAATGGTGGGACATGTCAGAGCTCCCACTGCGACCGGGGCCCGCACGAAACCGGTACTAGAGAACGCTTATGTACCGGGTTTGTAATTGTGGTGGTGATAATTGAGTAAATTTAGTTTGAATTTTTTTGTTATTTATTTTGGGTTTTTCCTTTTGTAGATTTGTCACATTCTTTGGAATAAATAAGATGGTGGGATATATGTACTTTTTCCTGGGTTTAATTAATCAGTTATCAT
Source organism: Juncus inflexus (assembly GCA_024447665.1). Taxonomy (NCBI): domain Eukaryota; kingdom Viridiplantae; phylum Streptophyta; class Magnoliopsida; order Poales; family Juncaceae; genus Juncus; species Juncus inflexus. The sequence continues at coordinate 5,324,211 of JAJHPC010000006.1, forward strand.
TGTGTATTAACTTCAAGTTTATTTTTTTTTTCCTTCTTATTTTATATTTTTGTAAATATTATGATTAAAAATTTAAAAGTCTGTATATGAAAATCACACAAGGAGAAAAATATAGTATATCACACCTACCAGACGAGGCCCATCTTATAAATTAAAACGATTATTGGGCTATTCTGAACAACATCATTTAAATCGATTTTTTAAACTTCCTTCTATATTAAATGGCCCATACTGCTAGAGCCCAAAAGTTCTATAAAAAAAATTTGATTTGTTTTTTAAGTGCAATGTTTTTCAAAAATAAATCAGTAAATATCACACACTTCAAAATAATGGAGTAACTATCATTTCCGCCACCCCCATGGTGGAACATATTCTGATCCGTCACACCCAGTGGCGGGTGGCGGAACATGTCAATTTTCAGTTCTGTCAAAATTGCCCCATTTGACAGGCTAAACAAGATTAATTAGTGTAAACAATCTTGTTCCGCCATTAGTAGTGGCGGAACACGTTAAGTAATTTTTTTTGCCACACTAACAGTTAAACATAACTCATAAATGACAAATTAACTTAAAAATTGAAGAATTAATATGTTCCACCATTATCTCTGACGGAACAAATGCATATTTCTCTTGTTCCACCATAAATAATGGGAGAACACACTACAACATAAACTGCTTATAGTCACGGTTTACTGTACGCGAAACATGACCCGCCAATACATAACAAATTTTTGACACTCATTTACATGGCTTGCACACCGTGAGTAAATTATACACTTATTTGCACAGTTTTTTCTAATAACCGTATAAAAATTTCATACACGGTTAACCTCAAATGAGTGCAGATCCTCTGCAATCAGCTACTGGCTGCCACTCAATCACACACTCCATCAAGTGTGATGGATGACTTTTGATTGAGTGGCAGCCAGCAGCTGGGCAGAGGATCTGCACTCACCTCAAACCCGCTCCATCTGTGACTCGGACACGGTTGACTCAAACCCGCTCCAAGTCTAGTCAGGACACGGTTAACTCAAACCCACTCCAAGTCTAGTCAGGACACGGCTAACTCAAACCCGCTCCAAGTTCCTCTCTCTCATATCTCGACCCACTCAATTTGGTAACTCAAACTCACTCAAGAGTCACTCGACCCACTCAGTTTGATAACTCAAACTCACTCGACCAACTCAGTTCTCTCTCTCTCTCGCACGCTGCCTCTCTGCTCCATTGATGGATCTCTCCCTCTCTCTCATAGATCATCTTGGTGCTAAAGTTATTGTTCTCCTCTCAGTTCCGCTTCGTGTGCGAAAGTTATCAATTTTTTTTACTCCACAATCAGAGAAGAGGCGAAGCCAGTAACTAGCACTTTTTTCACCGGTTTCTCTCAAAACTCGGATCAAAGAATCCACGCAAGGTTATAAATACCTCGGCCCCCTTTTGTCCTTCCTCATTTGAAAGAGAGAGAAACCCTTCTTGAGAAAAACCCTAGCCCCCCTTTACCCTCTTCCTCTTCCAAACGAGAGAAACACTAACTGATCTGGTCCAAACCCTAGCTCCCTGCAAGGTATTTTGATTGAATTTGTCTTTTTTTTTAATCACAAACGTGCTTCTCGATTTTGATTGAATTTTTATTATCCTTGTTTTGATTTGATTTGATTTGATCCTTGTTTTGATCTGATTCGATTTGATCCTTGTTTTGATATTATATGATGCGAAGTTTTGATCTGATTTGATTCGATCCTTGTTTTTGAATGTTAGTGAACTGCTGAAAATAGTTTGCTTAATAACCGAAATTGTTTAAGGAGATTTTGTCTGGGCCAAGCTCGGAAATAAGCCTGTCTGTGGTGTAGTTTTTAGAATTTGGGCATACAATTTTATCTGATTTTGGGGTTGTTTTTGTGATTAGAGAAAAAAATAGAGATAATTGGTTACTTAAATTTTGTTGTTTTCTGGTGAAAAATCCCAATGAGCTAACAAATACTCAACACTAGTAGAAGTTCCTGTTTGGTATTGCTATTTGATATTAGTTTTACGGCCATTAGGGTTTCTCAATGTTTGTTCAGTGGTTCTTTATTCATTCAAAGACTGATCATTTTCCAGATCCTCTTCTGGGGTTACAAAATTTAGTTCTTTTTCAAAAAAAATATAAAATTGAGTTCTTTGCATTATTTTATCATGAAATCATAAATGTAAAATACTAAACAAAATTATCCTTTTTTTTGTTTAGTTTCTTGCGATTCGAAATTTCGACAAGTGAAAAATAACACAGAAAATACATTAATTTGCTCGCAAGTCAACAGCTCATGAAGTGAAAAATTAACATGGTGTGAAATAAAGCCAAGCTCTGACATATATTCAGTAGCAATTATTCGAGATTTGAGGTTAGTTTTTCTACAAATTTTCTACTCAGATATATTCAAATTCAAATATTTTGAGGATAAATTTAAAAGATATACATTAAACTCACAAAAGTTTGGTTTTATTATTTTTTATAAAGTTCGAAAGGAATAATTGTTGATGGAAGTTTAATTGGAGAAGAAGCGGTTGAAATTAAAAATGGGAGCCAAATAATTGCAGGCCCTAATAGTGAAGGTTAGAAATATATTATAATTAATTACATTTTAATTTTATTAAGTTTTACTTTTTTTTTTATTATTTTAATAATTTCTTGTTGAAAAGTAGATTCTTAATTTTAGTTTGATTAATTGCTTCTAGGAGTTATACCTTCAATATGAATCCTTCTTTGAATCAGGACATGAAAAGTATCAAGGTATATTTCACTTTAGTATTCCAATATTTACATTTTCCATATAGTTTATAAACTTTATAATCGTAACCCTTTTTATGCATATAATTATTGTATACATACAACTGGATGTAGAGCATGCAAAATGTAGCATATGTATAAATATATGGCATGATGTTGTCACTCTCTCCTTGACTCCATAATTTTTGGTAAATTGATTAATCTTCATGTTCATCATGAGACCAACTTGAGGAATCATGAGAACGTGGGCTGATATTGTTTGGGTGTGGATGGTTATTTTTTTTTGTTAAAAAAATGTTGTAAGAAATGGTTGTGGATAATCTTGGTTGTGCGTTTTTGTGGTAGATTTGTATGATGGATTTTTTATTTTTTTATTAATTGGATGTTTTGAAGGATATTTTTGGGTAATGGATGATTTATCCACATTTCCTCTTAATGATGAATGTAAATTGTTATGACATTAATTTGTATTATATATTTATAATTCCAAAATAGTTTTAGGTTCAAATGCATTACAATTTAGAAAATAAGAATTTGCTTATATTTTGCACGGTTATGACCATTCTAAAGTTCTCACGATTCTAACCGTAGTAAAGTAGGAAATGTTATTGAGGTCTGAGTTCATGTAAACATGGTTTAAACTGTGATAAAATGACCGATTTTATGTTACCAACGGAATTAAATCCATGAGTATGATTGCTTCTCACAGTGTGGGAAGCAGCAGACCTGCAACAATTTTGAAACCGTGTGCAAAAGTGATTTAACACTGTTATAACCGATACTATGAGGAGAATGTTTTTGTTGTAGTGACAATCTTGTTTTTATTTTTTCACACTGACTTATCCTGGAACAAAAAAAAAAAAAAAAAAAGGCTTTGATCCGCCAAAGGGACTTACAGATCAAGGGAAAAGATCAAGGGAAAATATGATGATCCACCACTATTAGTGGCAGAACTATTTGATGGGTCTGCTATTAGTATAAATACCGGTTGGTCGTTTAATGATACTCTTGTAATTCAAGCTAAATATTCTTACCATAGTGGCAACGAATGGCATTTTAGACCAGTGGGAATTACAAATGATAGACCACTGGTTCAATTTGCTGAGCGCGTCATAAGAGTTAGTCTAGAATTAAAAATATATGTTGATCGAGAACCAAGTAAGGAATCTCATATAGGAACTAGTAGTAAAACAACTGTAGTTGTAAATGCGGATGAGAATGAAAGGTTAGAACCCGTAAAAAATGAAATGAATAATGGAGACTATGAGGGTCAATTTTCGATATTTGATAGGAGGGTATTAGAAGATGAAGATGATGAAAATGAATTTGATAAGAAACCAGAAATGGGTCCAGAAGACGAAGTAGGAACATATGGAGATGGCGAAGCAGAAAGTGAGGGAATGAACCATCAGACGGGATTGATTTATATGAAAGAGGGTCAGATGGTTAGTGTGGGGACTTTCGGCCATCTGCCGGCGGCAGAGTTCGAAGATACTATCGGGAAGTAGTCTGCATGAAGTGGATGGAATGTTGGATAAGGATTAGAAATTTGAAATGAAAGCAGAGTTACAATCAGCTATAAGATTATATAGTGTGATGTGGCACCGGGAAATTGAAGTCGCTATAAGATTATATACTGTGCGCTACAAGCTTAAACATGAATCCGCCAGATGTAATTGGAGGTTGCATGCTTCAATAAATAAACAACAATTATGGCAGATTAAAATATTTATGCAACCACACATATGCAACCACCATACACTAGAAAAGACCACAAACAATTAATCAATGCACTTGTTGGGGGGTTAGTTCTAGATATCGTTAGAGCGGATTTAACAATCAAACCCGTAACAATAATAGAAACCCTTAAAATGAATTATGAATATAGCATATCGTATTGGGAGGCTTGACATATGAAGCAACACACACTAAGATTCTTATTTAGGGGTTGGAAAGAGGTATATAATTTGCTCCCTGAATATATGGCGGCAATAAAAGCAGCAAATGACGGTACTCGTTACTCTTTTTAACTTGGTGCTATAAATAGTAATGGTGAGACCGAGTTTCATGGATTGTTTTGGGTATTTGGCCTATCACTTCATGGTTTCAAGTTTTGCAGACCGGTTTAAAAGTAGATGGAACATTTCTAACTGGAAAATATCTATGAACTTTACTAACGACAATCGCTAAAGACCTGTTGGGTCTCGGACGTGCATAATGCAGCGGAAAACAAAAATATTCGTCCAAAATCCATTCCGAGGATCCGTGCGTATCGGTTAAATCAAAGAAATAAATCTTAAAGATACCTTTCGGATTACGCTTAATCCGTGACACTCAAACCATGCGTGTTGTCCATGCGCCTCTAAACCGGTTACCGTCCTAACCGATTTTCCGTCCGTCTAGGCCGTCTAGGTTGGATCGTGAGGAAGTCATCTACCGCACACATAATCGGTTTCTGTTGGGTTTCGGACGTGCATAATGCAGCGGAAAACAAAAATATCGTCCAAAACCAATCCGAGGATCCATGCGTATCGGTTAAATCAAAGAAATAAATCTTAAAGATACCTTTCGGATTACGCTTAATCCGTGATGCTCAAACCATGCGTGTTGTCCATGCGTCTCTTAACCGATTACCGTCCTAACCGATTTTACGTCCGTCTAGGTCGGATCGTGCGAAAGTCATCTACCGCACACACAATCGGTCTCCACCTAAACTCTCAACAAACCGTTCTCATCTTCTTAGCCCGAATAGATCACAAGCGCCGAAAGTACGAACGCCTCTACTGGTGTCCACACGAACAAATTTCTTAAAACGGGAAGAAGAACAATATATATGCTAGTAGCTTGTTCTCCTCTTGCATAAGAAAACTCTTCTTATTTTATCTCACAAAAGATGTATATAATTCCTCTCATATAATTGCACTTTTTCATTTTGTCATACAAAAAGAAAGTACCCTTTCATAATTTTGTCATACAAATTAGAAAGTATATTTTCTCTCTTTTGTCTCACAAAAGAGAATGAGAAATAATGAGAGAGAGAATGATGCGTTATATTGTGAATTTGGAGCCCTCTATGTCCTATAGAGGTGAAGAGTCATGTCTCTTCACACTAAAAGATGTGTATGACATCACTCATCATTATCCATATGCCATCATCTAGACTCTTCTAGATTACATGATCTTTTGTGCTCATAGTCTTTATATATATATATATATATCACATCTTATCACATAAAATGACAATATATTTTGTATGCAACTCATGATATAAGTCGTTAGGATTTTCTGCGCCCGTTTCAGTTTGTTCTTTGTGTGTGACCCTGTAGGTTCACTTAATGTTGGCAATAGACTTGACAGTCTATAAATCATGAGCGGACTCTAGCAAGCCATCATGACTACCCAATTTAAGTGAATATCGGTGATCCGATTTACCTAATCAACAATCACGTATTTAGTCCCTTTGTCACTTGATATCTATATCGATCATAAGGCATGTAATACGCCATCCTTATATTAATTGAATAATATTTCTTGATCCCAAATTAAACTGAACAAGAACAAATGACATTAATAACTCTTATTAATTCATTTGAGTATGGCCATGCATTTCTTCAGTTCAATTCATCAAGAGGCCTAAAGATATCTCTCTCATTTATGAGAGGAACAAATCCCGTCTTGATTGCACTCATCCCTCTATATGATTCATTGTATACCTAATCATAACCGTTATGACCACTCGGTTAAAGACAGTGTTAGATTATATTAAAGTATAAAATTACTCATGTTGGGAACCGAGACAATCTCAGGTCAAAGGACTATAAATACTTTATGTTACAAGAATCGCTAATGACGTTAAACATGTAGCATTCTTATGGTGGGTCAGTCCAGTATATGGTCTCTAACATATACCTATGTTAATGACTTGATAACTATTTATCCATGATCAGTAAAACATAATCATCAGTCAACTAGTATACTGGTGTACATTTATAGCTTGTATATAAATATATATTTATATGTATCTACAAGTCTATTTGTCTGCACAAATATCCTATAAATGACCAGGGACGATTTAGAATAGCATTCATAATACTTTATAGTTTTACTATCAAAGTCACGCACTTTGATGACATAAAGCTGAATTACATATTCATGGTCTATTTTAATTATATTAAAATAACCTATACGCACATATTATATGAGATATCTTAGAATAAATATTATGTTTATTATTACAATCCATCATCTAGGTCACAAACACTTTGGCCTAGGGCATAACACCATCAATCTCCCACTTGCACTAGGCCAAATCAACCAAGTATCTCATACTCATTGATCTATGTGGTATCACATACCAGTTGACCTAACATGATCACCATCATTTAAGGGATTGGGTTCTTAAATGGATTATCAAACATTGTCATATGCAAATACTTTGCATATTTTTATGTCCACCATAATCTAAGAAGAATACTTTATCATTCTCAAGTATATAATCATACTCTTGATTATTATTTAGTGACTTTCACTAAGATTAAACTTATGTGTGCTTGTTACACTTAATTCACATCATATGTAATTATGTTCCCACTGAATTTCTTGTCAACATAAGATTTATCTTTAATTTTTGATAAAACCAAGCTGTTTGATTATTTCATCAAATAATAAATACTCACCTAGAGATGTTTGCTTTAATTCATAAAGGAATTTATGCAACTTGCAAACTCTTTTCAAAATTTTTAGGATAGACAAAACTTTCAAGTTGTATCATATACATACTTTCATATGTTTCTATTAATAAACAACGTCTTGACATCCACTTGGCATCTTTTGTAATCATACTATGAACATATGCCCAAGAAAATTTTGAAATACATAAGCATGATGACTTGGAAAAATATTATCATAGTCTATACTATGAATTTAACTTAACCACAAATCATGCATTATATATTTGCACATTATCCATGTCGGTCTTTCTTTTAAAATCGTATTTTCATCTGATGGATCAATCAAATTCAAAACTTGATTGCCTGACATGGATTACATCTCAACTATCAAAGTCTCTAACCATTAGAGCCTTGACCCATCATAGTCTATTAGTAGAATATGGACTCATGATCTTTGAATACGAAAATTTTTATCATTAGACACGAAAAATCTATATTTTTCGGGCCTGCGATAAATTCTAATAGATTTACATGAATACACTTATGTTATATACTCGGACTCTTCAACATCTTGAGAGTCTAGTTGATTAATTGCAGACTCAATCACTAGTTAAATCTGAATTAATTTACATCCGAGCATTACTGTCAGTATGTGGAATTTGAACTTTTCAAATTTACTCCCACTAATTCTTTTGGAAACACTTCTTCCAAAGAGATATAATTTTTGAGTAACAAACACTTTGTTCTCATATTAATTATAGAAGTAATATCCTTTACTTTTCTTAGGATATTCCACAATAAACACTAATCCGATTAGATGCATGATGCTTCAATTAAGTATCATATCCTCAAATCTTGATAAAAGATAATCTGATACACCTACCAGTCCATATCGCATATGGAGTCTTTTACAACTGCTTTAGATGGAATTATATTCAGTATGAATGCAATTAGAGCGTAACCCTGAAAGAAATAGAAGATATATTTGACTTATCATAATCGAACTATATCTAATAAAGTTCGATATCATTATCATAATCATCAAACACTTGGTTCTCAACTCCTCGATCTCATCAAAGAAATTTGATTTTTCAAAGCCAAGTTTATTGTCTACTTCATTATTTGAAAGTTTTGAACTTTTCAAAATATTCAAATTTATTGTTTGAATAAAGTGATGAAGTAGTTTTCTCTAGCACCTTCACTTATTAATGAACATACATCACTATGTATGAGAGCCAATAAGTAACTTGCTTTCACCTTACTTTGTGAAAGACGTATATGTCATCTTGTCTAATAAATAAGTTACACATGTTTCAAATGATTCAAAATCAAATGAATTTGATTTTGAATAAATGTTCATCTTAATGGATTTAATAAATGTTCATCTTATTTAAGTAGACCAAGCGACAATGCTAGATTTAAATTCTTAATATTAATGTTATAGATAGACTTATAATTATCCTGTTCGATATAACACATAAGGTAATTTATCTATTGGAACATTTCAAAAAAAAATTGACATTTGTGAATGGTGAAATTATTATTCTCAATAATAAATTAATAACCATTCATAGATAAACTCGAACTATAGATAATACAAAATTTATTATGGACATTAAATAATAATTATTTATGTCGGCGATAAGTCCAAAAAGACAATGTAACTAAATGAGTTACTTGAGAAAATGCAACAACTTTTGCTACATTTGTCACTCATATGTTAACATCATATACTCAATAGTCTACAACATTGTCAGCACATTTTCACAAATGTGTGATTCACATCGTGTATCTAATACACATGATGTGAAATAGACAAATTAATTTCTATAACAAAAATACTTGAAGTGATAGTCACACTATCCTTTCATTCCCTTTTTCATATCTTCTTGAGAAATTATGATTTCTTTCAATGAACCAATTCATTACAAAAGATACCAACTTCTTACTTAAAGCCGAAGCCCGGACAACACCTTACCCTTATCTTTGGGATTACTCTTTACGATTTTTTTTAAGCACGAAAACATCATTGACAACACTTGTCCAATGTTATGCTATCTGTCCTTCTCAAGGACCTATTGTGAGACATAAATAGATATGCTATTCGAATTGAATAATATTCAAAGACTATTATTCTTTAAATATTTCATATAATGGCTCTCACTATTTTTAATCAAATCAATAACCCTCAATCGCATTGATTCGGAAACTTTCAATGCATGAAGTTTCATAGTGAGACAAGATCCATATTTCAATTAAGTCCTAAGTGAGCTTTGGCTCATCGCCCAGAACTTCACTTATTTTGGTAGGAATAATTCCAATTGTGTCTCATACAAGTCTTGAATAACATAGGATAAGCATCATATGCCCGACGTATATATCCTATCGTATGCCCCGAGCCCAAGTCCGACTTGATAGCCCAGTTAAATCAAACTATATCTAATCATCGGCAAAATAGCACCCAACACACTCAGCTTTGGCATGACCTATGTTGGCTCCCATTTCCCGCATTCTCTCCTCCTAAGATTGTCCCTACATACCCAGCTTTGGCATGACCTATGCAGGGTCGATCAGAGTATTGAGAGATTTAGACTTATGGAAGGCACTTCATGACTTAGCATTATTTTGAGGGATTTTATTTAATATTATATATTATTATGCAATCTTCAAAGAACATCACATGTACCAATAGAATAAAGATAATAACGATGATATATCATGGCCTTCATCTTTATGAACTAACATAAAGATTTCCTAATATATATTTCATCTCCATGAAATTTTTCTTAGATTGTATATGAAAATCTTATCTCCGTATATAGAAATCGATGAACTCTTTCATCGCCATGATGTGTGGTTAAAAATGAACTTGTCATCTTAATGATGTATTCATGATGGACGATGAACTCCTTCATCTCCATGATGGATGTGTTATGCCTAATGAACTCTTTCATTATATCAACACGTATCAACAAAAATATCAAATATAAACATAATCATATTATGTTTCCATTATTTAACCATTTATAAAATATATATATGAATGCGAATTTGGGGCACGGTCGTCATTGTCTACATTTGACAAGTTAAAAACCAATATTTGATTTGGTCAACATTTGACTCGTTCAACGATCAACATTTGACAAGGTCAACAGTCAATGGTCAATATTTTGACTAGGTCATGATCAACTTTTGACCAATTCAATGGTCAACAGTCAAGGGGTAAATTAGTGTAGTCAACTATCAACAATTAACAGTCAATACAATCAACAATCAACATAGTCCACACTCAACACAATGGGTCAACAGTCAACTATCAACATAATCAACATGGTCAACACTTGGTCAACTTTGTCAACACACATTTTTCTACACATTAATACATCATAGGCATCTTTTCATGAATTCAATACATCACATGCAACTTTTCATGAAATAATGCATCACATGCACCATTTCAAAAAGGCAATTCATGGTATGCACCCTTTCATGAAGACACAACTATTCAAGAGGTCGCAACTCTTGCGATTGCACCTTTTCGGTCGTACCTCTTATTTGCGCATGTCAATTATACCCGTTGGTCGCACCTCTTGGTCGCAACCGTTAGTCGCAACCTATTGGACGTGATATTTGGATCATATCCATTGGTCACACCCTTTAGTCACACCCTTTGGTCGCACCCTTTGGTCGCACTCATTCGTCGCAACCTTATGGACGTGATATTTGGATCGCATTCGTTGGTCACACCCTTTAGTCGCACCCTTTGATCACACCTATACGTCGCAACCTTATGGACGTGACATTTGGATCGCATCCGTTGGTCACACCCTTTAGTCGCACCCTTTGGTCGCAACATTTAGTCGCGTCTTTTGGATGTGACATTTGAATCGCATCTCTTGGTCACACCCGTTAGTCACACCTTTTGGTCGCACCCATTCGTCGCAACCTTATGGACGTGACATTTGGATCAGATCTGTTGGTCGCACCCTTTGGTCGCATCCGTTCGTCGCAACCTTTCGTCGCGTCTTTTGGATGTGACATTTGAATCGCATCCCTTAGTCACACCCGTTAGTCGCACCTTTTGGTCGCACCCTTTGGTCGCATCCATTGGTCGCAACCTTTCGTCGCGTCTTTTGGATGTAACTTTTTGAATCGCATCCCTTGGTCACACCCGTTAGTCGCACCTTTTGGTCATACCCTTTGGTCGCATCTGTTGGTCGCAACCTTTCGTCGCGTCTTTTGGATGTGACATTTGAATCACATCCCTTGGTCACACCCGTTAGTCGCACTTTTTGGTCGCACCCATTCGTCGCAACCTTATGGATGTGACATTTGAATCGCATCCGTTGGTCACACCCTTTAGTCACACCCTTTGGTCGCAACTCTTGGACTCATCTTTTGGATCGATTTCCATGGTCACACCTTTTAGACACAATCCTTGGTCGTGACCTTTGGATCATATTTCTTAGTCGCAACTCTTGGATGCAACACTTGGACTCAACCTTTGGATCGTATCCCTTGGCGGCATCTTTTGGACACAACTTCTGGATCACATCTATTCATCGCATCTTTTGATCGCATCTCTTGGACATAACTTTTGGATCACATCCTTTGGCCGCATTCTTTGGATGCAAGTCTTGGATCATATCCATTAATCGCATCTTTTCTATTAAGAATATTCAACAATTGAATACTCTTTATGCAAGCCTTATAATTATAAATCCAAATTATAGATGGTATCTAAATAGTATATATCACATATATACCGACTCAATTTAACCGAAACACGCACGTCGCTCTGATACCACTGTTGGGTTTCACACGTGCATAACTCAGTGGAAAAATAAAATTTCGTCCAAAACCAATCCGAGGATCCGTGCGTATCGGTTCAATCAAAGAAATAAATCTTAAAGATACCTTTCGGATTACGCTTAAACCGTGACGCTCAAACCATGCGTGTTGTCCATGCGTCTCTAAACCGGTTACCGTCCTAACCGATTTTATGTCCGTCTAGGCCATCTAGGTCGGATCGTGCGGATGTCATCTACCGCACACATAATCGGTCTCTACGAAAACTCTCAACAAACCGTTCTCATCTTCTTAGGCCGAATAGATCACAAACGCCGAAAGTACGAACGCCTCTACTGGTGTCCACACGAACAAACTTCTTAAAATGGGAAGAAGAACAATATATATGCTAGTAGCTTGTTCTCCTCTTGCATAAGAAAACTCTTCTTATTTTATCTCACAAAAGATGTATCTAAATCCTCTCATATAATCACACTCTTTCATTTTTGTTATACAAAAAGAAAGCACCCTTTCATAATTTTGTCATACAAATTAGAAAGTATATTTTCTCTCTTTTGTCTCACAAAAGAGAATGAGAAATAATGAGAGAGAGAATGATGTGTTGTGTTGTGAATTTGGAGCCCTCTATGTCCTTATATAGAGGTGAAGAGTCATGTCTCTTCACACTAAAAGATGTGTATGACATCACTCATCATTATCCATATGTCATCGTCTAGACTCTTCTAGATTACATGATCTTTTGTGCTCATAATCTTTATATACATATATATCATATCTTATCACATAAGATGACAATATATTTTGTGACATTCTTATGCAACTCATCATATAAGTCGCTAGGATTTTCTGTGCCCGTTTCAGTTTGTTCTTTGTGTGTGACCCTGTAGGTTCACTTAATGTTGGCAATAGACTTAACAGTCTATAAATCATGAGCGGACTCTAGCAAGCCATCATGACTACCCAATTTAAGTGAATATCGGTGATCCGATTTACCTAATCAACAATCACGTATTTAGTCCCTTTGTCACACGATATCTATATCGATCATAAGGCATGTAATACGTCATCCTTATATTAATCGAATAATATTTCTTGATCCCAAATTAAACTGAATAAGAACAAATGACATTAATAACTCTTATTAATTCATTTGAGTATGGCCATACATTTCTTCAGTTCAATTCATCAAGAGGCCTAAACATATCTCTCTCATTTATGAGAGGAACAAATCCCATCTTGATTGCACTCATCCCTCAACATGATTCATTAAATACCTAATCATAACTGTTATGACTACCTGGCTAAAGGCAGTGTTAGATTATATTAAAGTATAAAATTACTCATGTTGGGAACCGAGACAATCTCAGGTCAAAGGACTATAAATACTTTATGTTACAAGAATCGCTAATGACGTAAAACATGTAGCATTCTTATGGCGGGTCAGTCCAGTATATGATCTCTAACATATAGCTATGTTAATGACTTGATAACTATTTATCGATCATCAGTAAAACATAATCATCAGTCAACTAATATACTGTTGTACATTTATAGCTTGTATATAAATATATATTTATATGTATCTGCAAGTATATTTGTCTCCACAAATATCCTATAAATGACCAGGGACGATTTCGAATAGCATTCATAACACTTTATAGTTTTACTATCAAAGTCACGCACTTTGAAGACATAAAGCTGAATTGCATATTCATGGTCTATTTTAATTATATTAAAATAACCTATACGCACATATTATATGAAATATCTTAGAATAAAGATTATATTTTTTATTACACTCCATCATCTAGGTCACAAACACTTTGGCTTAGGCATAACACCATCACATTAGACACGAAAAATCTATATATTTTCGGTCTTATGATATATTCTAATAGATCTACATGAATACACTTATGTTATATACTCAGACTCTTCAACATCTTGACAGTCTAGTTTATTGATTACAGACTCAACCACTAGTTAAAATCTGAATTAATTTCCATCCGAGCATTACGGTTAGTATGTGGAATTTGAACTTTTCAAATTTACTCCCACTAATTCTTTTGGAAACACTTCTTCCAAAGAGATATAATTTTTGAGTAACAAACACTTGTTCTCATATTAGTTATAGAAGTAATATCCTTTACTTTTCTTAGGATATACACAAACAAGCATTAGTCCGATTAGATGCATGATGCTTCAATTAAGTATCATATCCTCAAATCTTGATAAAAAGATAATCTGATACACCTACCAGTCCATATCACATATGGAGTCTTTTACAAACGCTTTAGATGGAATTATTATATTCAGTATGAACGCAATAAGAAAATAACCCTGAAATAAATAGAAGATATATTTGACTCATCATGGTCGAACAATATCTAATAAAGTTCGATATCGTTATCATGATGATCAAACACTTGGTTCTCGACTACTCGATCTCATCAAAGAAATTTGATTTTTCGAAGCAAAGTTTTATTCTCTACTTCATTATTTGTAAATTTTGAACTTTCCAAAATATTCAAATTTATTGGTTCAATAAAGCGATGAAGTAGTTTTCTCTAGGACCTTCACTCATTGATGAACATATATCACTATGTATGAGAGCCAATAAGTAACTTTCATTCACCTTACTTTGTGAATGACGTATATGTCATCTTGTCTAATAAATAAGTTACACATGTTTCAAATGATTCAAAATCATATGAATTTGAAAATCCATCTTAATAGATTTAATAAATATCCATCTTATTTAAGTAGATCAAGCGACAATGCTAGATTTAAATTCTTAATATTAATGTTATAGATGAACTTATAATTATCTTGTTCGATATAACACATAAGATAATTTTTCTATTCGAACATTTCTAAAGCAAAATGACCTTTGTGAATGGTAAAAATTATTATTCTCAATAATAAATTAATGATCATTCATAGTTATACTCGAACTATAGATAATACAAAATTTATTGTCGAAATTAAATAACAATTATTTATGTCGGCGATAAGTCCAAAAAGACAATGTAAATAAATGAGTTACTTGAGAAAATGCAATGACTTTTGCTACATTTGTCACTCATATGTTGACATCATATTTACTCAATAGTCTACAACTTAGTCAGCACATTTTCACAAATGTGTGATTCACATCGTGTATCTAATACACATGATGTAAAACAGACAAGTTAATTTCTATAACAAGAATACTTGAAGCGGTAGTCACACTACCCTTCCTTTCCCTTTTCATATCTTCTTGAGAGACTATTGTCTCTTTCCATGAACCGTTCATTGTGAAAAATACTAATTTTTTTACCTAAGACCGATGCCCCGACAACATCTTGCCCTTATCTTTGGGAGCACTTTTTACGTTCCTTTTAAGCACGAGAACATTATTGACAACACTTGTCCCTGTTCATTTTAACGAGTATAAGCATCTTATGCTATCTGTCATTCTCAAGGACCTATTGTGAGACATAAATAGATATACTATTCGAATTGAGTAATATGCAAAGACTATTATTCTTTAAATATTTCATATAATGGCTCCCACTATTTTTAATCAAATCAATAACCCTCAATCGCATTGATTCGGAAACTTTCAATGCATGAAGTTTCATAGTGAGACAAGATCCATATTTCAATTAAGTCCTAAGTAAGATTTGGCTCATCGCCCAGAACTTAACTTATTTAGGTAGGAATAATTCCAATTTTATCTCATACAACTCTTGAACAACATAGGATAAGCATCATATACCCGACGTATATATCCTATCGTATGCCCCGAGCCCAAGTCCGACTTGATAGCCCAGTTAAATCAAACCATGTCTAATCATCGGCAAAATAGTACCCAACACACTCAGCTTTGGCATGACCTATGTTGGCTCTCATTTCCCGCATTCTCTCCTCCTATGATTATCCCTACATACCCAACTTTGGCATGACCTATGCAGGGTCGATCAAAGTATCGAGAGATTTAGACTTATGGAAGGCACTTCATGACTTAACATTAGTTTGAGGGATTTTATTTAATGTTATTATGCAATCTTCAAAGAACATCACATGTACTAATAGAATAAAGATAATAACGATGATATATCATGGCCTTGATCTTTATGAACTAACATAAAGATTTCCTAATATATATTTCATCTCCATGAAATTTTTCTTAGATTGTATATGGAAATCTTATCTCCATGTATAGAAATCGATGAACTCTTTCATCACCATGATGTGTGGTTGAAATTGAACTTATCATCTTAATGATGTATTCATGATGGACGATGAACTCCTTCATCTCAATGATGTATGTGTTATGCCTAATGAACTCTTTCATTATATCAACACATATCAACAAATATATCAAATATAAACATGATCATATTATGTTTCAATTATTCAACCATTTATTTATATATATATATATATATATATATATATATATATATATATATATATATATATATATATATATATATATATATATATATATATATATAAGGCTTACGAATACGAATTCGGGGCACGGTCGTCATTGTCAATATTTGACAAATCAAAAACCAATATTTTATTTGGTCAACATTTGACTAGGTCAACGATCAATATTTGATAAGGTCACCAGTCAATGGTCAACATTTTGACTAGGTCATGATCAACTTTTGACCAATTCAATGGTCAATAGTCAATGGGTAAATTAGTGTAGTCAACATAGTCCACAGTCAACACAGTGGATCAACAGTCAACTGTCAACATGGTCAACACCTGGTCAACTTTGTCAACACATATTTTTCTGCACATTAATTCATCATATGCATCTTTTCATAAATTAAATGCATCACATGCAACTTTTCATGAAATAATGCATCACATGCACCTTTTCATGAAATAATGCATCACATGCACCATTTCAAAAAAGACAATTCATGATATGCACCCATTCATGAAGACACAACTATTCAAGAGATCGCAACTCTTACGATTGCACCTTTTCGGTCGTACCTATTGGTTACGCATGTCGATTACACACATTGGTCGCACCCGTTGGTCGCACCTCTTGGTGGCATCCGTTGGTCGCAACCTTTCATCGCGTCTTTTGGATATGACATTTGGATCACATCCATTGGTCACACCCTTTAGTCGCACCCTTTGACTGCACCCGTTAGTCGGACCTTTTGGTCACAACCTTTAGTCGCACCCATTGGCCGCAACTCTTTAGACACAACCTTTTGACACATCCCTTGGATGTGACATTTGGGTCGCATACTTGATCGCATCCGTTGGTCGCAACTCTTGGACTCAACCTTTGGATCGCATCTCTTGGCGGCATCTTTTGGACACAACTTCTGGATCACATCCATTCATCGCATCTTTTGATCGCATCTCTTGGATCTTGGACATAACTTTTGGTCACATTTGTTGGTCGCACCCGTTAGTCGCACCTGTTGGTCACAACTCTTGCTCGCAACCTTTGGATTATATCCTTTGGTCGCACCTCTTTGACGCAACTCTTGGATGTGACATTTGGATCGCATACTTGGTCACAACTCTTGGACTCAACCTTTGGATCACATCTCTTAGCGGCATCTTTTGGACACAACTTCTGGATCACATCCATTCATCGCATCTTTTGATCGCATCTCTTGGACATAACTTTTGGTCACATCTGTTGGTCGCACCCGTTAGTCGCACCTGTTGGTCACAACTCTTGCTCGCAACCTTTGGATCATATCCTTTGGTCGTACCTCTTTGACGCAACTCTTGGATCGAATCTCTTGGCGGCATCTTTTGGACACAACTTCTGGATCACATCCATTCATCGCATCTTTTGATCGCATCTCTTGGACATAATTTTTGGTCACATCTGTTGGTCACACCCATTAGTCGCACATGTTGGTCACAACTTTTGCTCGCAACCTTTGGATCATATCCTTTGGTCGCACTTTTTTTTTGACGCAACTCTTGGATCACATCCTTTACGTTTAAGCCTTTTGATACAACTTTTGAATCATATTCTCTATGTTGCATTTATATGAGGGGAGGCTATCGTATAATCTCTTCAAATGAGACATGACCAGATGAAACAAACTTAACCATCGTATAATCTCTTCAAAAGAGACTAATAACCTTTCATGAATTAATCATTATATGAACTCTTTCATATAGATGATATATCTTATGTACCTTTTCATGAATCCCCAAACCTTCGAATCCTTTCGATTAAGAATATTCAACACTTGAAAACTCTATATGCAAGCCTTATAATTATAAATCAAAATTATAAATGGTATCTAAATAGTATATATCTCATATATACCGTCTCAATTTAATCGAAACATGTAAGTCGCTCTGATATCACTATTGGGTCTCGGGCGTGCATAACGCAGCGGAAAATAAAAATATTCATCCAAAACCCATTCCGAGGATCCGTGCGTATCGATTAAATAAAAGAAATAAATCTTAAAGATACCTCTCAGATTACGCTTAATTCGTGACGCTCAAACCATGCATGTTGTCCATGCACCTCTAAACCGGTTACCGTCCTAACCGACTTTCCATCCGTCTAGGTCGGATCGTACGGAAGTCATCTACCGCACACACAATCGGTCTCCACCAAAACTCTCAACAAACCGTTCTCATCTTCTTAGGCCAAATAGATCACAAGCGCCGAAAGTACGAACGCCTCTATTGGTGTCCAGACAAACAAACATCTTAAAACGGGAAGAAGAACAATATATATACTAGTAGCTTGTTCTCCTCTTGCATAAGAAAACTCTTCTTATTTATCTCACAAAAGATGTATATAATTCCTCTCATATAATCGCACTCTTTCATTTTTGGCATACAAAAAGAAAGCACCCTTTCATAATTTTGTCATACAAATTAGAAAGTATATTTTCTCTCTTTTGTCTCACAAAAGAGAATGTGAAAGAATGAGAGAGAGAATGATGTGTTAATGACTTGATAACTATTTATCCATGATCAGTAAAACATGATCATCAATCAACTAATATACTGGTGTACATTTATATCTTGTATATAAATATATATTTATATGTATCCGCAAGTATATTTGTCTCCACAAATATCCTATAAATGATCAGGGACGATTTAGAATAGCATTCATAACACTTTATAGTTTTACTATCAAAGTCACGCACTTTGATGACATAAAGCTGAATTGTATATTCATGGTCTATTTTAATTATATTAAAATAACCTAAACACACATATTTTATGAAATATCTTAGAATAAATATTATGTTTCTTATTACAATCTATCATCTAGGTCACAAACACTTTGGCCTAGGGCATTACACCATCAAAACCCACATGGGTAATTATTTCATGTAGCTTTTGCTTTAATTGGGAGGGAGAAAAATGAGACTTGGGAGTGGTTTTTTTGAGTGTTTGGATAACGTGCTGGGCAATCATAATGGTTTGTGTATTATTTCGGATAGGCACGCGGGAATAATAAATGTAATGAGGTGCAACAAATGAAAGGAACCTTACGGATATCATCCTTATTGCTCACGTCATTTGGAAGTAAATTTGAGTACCCACATAAAAAACAAAGTAGTATTTCAGTTGCTAACACCATTAGTTCGAGCGCACAACATATATAAATTCGAAAAAATGTGGCAAAAATATTGAGAAGCTAAGTAAAAGCAAATGGGCTCTTTCTTATATGAGAAAGGTCGTCGGTGGGGCAAAATAACTAGTAATAATTAAATAATGAATTTTGTTTTCAAAGAAATAAGAAAGTTGCCCGTTCTGGCAATTGTGATGGCGAATTTTTACAAGCTCAATTTTTATCACGTGAAATATGGAGAGAATGCTACTAGCACGCAAAATAGGTGGCCGGATGGTGATTGGATGAAAAAATTGGAGAAAATAGCCAATACAGCTGCTTCACATACAAACACTTGTTACAATTTTAACAGAGGAATCTATCAGGTACAGAGAATCTCTCGGCGTACGATTAGTGGTATCGGAAGAGGGGGAAAGCTTTGGGAAGTAAATTTCAATGAAGGTAGTTATGGATGCTAAAAGCCTCAGATATATAATTATCCATATTCACACATCATAGCAGTTTGTATACACAAAAGGGAATCGCATGAGCCGTTCATTAATAAATCTTATTCATTAAATAATCTGAGGCATACATACAACATGAGTTTTTATCCTGTAAAGGACAAATTCCATTGGAGGCCACGCGCAGCAGTTTGTGATATTATGTTGGTTCTAGGTGATAAAGTTATAAGGAAAAACTCGAACGGAAGAATAAAGCACGGTAGAAGACAGGAGAAACGATTCCATACTAGTTGAAAATCGCGTAAAACCGTTGTTTAGATTTCACACAATTTAACAAAACAATTTATATTTCCCTATTAATCAATTAAGAGTATGAGCGGTAAATGAGTTTAGGGGTCGAAGACAAGGAGATGTGGCATCAAGAATTAACTAATCTCAATGACTTATCTCTAGTGTGAAATCTTTTAATTCAAGGGTTATTAGATAAATTTCCAAGTTTAAATTCACTTTTCAGTCTTATCTTAAAAATTCAGCACGTCACACTTTAGTGATTAAATTCGTAATTAGACCAAATAAACTACGAATCCAACTCACAAGATATCGTTGGAAACTAGAAAAAGAGATCTAAGATATAAATTTTTGAGTTATTTGTAATTCAGTCCAGAACTTATATCAGATTCAAAATCGGTCCAGCAGCAATATCAGAAAATTATAGAAAACCACCAAACCTTGAAAAATCCCAAACGTTTTACATAAATTCAATTATCAAGTTGTGGATTAGCTGTTATAATTTGGTACAAATGTATTTTGTAGTTTGAGATTTATAATGACAACTCAGATCTGGATCAGAAACTAGTTCTGACAGACCAGTACTCACAAAAGTTCTAATATCTCCTGATCTGTTTTAACAAATATTATTTTAAAATTCAGATTTAGATTTTACACTTCAAAATATTTCAAGTGGGACTATTTTGAAATTTTATTATTTGTTTTTCTATTTTTAAAAATTCAGAAGAAAAGAAACAGTAAATTTGGACAGAAAGATCAAAAACAGAAAAATTACAAATTTAGAAAATTAATATCTCACAAATTATAAATTTGAGTGATGGTGTTATGCCCTAATCCAAAGTATTTGTGACCTAGATGATGGATTGTAATAACAAACATAATATTTATTCTAAGATATTTCATATAATATGTGCGTATAGGTTATTTTAATATAATTAAAATAGACCATGAATATGCAATTCAGCTTTATGTCATCAAAGTGCGTGACTTTGATAGTAATACTATAAAGTATTATGAATGCTATTCTAAATCATCCCTGGTCATTTATAGGATATTTGTGGAGACAAATATACTTGCAGATAGATATAAATATATATTTATATACAAGCTATAAATGTACACCAGTATATTAGTTGACTGATTATTATGTTTTACTGATCATGGATAAATAGTTATCAAGTCATTAACATAGGTATATGTTAGAGACCATATACTGGACTGACCCGCCATAAGAATGCTACATGTTTTACGTCACTAGCGATTCTTGTAACATAAAGTATTTATAGTCCTTTGACCTGAGATTGTCTCGGTTCCCAACATGATGTATTTTATACTTTAATATAATCTAACACTGTCTTTAACCAGGTGATCATAACGGTTATGATTAGGTATACAATGAATCATGTAGAGGGATGAGTGCAATCAAGACGGGATTTGTTCCTCTTATAAATGAGAGAGATATCTTTAGCCCTCTTGATGAATTGAACTGAAGAAATGTATGGCCATAATCAAATGAATTAATAAGAGTTATTAATGTCATTTGTTCTTGTTCAGTTTAATTTGGGATCAAGAAATATTAATCGATTTATATAAGGATGGCATATTACATGCCTTATGATCGATATAGATATCGCGTGACAAAGGGACTAAATACGTGATTGTTGATTAGGTAAATCGGATCACTGATATTCACTTAAATTGGGTAGTCATGATGGCTTGCTAGAGTCCGCTCATGATTAATAGACCGTTAAGTCTATTGCCAACATTAAGTGAACCTACATGGTCACACACAAATAACAAACTGAAACGGACGCAGAAAATCCTAGCGACTTATATGATGAGTTGCACAAGAATGTCACAAAATATATTGTCATCTTATGTGATAAGATATGATATATATGTATATAAAGACTATGAGCACAAAAGATCATGTAATCTAGAAGAGTATAGATGATGGCATATGGATAATGATGAGTGATGCCATACACATCTTTTAGTGTGAAGAGACATAACTCTTCACCTCTATATAAGGACATAGAGGGCTCCAAATTCTATACACAATACATCATTCTCTCTCTCATTATTTCTCATTCTCTTTTGTGAGACAAAAGAGAGAAAATATACTTTCTAATTTGTATGACAAAATTATGAAAGGGTGCTTTCCTTTTTGTATGACAAAAATGAAAGAGTGTGATTATATGAGAGGAATTATATACATCTTTTGTGAGATAAAATAAGAAGAGTTTTCTTATGCAAGAGGAGAACAAGCTACTAGCATATATATTGTTCTTCTTCCCGTTTTAAGAAGTTTGTTCGTGTGGACACCGGTAGAGGCGTTCGTATTTTCGGCGCTTGTGATCTATTCGGCCTAAGAAGATGAGAACGGGTTGTGATCCAAAAGTTATGTTCAAGAGATGCGATCAAAAGATGCGATGAATATATGTGATCCAGAAGTTGTGTCCAAAAGTTGCCGCCAAGGGATACGATCCAAATGTTGCGTCCAAGTGTTGCATCCAATAGTTGCGACCAAGAAATATGATCCAAAGGTCACGACCAAGGATTGCGTCTAAAAGGTGCGACCAAGGAATGCGATCCAAAAGTTGAGTCCAAGAGTTGCGACGGAAGGGTGTGACTAAAGGGTGTGACCAACGGATACGATCCAAATGTCATATCCATAAGGTTGCGACGAATGGGTGCGACCAAAAGGTGCGACTAACGGGTGTGACCAAGGAATGCGATTCAAATGTCACATCCAAAAGACGCGACGAAAGGTTGCGACCAAAGGGTGCGACCAAAAGGTGTGACTAACGGGTGTGACCAAGGGATGCGATTCAAATGTCATATCCAAAAGACACGACGAAAGGTTGCAACCAAAGGGTGCGACCAAAGGGTGTGACCAACGGGTACGATCCAAATGTCACGTCCATAAGGTTGCGACGAATGGGTGCGACCAAAAGGTGCGACTAACGGGTGTGACCAAGGGATGCGATTCAAATGTCACATCCAAAAGACACGACTAAAGGTTGCGACCAAAGGATGCGCCTAAAGGGTGTGACCAATGGATGCGATCCAAATGTCACGTCCATAAGGTTGCGACGAATGGGTGCGACCAAAAGTTGCGACTAACGGGTGTGACCAAGGGATGCGATTCAAATGTCACATCCAAAAGACGCGACGAAAGGTTGCGACCAACGGATGCGACCAAAGGGTGCGACCAAAAGGTGCGACTAACGGGTGTGACCAAGGAATGCGATTCAAAAGTCACATCCAAAAGACACGACGAAAGGTTTCGACCAATGGATGCGACCAAAGGGTGCGACCAAAAGGTGCGACTAACGGGTGTGACCAAGGGATGCGATTCAAATGTCACATCCAAAAGACGCGACGAAAGGTTGCGACCAACAGATGCGACCAAAGGGTGCAACAAAAGGGTGCGACCAACGGATGTGATCCAAATGTCACGTCCATAAGGTTGCGACGAATGGGTGCGACCAAAAGGTGCGACTAACGGGTGTGACCAAGGGATGCGATTCAAATGTCACATCCAAAAGACGCGACGAAAGGTTGCGACCAAAGGGTGTGACTAAAAGGTGTGACCAACGGATACGATCCAAATGTCACGTCCATAAGGTTGCCACGAATGGGTGCGACTAAAGGGTGTGACTAAAGGGTGTGACCAATGGATATGATCCAAATATCACGTCCAATAGGTTGCAACTAACGGTTGCGACCAAGAGGTGCCACCAACGGGTATAATTGACATGCGCAACTAAGAGGTACGACCGAAAAGATGCAATCGCAAGAGTTGCAACCTCTTGAATAGTTGTGTCTTCATGAA
The DNA here is from genome assembly GCA_024447665.1 of Juncus inflexus. Classification (NCBI taxonomy): domain Eukaryota; kingdom Viridiplantae; phylum Streptophyta; class Magnoliopsida; order Poales; family Juncaceae; genus Juncus; species Juncus inflexus. Next base: position 5,348,613 of record JAJHPC010000006.1, read on the forward strand.
AGGGTGCATACCATGAATTGCCTTTTTGAAATGGTGCATGTGATGCATTATTTCATGAAAAGTTGCATGTGATGTATTGAATTCATGAAAAGATGCCTATGATGTATTAATGTGTAGAAAAATGTGTGTTGACAAATTTGACCAAGTGTTGACCATGTTGATCATGTTGACAGTTGACTGTTGACCCACTGTATTGACTGTGGACTATGTTGACTACACTAATTTATCCCTTGATTGTTGACCATTAAATTGGTCAAAAGTTGATCATGACCTGGTCAAAATATTGACCATTGACTGGTGACCTTATCAAATGTTGATCGTTGACCTAGTCAAATGTTGACCAGATCAAATATTGGTTTTTGACTTGTCAAATGTTGACAATGACGACCGTGCCAAGAATTCGCATTCGTAAGCTTTATATATATATATATATATATATATATATTATAAATGGTTAAATAATCGAAACATAATATGATTATGTTTATATTTGATATATTTGTTGATACGTGTTGATATAATGAAAGAATTCATTAGGCATAACACCTCCATCATGGAGATGAAGGAGTTCATCGTCCATCATGAATACATCATTAAGATGACAAGTTCATTTTTAACCACAAATCATGGTGATGAAAGAGTTCATCGATTTCTATACATGGAGATAATATTTTCATATACAATCTAAGAAAAATTTCATGGAGATGAAATATATATTAGGAAATCTTTATGTTAGTTCATAAAGATCAAGGCCATGATATATCATCGTTATTATCTTTATTCTATTAGTACATGTGATGTTCTTTGAAGATTGCATAATAACATTAAATAAAATCCCTCAAACTAATGTTAAGTCATGAAGTGCCTTCCATAAGTCTAAATCTCTCGATACTTTGATCGACCCTGCATAGGTCATGCCAAAGTTGGGTATGTAGGGATAATCATAGGAGGAGAGAATGCGGGAAATGAGAGCCAACATAGGTCATGCCAAAGCTGAGTGTGTTGGGTACTATTTTGCCGATGATTAGACATGGTTTGATTTAACTGGGCTATCAAGTCGGACTTGGGCTCGGGGCATACGATAAGATATATACGTCAGGCATATGATGCTTATCCTATGTTGTTCAAGAGTTGTATGAGATACAATTGGAATTATTCCTACCTAAATAAGTTAAGTTCTGGGCGATAAGCCAAAGCTCACTTAGGACTTAATTGAAATATGGATCTTGTCTCACTATGAAACTTCGTGGATTGAAAGTTTCCGAATCAATGCGATTGAGGGTTATTGATTTGATTAAAAAAATAGTGGGAGCCATTATATGAAATATTTAAAGAATAATAGTCTTTGCATATTATTCAAGTCGAATAGTATATCTATTTATGTCTCACAATAGATCCTTGAGAAGGACAGATAACATAAGATGCTTATAATCGTTAAAATGAACATGGACAAGTGTTGTCAATAATGTTCTCGTTCTTAAAAGAAACGTAAAAAGTACTCCAAAAAATAAGGGCAAGATGTTGCCGAGGTTTCGGCCTTAGGTAAGAAATTAGTATCTTTTGCAGTGAATCGGTTCATTGAAAGAAACCATAATTTCTCAAGAAGATATGAAAAAGAGAATGAAAGGATAGTGTGACTACCGCTTCAAGTATTTTTGTTATAGAAATTAACTTGTCCATTTCACATCATGTGTATTAGATACACGATGTGAATTACATATTTGTGAAAATGTGTTGACAAAGTTGTAGACTATTGAGTAAATATAATGTTAACATATAAGTGACAAATGTAGCAAAAGTTGTTGCATTTTCTCAAGTAACTCATTTATTTACATTGTCTTTTTGGACTTATCGCCGACGTAAATAATTGTTATTTAATGTCGACAATAAATTTTGTATTATCTATAGTTCGAGTTTATCTATGAATGGTTATTAATTTATTATTGAGAATAATAATTTCACCATTCATAAATGTCAATTTTCTTTGGAAATGTTCCAACAGAAAAAATTACCTTTTGCGTTATATTGGATAAGATAATTATAAGTCTATCTATAACATTAATATTAAGAATTTAAATCTAGCATTGTCGCTTGGTCTACTTAAATAACATGAACATTTATTAAATCCATTAAGATCGATTTTCAAATTCATTTGATTTTGAATCATTTGAGACATGTATAACTTATTTATTAGACAAGATGACATAAACGTCTTTCACAAAGTAAGGTGAAAGCAAGTTACTTATTGGTTCTCATACATAGTGATGTATGTTCATCATTGAGTGAAGGTGCTAGAGAAAACTACTTCATCACTTTATTGTACCCATAAATTTGAATATTTTGAAAAGTTCAAAACTTTCAAATAATGAAGTAGACAATAAACTTGGCTTTGAAAAATCAAATTTCTTCGATGAGATCGAGGAGTCGAGAACCAAGTGTTTGATGATCATGATAATGGTATTATTAGATATAGTTCGATTATGATGAGTCAAATATATCTTCTATTTTTTTTGGGGTTACGCTCTTTTTGCGTTTATGCTGAATATAATTCCATCTAAAGCAGTTGTAAAAGACTCCATATGCGATATGGACTGGTAGGTGCATCAGATTATCTTTTATCAAGATTTGAGGATATGATACTTAATTGAAGCATCATGCATCTAATCGGATTAGTGCTTATTGTGGAATATCCAAAGAAAAGTAAAGGATATTACTTCTATAATTAATATGAGAACAAAATGTTTGTTACTCGAAAATTATATCTCTTTGGAAGAAGTGTTTCCAAAAGAATTAGTGGGAGTAAATTTGAAAAGTTCAAATTTCACATATTGACAGTAATGCTCGGCTGGAAATTAATTCAGATTTTAACTAGTGATTGAGTCTGCAATTAATCAACTAGACTCTCAAGATGTTGAAAAGTCTAAGTATATAACATAAGTGTATTCATGTAGATTGTCTAATGATAAAAAAAAAAATTTATACTCATAGATGATGAGTCCACATTCTACTAATAGACTATAATTAGTCAAGACTCTAATGGTTAGAGACTTTGAAAGTTGAGATGTAATCCATGTCAGACAATCAAATTTTGAATTTGATTGATCCATCAGATGGAAATACGGTTTTAAAAGAAAGACCGACATGGATAATGTGCAAACATATAATTCATGATTTGTGGTTAAGTTAAACTCATAGTATAGACTATGATAATATTTTTCCAAGTCATCATGCTTAGGTATTTCAGAATTTTTTTGGCATATATTCATAGTATGATTATAAAAGATGCCAAGTGGATGTCAAGACATTGTTTCTTAATAGAAACATATGAAAGTATGTATATGATACAACTTGAGAGTTTCATCTATCCTAAAAAATTTTGAAAAGAGTTTGCAAGTACATACATATATTTATGAATTAAAGCAAACATCTCTAGGTGAATATTTATTATTTGATGAAGTAACCAAATAGTTTGGTTTTATAAAAAATTAAAGATAAATCTTATGTTGACAAGAAATTCAGTGGGAGCATAATTACATATGATGTGAATTAAGTGTAACAAGCACACATAAGTTTAATCTTAGTGAAAGTCACTAAATAATAATCAAGAGTATGATAAAGTATTCTTCTTAGATTATGGTGGACATAAAAATATACAAAGTATTTGCATATGACAATGTTTGATAATCCATTTATGAACCTAATCCCTTAAATGATGGTGATCATGTTAGGTCAACTGGTATGTGATACCACATACATCAATGAGTATGAGATACTTGGTTGATTTGGCCTAGTGCAAGTGGGAGATTGATGGTGTTATGCCCTAGGCCAAAGTATTTGTGACCTAGAAGATGGATTGTAATAACAAACATAATATTTATTCTAAGATATTTCATATAATATGTGCGTATAGGTTATTTTAATATAATTAAAATAGACCATGAATATGTAATTCAGCTTTATGTCATCAAAGTGCGTGACTTTGATAGTAAAACTATAAAGTATTATGAATGCTATTCTAAATCGTCCCTGGTCATTTATAGGATATTTGTGGAGACAAATATACTTGCACATACATATAAATATATATTTATATACAAACTATAAATGTACACCAATATATTAGTTGACTGATGATTATGTTTTACTGATCATGGATAAATAGTTATCAAGTCATTAACATAGCTATATGTTAGAGATCATATACTGGACTGACCCGCCATAAGAATGTTACATGTTTTACGTCATTAGCGATTCTTGTAACATGAAGTATTCATAGTCCTTTGACCTGAGATTGTCTCGGTTCCCAACATGAGTAATTTTATACTTTAATATAATCTAACACTGCCTTTAACCGGGTGGTCATAACGGTTATGATTAGGTATACAATGAATCATGTAGAGGGATGAGTGCAATCAAGACAGGATTGGTTCCACTCATAAATGAGAGAGATATCTTTAGGCCTCTTGATGAATTGAACTGAAGAAATGTATGGCCATACTCAAATGAATTAATAAGAGTTATTAATGTCAGTTGTTCTTGTTCAGTTTAATTTGGGATCAAGAAATATTAATCGATTTATATAAGGATGGCATATTACATGCCTTATGATCGATGTAGATATCGCGTGACAAAGAGACTAAATACGTGATTGTTGATTAGGTAAATCGGATCACCGATATTCACTTAAATTGGGTAGTCATGATGGCTTGCTAGAGTCCGCTCATGATTTATAGACTGTCAATTCTATTGCCAACATTAAGTGAACCTACAGGGTCACACACAAAGAACAAACTGAAACGGGCGCAGAAAATCCTAGCGACTTATATGATGAATTGCATAAGAATGTCACAAAATACATTGTCATATTATGTGATAAGATATGATATATATGTATATAAAAACTATGAGCACAAAAAATCATGTAATCTAGAAGAGTCTAGATGATGGCATATGGATAATGATGAGTGATGTCATACACATCTTTTAATGTGAAGAGACATGACTCTTCACCTCTATATAAGGACATAGAAGACTCCAAATTCTATACACAACACATCATTCTCTCTCTCATTATTTCTCATTCTTGTGAGACAAAAGAGAGAAAATATACTTTCTAATTTGTATGACAAAATTATGAAAGGGTGCTTTCCTTTTTGTATGACAAAAATGAAAGAGTGTGATTATACGAGAGGAATTATATACATCTTTTGTGAGATAAAATAAGAAGAGTTTTCTTATGCAAGAGGAGAACAAGCTACTAGCATATATATTGTTCTTCTTCCCGTTTTAAGAAGTTTGTTCGTGTGGACACCGGTAGAGGCGTTCGTATTTTCGGCGCTTGTGATCTATTCGGCCTAAGAAGATGAGAACGGGTTGTTGAGAGTTTCGGTGGAGACTGATTATGTGTGCGGTAGATGACTTCCGCACGATCCGACCTAGACGGCCAAGACGGACGTAAAATCGGTTAGGACGGTAACCGGTTTAGAGGTGCATGGACAATATGCATGGTTTGAGCGTCACGGATTGAGCGTAATCCGAAAGGTATTATTAATACTTATTTCTTTGATTTAACCAATACGCAGGGATCCTCGGATTGGTTTTGGACGAAATTTTTATTTTCCGCTGCGTTATGCACGTCCGAGACCCAACATGGAATTGGGCAAATTTTGATTTGATAATTATCTACTAAATGAGAACTAAATTTTAAAAATATTTATTTAATTTTTTAAACCTGAATTGGAGTCGAAATTGAGAGAAAAAAACTTAAAAATAGAGAATGAACAGCAGCAAGACAGAAACTGGATTAGGATTCGATTTTCGGTTTAAAAATAAGGTTTTTTAGGAAATTTATGATGTATAATAATCGTTAATTACTTAGGATATAATTTCTCAGATTTAGATGATGGATTTGAGCAATCTAAGCTAAGATTTACTTAAGAAATTGACTCAAGAACTAGTTTGTTCCAAAACAGCCATTTCAAAATAAAACTTGATTTAAATCAATCACAACCCCAAATTAATCACACAAAATACTTGTTGGGAAATCCATAGCCATATATGTTACATGCGTAGTGGAATCTATGGATTTAACCCGCCCTAGGATCTACGTTAAGAGAATAAAAGTACAAGATTAACTATTAAAGTTTAAACCTCGGATCTTTCTGATCCGCGAGACGAAGAACGGATGTAGGTCTGAACTCTTCTGACTTGCAATCTTCTCCTCCCTAAAGCTCGACTCACGATCTCCTTGCTTCTCCTAGGGATGAAGATCGATAGCTCACAAGTTCTCAAGATTGAGAAATTCTACTCGTATCCACGTCAACTTCAGACGTACGGAATAACCGGACTTGGCAAGACAAGTCCGGAAATACTTTCCGAATATCTCTCAAAACTTTCTCTCTCTTTTCTGTGTAATAGACGGCCTCTAAGGCTTCTGAGTTTTGTGTGTAGAATAGAGAGACTATACCCTTCTATTTATACTAGAGAGAGAGGCGAACGATTGCTCAGTTACCATAACTAAAACCCTAATCTGCGCCTATTCCGTTGCCAACGGAATAGGTATTTCCATAACGGAATACTGGGCAGCTAAGGTTATTACAGTTTCCGTGTATATTCCGTTGGGAACGGAACTATTCGTATGCCAACGGAATGGTACTGTTTTGTGCAATCAATTATCCAATAATTGATTATTTCGTTCATCAATTTATACATCATATGTATAACTTTTTTTGAGACATATTCATCTCGTACGAATGGAGTTCATTGTGTGACCGTGTAGGTTCTATTTAACGCTGGCAACGGTCTTCTAAAGATCGTAAGTCATGAGTAACCTCTAGACTGATGTCATGACTATCCATGTTAAATGAAATGATCAGCGATCATAACCTATCTGAATAGACATTTGCTTATTCCTTTTATTCTACGATATACGTCTTGATCACAAGGCACGGTAATATGCCATCCTTGAGTTTGATCAAAGTCTCTTTCCTGATCGAGAATTAGACTGAGTAAATACAAAATGATATTAACAACACATGTTAATCCATTTTGAGCATGGCCATGCATTTCCTTCAGTCCTAGTTTATCGGGGGCCCAGAGATATCTCCCTCATGACGAGAGGAACAAATCCCATCTTGGTCACTCACATTCCTCATCATGATTCAGTGCATACCTAATGATGACCTTAATAATCATCCCGTTACGGATGACGTAGGATCATATTAAAGTATGCAGTTCCACACAGGAATCCATGGTGACCTCAAGTCATAGGAACAAGCACACTACTCATATGAGAATCACTAATGACATATACCATGCATATTCTCATAGTGTGGTCAGTCCAGTACGTGTTCCCTAACACGTACCTATATTTCAGGCTTGACATCTCTATGTCCATGATCGGCAGAACATGATCATCCAGCCTGCGAATATACTAGTGTGGATATGTAGCTTCTTACATGAAGTATGTCTATCTCTATAAACATCCTATATACCACTAGGGACAGTTTACAGTTATACTATCAGAATCACGTATTCTGATGACGTGAACCCGAAGTGTCATTCTTGGTTAATATAAGATTTACATTCACAACCCATACACACAGATATATAAGAAACAACCTTTATTGAATAAATAATAATGTCTTACTACATAATCTATTTCCTAGTACAAATACATTTGGCCTGGAGCACTAATCATATATACTAAGATTAGCATTTCAAATGATTAACAAGCCAATAAACTCTAGATTTAATAGATCAATTAATGAAAAATACTAAGCTAAGTAATTTTCCCCCAATTAATTCAAAAATGTGTGTGTTCATGACTATTCATCAAAATTCAGCAAAATTATAAGATTACAAAGCAAGATTTCATGTATATAAATCACAAATTCTCCTCCCTATCTAGATCTACTCACACATATTTACAAGAACAAGAATTTCACAAGATTTAATCATGATTACTATAAAATTGAGTTCTTGTGATCTAAAATTCAAATCAAGCAATTAAAAGAGAATTGGATTAAACCGAGAGTTGGAGGACTAGCCGCTAGCTCCCTTTAGTCGATTTGAAGCTCCAATTGCCACTAGATTCAAGCTAGAATCGACCGATTCGAATTTTCCCCAAATCAGCCCCAAATTGCGCGATTTCACTCAAAAATAAAAATTAGAGCTCAAGAAAGCTTGAAACTCAACAATGGTGGTTCTAAAGGTTAAAGAAGAAGAATGGAGAGTGGTGTCTTGAATGAAGAAGCTTGAGGGGTATTTTATAGGCTGAATTGGACTTGAGAGTCCAATGGTCTATTTTGAATGGAGAGGAGAGTAGGGAACAAATCGAGATTTGTGATTGGCTCAGGCGGATCAAGGGGTTGTACTGAGGATCTGGACGAAATTTTTTCCTTCAAATTGGTTGAGAATTGAGCGATTTTGGGGGGGTGGAAATTTTGCTCTGTTTTTGGGCGGAATATTTCAGATCCGATCGGAAATTTGAACTTCCCACTAGTCCGCGCGAGAATTTGTTGTTTTCGTTGCTTTCAAACTCAAGCCTTGATCTTATTCTTCTTAACACTTCAACTCATTCTCTTGATCCAGAACTGTACTACTCGCTCAACTCATTCTCTTGATCCAGAACTGTTCTACTCGCTCTCACGAATCTGTAGAACTTTGAATCGTCGAAAATGGTCAAGAAATCATCGAGTTATGCCCTTTTTAACACACACAGCCCATGCTTGTTTCCAGCTCCGCCATTACACAATTTTCGAGCTCAAAACACCATTTCTGATAACTACACTCAAAACGATCAGTTGTACACTCTTCTCCACTTACTTACGCAACTACAGGAACTAAAATGGTGTGAAATAATTGAGTAAACCTCATGTTACAGCTCAAAAACCGAGCTGCAGCCCAATTTAACCTCCAGCAGCATCAATTCTATCATTTTCTTCTCAAAATTCATTTTTTTCACCAACAACATCAAGACAAAGCTCTCAAGCATTCATCTACACTCCCATGAGATTGTTCATGTTGCGTATTGACCTACAATTCCACTCCTAACCCATCGATTTCGCTTGGTTTTTGGTTCCGCTTTTGATTCGGTTAAAAACCAACAACTCATTAGATATACTCTCACTCAGAATCATTTTCGGATCAAATTGAGACTTCAAGAACCCTTATACCACCTCCTAAAAACTCCCTGAAATATTAAAATATCACCTTATTTGAAGAATTCGAGCCAATTCAATTTGAATAAATTTTGACCATTAAAACTGGAATTCCGTCTAACAGTTACCGTTACGAATTCGAACTCAAATATCTCTCTCATTGCTTCATCATGTTCGGTGTTCTTGATATCCATGGAAATAGGAAAGATAGAAAAAGAGAATGGAATTGGTGTCACGTGAAAAGGAGGTGTGTGGAGTGAGTTATGGACTTGAGAAGTATCAGCTCGAATTGGGTTATTTCAGCAAAAAATAGAATTCAATTACATTGAATACTTATTTCAAACTAAATTATCTCACTCAATTCTTCATTAATTTTTGAGTTCTTTATATGGTTGGAAAGAGGGGAACAAGGAGAAGAAAATGGCTTTGGAATTACGACAAACCGAGGTCTGTGAAGGAAATGGTGAGCTCGAGAATACTGCAGCTTGAAATTGGTTATTTTTGGGCTGACAGGAGGTTTTTCGCATTTTGTGGACAACTCTGGCCTTTCCAGCGATGGTGAATCATATGTTTGTGCTTGTCTTGTTGAGATGAGTCGAATGGTATTGAGTTTGTTCAATTCCAAGCACTTCAAAAAAAATCGCATTTTTGAGAGAGAAAGTATTGACTTGACTGCGACGTTGACTTTTCAGATTTGACCAGAATTTTTGCGCGTCACATTTTCTCTATTCTTGCGCTACTAGGTTTATTTTGAGGTGTAAAATGATGGTTAGGATCCGCTTAGTTTGAACATCACGTTCCGATTCCAAACGTCATGAAAAACATGGACGTTTCTTCTCTATTTTGGATCTGAACGTGGTTTGTTCACGTATCGGTTGGGTTCAAAAACGACATGAGACAGTGGATATTTTCATAACGTTTTATGGTCGTTTCTTCTCTGTTTTGACGTTTGCTCTTTTCCACCGACGTTTCTCATCTTTTAGGGTTAGAGCAGTATGTGTGTGGGGGATATGAGCATTTTTAGGGAGAATTTGGCCATCGTTGGCCTATTATTTGTATTTTTGCCCAATTCTTTATTTTATGGCATTTTCGCCTGTAAAATCACACAAAAACGTATTAGGAGGTTTCAAATCATGTTTTATGAATTATGAGCAGTTTTCATACATTTTATTTGAATTATGATTAAATTTGAGATGATAAAAATCATAAAAATATGTATAAAAACACACATTACACTAATATGGACACCATGAACAAAGAGAGTCGTGGAAAGAATTGCAATATTTACAAATTAACCGGACACACTGCACCAAGGTGCACGCAAAAGGATGAAGGCCGATATAGAACGGAACCCTAAACTGGTGTTATGTTGTTTTATTTACGAACTTGTGTTGTGTTGTTTTACTTACGAACTTGCAGTATGGTGTTTTTTTTATTTTTAAGAATTTGTGTTATGTTGTTTTTATTTAAGAACGTGTAGTATATTATTTTTCTTTAATAATTTGTGTTATGATGTTTTTATTTAAGAACGTGTAGTTTGGGAGTGCTACCGTGCGTCGTAATATACATTTTCCCATGATAATAACCTGATAGCATAAATGAAATTGTAAAAAAAGGGCTATGAATATTAGGGTTTATCAACAATTTTCACATATCTGACCTGAGAATAAATGTGGAAAAGAGTATTACGGATTTAGTTCAATTATTTACTCTAGTTACTCTAAAATGGTTTGATAAATGATAAATCACATCCATTTATATAAATTTACACAATTAATTAGTGCTTAAAGTTTCTTGTTGGCCATCCAATGTGCAATTCTGTTTCTACATCCATATTTTCATCTTCTATTTGGATCGGTACCGCTCCTGTTCTTATTGGTATACTTTCTCTCGTAAGGACTAATTGTTCCTTATTCTGCAAATTTGAGTTTAATTAATCAAATCATAACAACAAAATTTAAGTCAGTTTTGACGTAATTATAAATGTTAGAATTCTGAACTGATCCATTTAAATATAGAAGTAAAAAACATGACATGTCAAGTGATAGTTTATATTTTGTTCCTTTTATTTGTTTTCTTTTAATTTATTAACTCTCGTATCATAAACAAGAAGAATGCCGAAAATGAAATTGTACCTTTTCCTCCAACTTTTCAAGTAATTCTGCATTTTTGCTCAATAGAATTGTCTCCTAATGCCAAAATTCATAAATTAGTGAAAATTAATATTTCTTTCTGAAATACAAAAGATCAATCACTTTAAAAAAAAATATATATATATATATATGAGTTACTTTCTCTTTGTGTTTTGTAATCTTCTTTTCGAGCAATTGTGTATGGTCCTCCATCAATTTGATCTGATTAAGGTAAATATAAATCACATTTTATATAATAAAAAATATGTATATAAATATTTAATTTACGATGAAGCACCTTCTGTCCTCTCATTTTTTGTAAGCTTTGTTCAAGTTTTTCCTCAATTTCCTGCAGTTCTTCTATTGAACATGAATCCAAATTCTCGCCCAACAATTTTCTAAAAAAAAAGTTAGTTTAAGAAGAGCATTGGATTATTATATTTGTTATATTCTACATGAAAAATGAGTTGGATGATTACTTTCTTGACGCTTCAAGAAATTCGATCTTTTTTCTCAGGCGTTCGTCTTCAATTTTTGTTTGCTGCAACACAAGTTGTCCAAATTAGTTACACACATTTATTATCATGTTATTTCACGAATTAATTATAAAATGTTAGGTACAATTAAAAAAAAAAAATTAGGTCCAACATTATTTTATTCAAAAAAAAAGGTCAAACATTGTTGACATTTAACACCAGGTAGATTAATGCATATACGAAATTAGGTCCAAACTAATGCATTATTGCCAAATGCATTATTAGTTATGATGTGCATTCTTGCGAAATGAAGCAAACCCTAAAGGGCCTAAAACCTAAAGTATCATATCAGTTCAAGATACTTTATTAAATATATAAAATCATATTTAAGTTTAAAAAAATATATTAGTCTGAAATTACATAGTAGGGTAAGAAAGGATTCGACCTGAACATTGAGATCTATGCTTGTATTGTGATGGCAAGTGGAATACTGCTTTGAATTATTCTTGTATCGATCAAATACTCTCTGCATGCTGTTAGGAGCATAACATAGCAAAAGAAATTATAACATCTATAGACATACAGCAATGAGAAGTATAGGTTAATAAAAAACAATGATTAAATATTCATGTTATGTTAGAATAAACTGTTTGTAATAAGCCCATACAATTTTTTTTTTTTTTTTTTGCATCAAGCCTGTAGGTTTATTAACATCCGGAAATTGCGTCTGAGATCGCAAATTACAATGAAAAATATAAGATAACGTAAAAGTCTAAATTTGTCAATGAGAATGCAAAAGTTACCATAAAGGCCATTTTAGTCAAAAAAAAGTTATCATAAAGGCTTCATTCTTGAAAAAAAAATAAAGTTTTTGTAACTGATAAGTGATTATATTTGATCTGGTGCTGAAATTTGTTATCCTTTGTTTACTTATCGCTTTTATTTTATTTTTTTAATTTGGAGAGGGCTTTTATTATCCCCCTTCCATACATATATATAACTACCCCCTAAAATTTTTTACAAGGAGTTTTTCTGTGCAAAAGCAGCAAACATAAACCTAATTTATAAAAATAAATCCTCTTTCTCAAACAAAATGAAAAAACAAATCAATTGAATCAGTCCAATTTTAAATCTGGCCCAATAAGGTTACAATCTTCTCGGTGTGCTAATACTTGAATAATTCGGCCGACTCCTGTCTTCTGTTATGTTACTCATTTCTTCCGCCGTCAAACCCTAATCTTCTTTTATTTTTCTCCGCCATTAACTTAACCAAACCAAACTCATCGATCACTTCCTCTACAAACCTCGATTAAGATTTTCTCTCAGAAAACATTCTTCTACTCTGTTCCCTCCATAAAATGAACAAAAAAACTACAGAGATTTGTCGAGTTTGCTGCTTTGTCCCTTGTTTGAAAAGATAAATGGTCATTGTTGAGGGTGAAGGGGGAAGTGTGATTTTGAGGTTGATAGCAGTTCTTACTAACACAATCTTCAAAGAGGTGTTTAACCGACTCGAGTTTTTACAACACATCAAGCATCGATTCACAAGACAGATCACTCTCTTCTGTAAATTATCTACTGTACGTACCTTGTTTTGTCTCTGTTCCCACGAAAAAAGTTGACTTCTTAAAGGAGCCTTGATTTTCCAAATGAGGTTCAGGTCAGTATGGGTAAAAATACCTTTGATAAGTGTCTTTTGTTGTGAATATGTTTTTTTATTCCATCTGCTTAATTAAATTGATTTGACAGTAATTTAACCATTCCTTCTCTTGCTTTTACAGACAAAAATTCTTTGAAGATTGAGGCATTGTCTTGCGGAGCCTGAACTGAGCCACGGTCCCTCTGCTGGATTCAGCATAAGAATATAAGGCTGCTAGCTAATGGCACATTATCTCTCTCCCCCAGTTACTGTACCATAAATTAAATTGGAGGATTTACCAACTTTCAACTCATACTCTATATTGTGATAATAAAAAGGTAATAGCTCTTTCAAATCTTCCCATAGGCTTCACCAATTACATTGATGTCACTTCTAGAGTTTGCCACCTTAAGCCTTTTGTTTTTGTGTGAAACTTCCAAAACTATTTAAATAACATAACATTTTTTAAGCATTGAAGATCTAACACTCTCAAACCTCCTATACATCTTTAGCCTATAGGCTTTGTTCCATGCCACTAAATTGTAGCCTTCGTCTTTGTCATCTTTCCAATGAAAATCCCTTCTAAATCTATCTATTTCATTTATTACCCATTAATGGACTTAAAAAATTGAAGATAAGTATATAGGTAATGATGACAACACAACATTTATGAGCATCACTCAGCCTCCAATGCTGAGAAGGGCACATTACGACCACTATAGTTTCTTACTGTATTTTTCAATCAAAGCTTTGTAATCCTCATTTGTGGTCTCTTATAATGCAGTGGATAGCCCAAGTATTTGAAGGACGACAGAGAATGAGGGCAATACAGTTCTAGCTCTAGCTCTTAGGGGTGCTCATTCGGTCGCTTCGGTTCAAACCAAACCGAATAAAATCAAACCGAACTAAACCGAACCGAATAAGATTTGAATCGGACCGAACTAAACTAAAACCAAATTTTGAACCGAACCGAATAAACCAGGTTTATTTGGTTAAATCGAATTAGAATGAACTATGAATAATTTTAAATCAAAATTAACAACTTTTAAACAAAATAATTATTATATTAATTAATAATAGTATATATTTAAGTTTGAAGTATCATAAATTAGCAAAATTAGCAACAGAAACTATTAATTCAGTCGGTTCAGTTTATTCAGCTTTCTACAACCCAAAATCGAACCAAACGGTTCAACCGAACAACTCAAATATTAAAACCGATCTGAACCGAATTGACAAAAGAACCAAACCGAATTAACCGAAACGGACCAATTCAGTTCGGTAACCGAATGAACCGAACCGGATGAATATCCCTACTAGCTCCTGCATACATTGAAATATATCGGTATGATTGAAAACTCTAGCTTTTCATATTAACGGTCAAACCTAAACCGTTTCCAAAAAATTAAGAAATTGAATCTCCTAACTTCGATTAGTTCTGATTTTATTAAGAAGAGAAAATCTCCATTACTATCCAACTGCTCTAAATTTCCTTTAAAATCTCATTTTCTCTATTGGTCTGAGGACCATACACACCAGTAATGCTTGTTAATGTACCATCCCGATTGCACTGATGTTCCACTCTAATTGAATGAGTTTTTCTGGCAGTGGACTGAATTTTAAAGAAATTTTTCTGGCAGTGGACTGAATTTTAAAGAAATTTTTACACTAGGCTAATACTATTCCTCCAGAAACCCCTTTTGACTCTAAATAGATGAAACCACATAAGTTACCTAATACGAATTAATTTACATTATAAATTTATGCTCTAGCTGTTTACCTTAATTATTTGCAGAATTTCAATTAGTTTGACCAGTGTATTTTTCAACTATAGTACTTATCGCTTTTATTACTTCGATTTAATTTAGATTATGTATTACATGCACTAGCTGGTTTACCTTAATTATTTGCGGAAATTCAATTTAGTTTAATCAGTATATTTTTGTCATAAATTTCTCTACTTAAAACAACCTCTAAGCTTGTATTAAGGAGATTCAAAGTGTCAAAAATTCAGACATAGGCTTTCAAATTTTTGCTAAGTGATCAAAACTGCTGAAGAGACCATCACCACCCTTTAGGAACTATAATATATAACCAGCTAAATGAGATCAAAATTATGACCTTATTTATTGTATAAAGTGTAATCCGCCAGAGAATAAAAAAATAGTCCTTATGCAGTCGTAAAGGAATTGATTTGATCATCTAAAGTGATCCTGAAGCTTCAAGGAATATAAAGGGCTAAATCTCAAATCATTCCTACTTATCAAAAAAAAGAAAAAATTTCAAATCACTCATATGATTTGAATAACTTGGTTCACATAATATTGAATGAATAGCCTTTAGACATTAAAAAATATTAATGGTGATGAAATTATATATATGCTCTATACTTGTGATGGAATAAAGAAACTAACAAAATTGAATAGCTTCTAGGAGTTTTACACTATTTAGTAATGATATAAAATTGTACCAAAGCATGATTAAACCCATATAGGCTACACATTGTGACAAATTATATATGTACAGTCAATTTGGTTTCATGTCCCAGCTTTAGAAGCCATTTTTCTAGCTTGATAATCTATGAGAAGTACACATGCATAGAAACTGACAAAAATTTGCATAGAATTATTAAGATAATACTAAGTATGTAAAACATTGAGATTACTTTAGGGTTAGGCTAAATATATGTAAAAGATTCATCCAGTAGTGCGATGCATTTATGAAAAATGTCATTTTGATATGGGCATCAATAATCTTGATGACACAAAAAGTTAATGTTGTTTATTTAAAAAAAAGGTTACTACCATCTATTCCAAACCAAGAAGATACCTTATCATATTCCGACCTGTTTTAATAATCACAATTAGAAATGTAATAGCAAGATTCTGAAAATTGTTGTAATCGATTTTTTCTCAAGATAGATGAGGCCATGCAATTGCAATGTATTTAAAAAAGATTACATCTTTGATCTCAGGTGGAAAATGCAAGACAAGAATGAATAGACCTAGGCTTAGAGCAAGTGTACTTAGTGAAACCTAATTTCTTTTTTTAATAGAAAACCTAATTTCTTAACAAAAGAAAGGGTAAATTGTGGAACTATGCAATACATGTAACCTGTGTTTCGTAGATGCATCAAAAATTCAAGTGTATCTTAGCGGATATCTCATACCTATATCAGATACCATATCGAATATTATGTCGGATGCCGATCCCTATATCATATACTCGGATGCTGTACCGGATATACCACGTGGTAAAATCATAATATTTTATTCAAAAATAATAACGAATACTTCAAAATACTTCTCGTATCTGCATCAGATACCTCTATTGTAAAACATATAATAACAAATATAAAATCAATAAAATAAGCTTAAAACATCTAATTATATAATTAATAATAACAAACAAATATTTTATATCAAGATATTTCTATAATAACAAATTTTTAGTATCTCGTACATCAAAATCAGATATCTAAATATATATATAATTATAAAATATAATTGATAAAATTATAAATAATATATAAAATCGTCGAATAGTATCCTAAGTATTTTCTAAAATTATTGTATCGCCGTATCATATCGGATATGATACTCGTATTCGTATCCATGCAAAATAGCTAGCATTATATCTTATTCATCAATTATTGATTCCTTAAACCTAAAATTTCACAACCAAATGAAATTTTCACTAGTACTGCTCATTTGATGATGTGGTGACACTATAAAATAAAGGAAATTTCAGGAAGAAATACACAACTTTCTTTAATTTATTAAATTAAACCATAAATGATAAATCTTGCTGTAGGTTTCGGCTGAAGGTACTACAAAAGGAATGGTCCATGAAGAAAAGCCATCTAATCTAGACTAATGAAAATCCAAGGCCATGTCTATCCGTATGAAAGACCTTTGAATGGATTCTTTCCCAATACAAGCTGGTACCGATTCAGTACTAGGTCATTAATGAAAAATCGTGCATTAGTTCTTTCAAAAGATAGAAAACTCCCAAGACCAAAGTCAGACAAATCGACATCAACAAGCAAGTGTCTAATCATCAAAAGAAGAAGAAAGAAACAAACAAACAAACAGATAGACATTTGGGACTAGAGGAAAAATTCTTCAAAGAAAAGAAGATATAAAGAGAGGATATAAGGAACCTGGAGCTGGAGAACTCGTAAAGCTTGCCACGTGGCGAGAAAACAACAAGACCCACCTCAGCATCGCAAAGCAGAGACAGCTCAAACGCCTTCTTGAGCAGCCCATTTCTTCTCTTTGAGAAAGTCACCTGACGGCTCGTCGGATTCTCAATCCTCTTCATTTCCGTCTTCCCCCTAACCATTTTCCTTCACTCACCCTAAACAATTCAAACAAGAAAAACCTAATCATAGAGAGTAAGAAGAAGAAAGAGCTTAGATCTCTTTCTAATTAGGAGCCAACAAAATGGGATCCTCTTTCCTCAAACGAGAGTAAGAACCTTGTTTGGAAGCGCTAAGGGCGATGACTTGGAAAAACAAAGGCCCGACTGCCCTTCCCCTCATTTGTTTGGTCGAGATGGAAAGGAAAAAAGAATAGTTTTCTGAGGAAAGCCATAGTTGAGGTTAAAAAATGGTGAAAAGGCCCCACACCGTGAAAGTGGAGGCAGTGTGAGGGAGAAGGTTTAATTGATCCTGATTGGGCTTAGGATACGAAAAAACTTATTACGTGGCAGGGGTGCATGAACGCAGCCAATTAGAATAAGCCACGTCAGGAAATCCATTAGGTGGCTTGTTTATGTTGGATTGGTCTATAATGGACAGTGTCTTCTTAAAATGTTTGGGATAAGGTAATGTACAGTTTAAAACTGAGCTTAAGAAAAAGACAGTTTATATTTTGTTTTGATTGAATAGAGAAAAAAAAAGACAGTTTAGAAAAGAATTTTGTATTTGTATTTTGATATAAACCACCCGCTCCATCCTCAGTCACAACTCAAAGGTGATTTTTAGTAATCTTCAGTGGTTACATTTGCCGTAGATTAGAGTTTGTATGTATAAAGTGACTTCAACAAATTAAAATTTATTTAAACTGATTTTTATTTTAATATAAGTTTATAACTGCTACATAGATTGCGTTTTTAGGATTTAAACTTAAGATCCATATTACGCGGTTCAATACGTTGTTCAATACGGCTCCGATACGTATCGGATATCTCATGTGGTTTATCTGATTATTTTACTAATAAAAAAATTTAGATACGTTGATATACCACATGATACTTTCCGGATACTCCTAAGATACAAATAGAATACTTCTGTCAGGATAATTCTAGGATATTTCCTATATTTGTTTTTAATCATTTTTTTTAATCAAACAGAACTCGCAGAGTTTCCAAATCTAAGAGGATGCTCCTTCCCTCTTTAAAAAAGTAGCCCCCAATTCGTTTTATTAACCAATTTTTGAGCAAAATCAATAAGAAAACTCTCTTCAGTGTGATACTAAAATTACTCAATAATCTTTCTAGGATTAGCAAGAATTGAGTAAATGTGTGTTTGTTTGTTGTTGGGTTGATTGATTGAAAGAGATCGGTTTGTTTAGTCTCGACGAATCGCTCTGAGTTTGTAAAGCGATCGTGGAGTCAAGTCTTATAAAATGTTATTTGGATTAATGAATCAAGGAGCCGAAAGGCATACCCGGAGAGTAGGCGCTCGTGAACGCAGCAAGGGCTGCTAGCGAGAACAGGTGGTTAAGGCTAATGTAACTACCTTGCCGAATTTCATCAGCAAATCTGGTGTTCGGTATCTTTATTTACTTTTCTTTATTTATCATTTTTTTAATTATCTAATTAATACAAACCATCCGCTTAAAAGTGAAAAACCTAAAAGTCGTAATAACCTTAAACTCAAATTCACACTTCCGCACATAATTATGTAAAACAATGTGTATTTTTTATCTATGGTGACGCTTCAGACGAATCGACTACATGTCTTTTATCCTGAGAAACTCGACGGCGAAAATTGGAATCTTTGAAAAAGATGCATGGTGAATGTGTTCGAGCTGCATAGTCTTTGCCAGGTAGTTGAAAATAATTTTACCATAGAATTTGTAAAACACAGTACCACAGTTTATACAGACTTGACCAAAACCAAAATCACTCTTGACAAATGACACAGAATTTAATACTCACAAATATGGTAAACAATTTATCGGTTATAAAGGATGGTTGTATTAATTCACATCAAATATGGCAAGCCCTTCTAAATCAATTTGAGAAAAATAGTTAAATGAAGAGGACCAAATTAATGGGACTCGAACAACAACTTGACTCTTTTCAGATGATCCACGGTGAATCCGTCGAGGATATGTATACTCGTATGTCATATATCCAAAACAGATTCACCGCTTTATGAGGGAGTCTAACAAATCCTCGACTTATAGGTAAATTGTTCATGGCAATGCCACAAAGCTGTGAAGCGCTTCGAGTTTCATTGGAGATGATGATGGCGACGTAAGAGATCGGGCCAGAAGACCTAATCAATTACTTCCGGAACTACGAAGCCCGACTCAAGCAAACAGATTCTCAATTGACAACCTTAGCCATGCCGGCAATCGACACGAATGATGAAGAGATGGTATTTCTTGTGAAACGGTTTTGTAATTTACGAGCTCGAGAGAAACGGTTTAACGACAATCGTCGACGCAACAACAAGAAGGCATTTGCTTCGAGTGCAACAAGATAGGACATACGATGGACAACCGTTACACGTTTTACCCCGAGCTTGTACCTTGGAATAAGAAAGAAGACGAACGACGAGAATAACAATATGATGATAGACATGAGAAAAAACGTGATGACAAAGCAAAGGATAAGAAGAAGAAGTTGAGGAGCTACTCGAGCGATTCCTCCAACTCCGGCGAATCGGAATCTGACTCCTACCCGAAAATGGCCAACAGTTCTTTCATGGTGCTTGACAATGTGAATGAAGTGTCTGAATGGGACATTCAAGAGATGTCCACAAACAAGGACGACTTCCACCTACTCCACCTCTGGCTGTATCCTCATTCGATGACGCATTATCTTCAGGCTCAGTCCATGACATGAGTCACGAGATATTTCTAGACCCTACTCTTGATTATATTTTAGAAGAAATAAAGTTCAAATAATTTAAATAATAATGTAGAACTTGGACCAAGGGATGATCTAGTATAAGAGTTGGATAGGCTTTGCCGCTTCGAGAATCTCTTGTCAGTACTCAAAAGATGTTAATCGATTCCGAGGCCTCGGTAGAGTCGTACAAGGCACAAATAAAAGAGTTTGGAAAAATGAAATTACATAATAACAACCGTGAATGTGAAAATTTAAGAATAGAAATAAATCATTTAAAAGTTGAACTTCAAAATTTAAAAATGGAAAATAACACCCTCAAGTCTGCTTGTGCCAGAAATATCACAAATAGATTTGATTTAGACAATATATTTATAGGGCAAAAACCAAATGAGAAATCTGGTTTAGGGTTTAAGAAGGAAATCGGTTCTAAACCCGTTTTTTCAAGACCTAAAGATCAAAAATAAAAAAGGGAGCTCAATCAACCTAAGAATAGTCGAGGAAGTGCATTCATGTACCGAGATTACTCCAATGATCAAAGTGTTAAAAGTCAAACATTTAAAAGTTTTAGCAATAATAATAATAAGTTTCACTATCTTCATGACTCTCGGCAAAGTCATGGGAATAACCTCAGTTTCACAACTGAACGATTTTATAAAAGAGGTCTAAATGATTATTTCTGTGAAATAGTTGACATAAATGTCCTTCGGAAGATTCAATCTAATGAATCGCAACATCGAGCTTCCAAATATTTCATTAAAATACATCAAAATCAATATTTTCAAAATCAAACAACTTTACAAAATCAAATATTTTTAGTGCCAAGTCGACCGATCCGAGATTAATGAAAGCCGAATTTTCATACCATTATAATTCTCAATTTGTGAAAAGTACTGATAAGACCTCGAGTCCTATTTTTAGTACGGATTCTCAATTTCTTTGGAATGCCCTTTGCGCAAAACAAATACTTCACCAAGTACATGTGGTTGGGAAAAGATAGAAATGTTGAACACTATTTCTCATTAAATGAGGAGAAATCGAAGTTCACCTAAACGCTTCAATTCCTCCCCAATTTAAATGAGCCATATTCTAAGTGGGAGTTGTGGTCAAGTTTTGCCTTGACAGATCTGACGTTTTAGTCGAGAAAGTCTTTGTTTCATATATA
Source organism: Juncus inflexus (assembly GCA_024447665.1). NCBI lineage: Eukaryota > Viridiplantae > Streptophyta > Magnoliopsida > Poales > Juncaceae > Juncus > Juncus inflexus. The sequence continues at coordinate 5,370,269 of JAJHPC010000006.1, forward strand.
GGAAATTTCGACAACTTGATGGGAATAATCAAGAGACATGGACTACGCAACTTGTGTCTTTTGTAAATCAAGGTCGATAATATTTTGCCAAGACACGAGCTCTTCTCATTCTATCCGACGCTTGGTCAAGGTCATGTTATTTGAGTTCTAAGCTTAAATTTCTTACATTTACTCATTTTATAATTTTCATTGTTTTGTATTTTCTCCTCAATTTGCTTTTAGAAACTATTACTTTTAAAATTTATTGGAAGATTATATGTATGTTTCAATAATATAAAAAGAATTTTTCAAAATATAAAACTTTGTCTTTATGAAAATTTGTTGTAAAAACATTTATTTGAACCTTTTTGCTAAACCCTAAATTGTATTACTATGTTTTAGTTACAAAATCATTTGTTGTGAAATATCTATTAATGGGTTATTGGACTCAGGGTAGGCATATATTTAGGGGGAGATTTGTTCTCTCTCATTTGATGATCTCTTTTGATTGTTTTCAAAAAGGGAAAAAGATATAAAATGCTGCATTTTAAGGAATAGTATTGAAAATCATCAAAAAAGAGAGATTGTTGTTCTCGGTTTGATAATGTTTAAAACTATTCCGTTATTACTAATTATTTCTGTGAGTTATGTTTGAGTCAGTCAGAAGAATCGCAAGCTCAAGAAGACGAAAACTGAATATAATTTTAACTCGGACGTAAAGGATGCAAGACGGTCTCTCCAGAAGTTTTAGAAGGCTTGTAGGCATGTGTGTTAGGTAGTTTTAGTATTTTGAGTATTTGGGTATTTCACTAAAGAGAATTTCCTATTATTCATTTTTAGCTGCAGTTCCGTTCTAATGCATATCCTGATAGACCCCTTGCACCTTCTTCCGTTCGACCGGAGTTTTAACTGCCCTAGCCATTACATCAAATCCTGCATTTTTGTTTCTTTTTTCATATTCCGTTTGAACAGAGTTTTTGGTCCGTTTGAACGGAACTCGTAGAGTTTCCAGATCTGAGGAGCTGCTCCTTCACTATTTAAAAGAGCATCCCCCAATTCATTTTTATTAACCATTTTTTGAGCAAAATTCATAAAAAAACTCTCTTTAGTATGCTACTAAAATTACTCAATAGTCTTTGTGAGATTGGCAAGAAATTGAGTGAATGTGTGTTTGTTTGTTGTTGGGTTGTTTGATTGAAAGAGGTCGGTTTGTTTAGTCTCGACGAATCGCAACGAATTTGTAAAGCGATCGTGGAGTCGAGTCTTATAAAACACTATTTTGATTAGTGAATCAAGGAGCCGAAAGGCATACCCAGAGAGTAGGCGCTCGTGAACGCAGCAAGGGCTGCTAGCGAGAACGGGTGATTAAGACTAACACAATCACCTTGTCGAACTTCGTCAAAAGATCTGGTGTTCGGTATCTTTATTTACTTTTTTTTATTTATCATTTCTTTAATTATCTAATTAATACAAACCATCCTCTTAAAAGTAAAAAATGTAAAAATCGTAATAACCTAAAAGTCAAATCCACACTTCCGCACGAAATTAGCCCTTAACCTCCCTATAGGCCGCAATTAAACAACACTCTCAAATAACTTTTAATGAAATATATTAATTATATATTCTAAATAATTATTTACGAAACTTTTATGTCTAATAATGAATCAATAATAATATGTTAGCTATATATTGTCAGATGCATATCTTTTTTTTTTATTGTTTAAAGAAGAAATTCAAGGTTTGTATTGATTATTGGGGTCCCTTGATTATTTGTTGTCAATTAAGTTTCAACTATTATATGCCTAAAAATTTAAATGATGTAGGTATGGAGAATGTCCTTCGCTACAACAAATTTGTCAGATAGTTTATCTAGTACAATTTTATTTGTCACAGGAGGCAATGAAGAAAAAATTCAGATGCAGATGCAAAAAGGAAGGCACGGTCCTAATGAGTGATGTTGGATGTTTTGAAGGAAACTAAACAACACATAATCAATAGTTAATTCAACACCATTTATTAGCGGAGCATGCTGTATAGAAAATTGCATGTTGTTTCTTTAGTTGCTAACCGAGCAGTTCGGGTCGAACTTAATTCATATCTTTATTTTATCATGTTAATGAAGTTTTGATATTTTGTCTATAATATTTAAAAAGTCAACTAAATTTGGACTTTGATAGTCCTTAACCAAGAAATAATAGACCTATTTGGTGTCCAAAATATCCCAGTATCATACACACTATTAGGTAGTAAGAATAAGAAAAAGGCTAGTTTGCCGCAAGAATGCCCCATCCATGAATTGATGTAGTCATCATATGTCAGAATCAAAAAAAAAAAAAATGCTCCACTTCCTAGAAAAGATGGTTTTCCCACTTGCCACATCATCAGTAAGTGATTTTTGATAAAATCGAGCCAACATAATTATATTCCTCAACGTATAATAGATATGATAAGAGCTCATTAATTAAAGTAAAGAGATACAATACTTCTTGATTGATTGTACTAAAGATCAACTTCTCAATATAGGGCATGAGATGATACACCTACTAGGAAAGAAAGAAAGAGTGTAACCAATTTTTGAAAAGCTAAGTGTCTCCTAACCACCTCTCATAGTCCTCATTTAAACTGACAATTTTGCTCATTTAACACATTTTCATTAAATAAAAACGTGGATTCCATTTATCAGCGACAATTTGTGCATCAAGGAGACGGAGAATTTGAGGTTGTGTATATGAGACCTCAATTATTTCCCTAAAAAAAAAAAATTAAAAACTTATTTCTTTTAATAAAGCAACAGTGAGAAAAATTCAAATTCTTATTTTCAAAAAATCTCCCTCTCTATATTAATGATGCTTGCCCAAGTTAATAAGGAAGATATAGTCAATAAATAAAATTATTTTCTTTATCAAATTTTTATTTCAAAATATTTCCCTCTCTTATTAAATTATTATTCTTCATAGTGGTAAGTAGTGTTTTAATTATTTTTCTTAGTAGTGTTTTAATTATTTTTCTTCTATAGTTGGAATTTCGGCTTTTCTATTTAATATTCCCAATTATAGTGGTAACTTCAGCTTATCACTAATAATATTACCTCTCTATTCATGGTCGATATATACTGGTAAGTAGAAAATATACTCATCAGATTTTCATTACCACATGTTATATGTATTGAAATCATAATGTTTTTATAAATAGAATTACCAGAAAATAACATAAACAATTTTTTTATACGTCAATAACATCCATATAAATTCTAGTATTATATCCATATCATTTGAAAAAAATAAAATACAATATTTTTTAGTTGAGTATTGTAAAGTGATAAGCAATGTCCATGGTAATGGAAATAGAAGTAATGTCCAAAATTCATTGGATTGCATATCACACAATACCTAGACTTATTTCCATATAAAAAAAATACTAATTACCATATTAGTTTTGCATTATTCATTTCCATGTAAATTGAAGAACATTCCATAACAACTTACATACTTACCAAAATAAACAATAATAATTAACCAACAAAGTGTTAATTAACATAAATAATTGCAAGTATTTGTCACGTCATATTAAGTTGTCAGATTATAGTCTTAGGAATTATAACATGTACTTCGGACCCCCACATGTCAGATTTATTTTATTTTATTTTTTTAATTATCATCTTTACAAGAATATTCAATGATTCTATTATACTAAAAATAACTATGACTCATATCAAATACATATTTTTAGTCGTAATGCTAAATTAGGCCAGAAATTTTTATATGAGCTTTGTAATTTTTTTTACATATATCAAATATTTAAGTTGCTGATAAGTGGCATATCAAAAATATATCAAAGAAACTAGAATAAATTTACATCCAAAATACCAATAATTAATTGCTGGTAAGCGACACATCCAAAATAAATTGCACTATCAATATACTATCTATTAAAAATTACATAATTTACTAATAATGAAAACTTTCATTATATGATTCCTGGATTTCCTGTAGAAAAAAGGAAAAACAGCCCAAATTAGTATCAAATCAAAAGTAAAAAAATATAATTAAATTATAATTGAATTAATTAGTTTCTTAATTTCATCAAGTAATACATGGTATTTGTTTATAAATAGTAATATATGTTAATTTTTCTACAATCATTCCCTCATTTCTTACTAAAAAAAGACCTTGTATACAATCAATTACCACTAAAGTTGTGTCCTAAAACCTTACCAATTAAAATAAATTCTCAAACATATGTTTTCCCCAAAATATCATTTTGATGGCAATCAAGAATTCTTGAAACATATTTTGCACAAAAAAAAGAAAAATAAAATCCAAACAAAATAAATACAAACATCATACCTAACTGAAGTCGGCCCGAAAGCCATTTTTTTGCAAATTATCGAAACACCAATAAATAGTATTTTCAATCATGACAGCAAATGAAATCCGGAAAAAAAATGAGGATGGGTGTAGATATATATGGGCCTCAATTTCCATAATTCCCCCCAAAATCTCCCTCCCAAATTTTTTTTTCAAAATTTGAAAGTTTAAATTACATTCATTTATTGGTAATTTGAAAGTCTACCTACTGTAGTTGGGTATTTTTGTTTGTTTGGACTGATGTAACTTCATCTAGACGCAGTAAGTCGAGTTTCCTAGTGCATCCAGCTGCGGTAAGTTGACTTTCGCTCAAAAACCCCGGCTTCCGACTTGCAGAAAGGGGAACAAAATGGCGGGAGAAAAACCGCGCGGCTGAGAAAGGCGGAAATGAAGAAACATGCTGAAAATCTAGCGCATCCTACCCCTGTAAAAATCAAGCAGCCCTCATTTTGTCCTACTGCTCCTCTTTTTCCTCTCCAGCCGCACAACACAAAGGTACCTTGATTTTTTTTCTTTCTTGAATGGACTTTTGAACTCTTTCTTTGACCAATTTCATGGATATTTTTACAAATTGATACATCTCCTTTTTCATCTCCTGTTGTCTTTTCCCTTCTCAATCAAATCTCTACTTCCTAATGACTAATCAGATTGCAAGCTCCAAGTCTTCAAAAGCCAGGGTCGTTTTAAGAGTGCCATTTTCTTCCTTTATGAATCAATTCAATCAGCGAATCCAATCAACAACCAAATTCATGTGTTTCCATCATTGATCAGAACCTGGCTGACAGTTCATTTCTGAGATCAATTTTCATGATATTGGCCCTCTTTTGGTCTCTTATACTTCATTTTAACTTCATTTTATTCAATTGATCTCTTTTTTCTATCTCAAAGGCTTAATTTTATTTATCAATTGCCAATTGATTCTTCAATTTACTTGATTTTCAGCCAAAATGAGTGTTAGAAATTAGATTAGGGATAAGTCTTAAATTAGATAGTAAAATATTGGAATTGGGTTTCTTTCAATAAATATTATTTATCAATTAAGATTTCACTTTATACAAATATTGATCTAACACTAATGGTTGAAACCAATAATGTGTGATTTATACAAATTTAACAATGTTAACCGACGAACAACGAGTAGCTGCTGTGAGTGCTATGATGGGAGATTTTGATGCTTTTGAAAAAAAAAACAAGGTGAAACGAGAATTTTTTTTTAAGTCCATAATAGACCGAAAGCATTCTATTAGAAATTCGTACATAATTCGGATAATACATGATTTTGATGTTGGGTGTATTGTCATGATCCGAATGAAAAGAATTGCTTTCTTCGGGTTGTGTGACATCATGAAGAGCAGGAAATTGATGTGGAACACATTGTATGTAACGGTTGAAGAACAAATGGTAATGTTTATACATGTCATAGCTCATAGCGTAAGAAATAGAGTTATTGCAAGAAATTTCATACGATCTATCGAGACAATGAGTCGGCATTTGTACCGACAATTGAAGAATGTCAAACAACAAATGATAGAGGGCCTATAACTTCTGATTCAAGAGATGAAACACGAGAATGGGTGACACTTAGGAATCATATTATGAATCAAATGTGGGAAAGGGATGGACGGTGACTGTTTTGTTCTAATTGTTGTATCTCTTTTTTTTGGTATTTTACTTTTTTGTATTGTGAAATCCTAATTCTGAATTAGTTTATTGTATTTGCGTGACTTCAAATTGTTGGACTTATGTTTTGGACTTCGGTATGAATAATATTTTGGATGATATTTGATGTATGGATGATAGTTAAGTTAATGTGGTTAATATGTTTTAATGGATAATATTTTGGATGATATTTGATGTATGGATGATAGTTGACTTAATAGTTAAATTAGATATATTTTAAACCTATTTCTTAGATATGATATTTTTCAAAAGGTGTTATTGAAAAAAAAAATAATAATAAAATAATACATATTTAATTATATATATCCACAATTTTAGGCAAAAACACATAAAGTCTCATATGTTATTTTATTTGATAACTAAATAATATAAGGGGCCGTTCGGCATGCGGAATTAGTAGAATGGAGCCGAATTATAAGATGGAGAAGTACAAAATTCTGGAATTAGTTAATTCCTTGATTTGTTTGGATGTTAGAAAAATAAAATGCCGTAAAATTTAATTCTTTATTTGGTTGCTTGAAAAATTCTGGAATTTTGTGTTGTGAATGTGAAATTTTGTGTTGTGAATGTGAAAGTAATTGTAAATATTTGAATAATTATTTGATTAAAATTAATGATTATAAAGTAATAATTAATAAAAATATAACTAATATTAATAAATAATAAAAATATAATAAAAACAAGACACTAAATCTTGCAAAATCAATAACCTTGCAAATTAAACTTCAAAATAGATGACAAAATATAAACAAAAACATGTTTTAATGTTAAAGTTATCCATCGACCAACAAAATGATAATATTAAAACCAAAATACATGTCAAATAATAAAATGTAAAATGCTTCTACATTCCACGAGCATCCCACATATCTTTCATAATTTGCTCCCTTTTTTCAACCCATTCTCTTGCATCATCTCTTCTCGCACCTCTTGACCTAGAGGACCGAAAAGTGGATGACGATGCAACCTCTTCCTCTATTGGCATAAATGTATCCAGATCCACATCAATAATATAGTTGTGAAGTATACAACAAGCGATAGCTATATCAACTTGCACTGACTCGGGAAAGAATGGCTTAGTGGTCAGAATTTTGAACCGGTTTTTTAATGCACCAAATGCTCGCTCAACCGTTGTGCGCAAAGACGAGTGCCTCAGATTAAAAAGCTCTTTGTCGGTTGTTGGAGGATTATTAGAGAATTCTTTCAAATGGTAACGCACGCCACGAAAAGGTGAAATAAATGCTGGTTGTGTTGAATATCCGGCATCGACCAAATAGTATTTTCCCTCGGGAACACAAATGCCATCCTCTCTTTCTATGGCATTATTGAGTACCAATGCATCATGTGCGGTACCTTCCCAACCGGCAAGCACATAGGTAAAATGCAAATTAAAATCAACCGCAGCAAGAATATTTTGTGTAGGAACATGTTTGCGGCCACGATATCGAGATGCTTCCTTACCAGAAACACTAATCGGGGTGTGAGTCCCATCAACCGCCCCAATGCAATTATTAAAGAAAGGGCTAAACCTAGGATTTGAGGTGATCACATTAGACGGTTCAGTGTTTGGTGGTTTCATGTATTCATCTCGCAACTCACCAATTGCGTAAAGAACATTTTTAAATCTCCGGCTAACGGTTTCAGTCGAACGGAGAAAATTAATTCTAATAACCCTACTCCTCACACTATGCCCCACTGCATGCAAAAATATAGCCACTTGTTCCTCCACCGTGACGTAATCGGAATCCTCCAACAACTTTCTTTCTCTAAACTTACAAATTGAAGAACAATTCTCTATTCATGCGAAGCATGTCTATACATGCAAAATATCGGATTCACATATTCTCTTAAGATATATGTTCCTTTCATGTATCCTTCTTGGTGATAACGATTTGGTTATTTTTCTTCCTTCTCGTCTAATAATCCAAGACGCAATAATAATCACAACAAAAGCAACATTACGTTCGTCTTCATCAAGATTCTCATCTTCATCGTGATTCTCCATTTTTTGTAATTACCTGTGCATGACGCAAAAGTAGCTAATTAAGCAGATGGAGAAACTTCATACTTTAAAAAGAGAGAAAAAATATACATCAAATTTGACCCTCCCAAAACTACTGATAAATTACTAATCATGCTTGTATCATTCTCACTTTTTGAGACGGAGGTTGTACCAATCAGTAATAAATATGATTGGTATAGGTTTTGATTTTTTATAGTTGAAAAATTAGCTTGACATGACTCATGATCCTTGGAAAAATTCGTAATAAATACAGTCCAATTTTAAATACTTTGCGTAGGTTAACTGAAAACCGAAAATTGTGCTAACTGTGCAAAATAGAGAAGTTCTATTAAATTGAATTGAATTGAATAAAAGATTAAACAGAGAGTTATTACTAAATTGTGCAAAATAGAGAATAAATTGAATAAAGAGTAAAAAAATATTGAAAATAAAGACTGAATAAAGATTTTTTATTAAATTGAATAAATCATTATTACTAAACTGTGCAAAATAAAGATTGAAGCTTTTCATCTCCATTGAGCTAATGATTAAGAAGATTAAGCTAAAATTGAAGAGATTGAGCTAAAAATTGATTATTCAGCTCAATTGTGAAGATTGAGCCACTTCACAACTCATAATCAGCACCATACTATTAGTAGTATGTCCTAGGCTAATATATTTGAGACCTAGATAAAACAAACATTGTGTTTATTTAGAGATATTTTATATAATAAATGCGTATTGGTTATTTTATTTCTATTACTAAAATGAAACTTGAATATGATATTCAGCTTTATATCATCAAAGTATGTGACTTTTATAGTAAAACTATAAAGTATTATGAATGATATTATAAACCGTCCCTGATTATTCATAGGATGTTTGTGAGACAAACATACTTTATGATAAGCTATAAATGGACATCAGTATGTTAGTTGATTGATGGTCACGTTTTACTGATCATGAATAAGAGTTATTAAGTCATTAACGTAACTATATGTTAGAGACCATATACTAGATTGACCCACCTTGAGAATACTACATGGTTCGTGTCATTAGTTATTCTCAGTAAAGAATGTATCTGTAATCCTTAGACTTGAGATTATCTCAGTTTCCTACATAATAAATTTTATACTTTAATATAGTCTAACATCGTCTTTAACCGGGCGATCATAAAGATTATAATTAGGTATATAATGAATTGTGCGGAGGAAAGAGTTTAATTAAGATAGGATTTGTTCATCTCATAAATTGAGAGAGATATCTTTAGGCCTCTTGATGATTTGATTGAAGAAACGCACGGCCGTGCTCAAGTGAATTAATAAGGAGTTATTAATGTCATTTCATGTTCAATCAAATTCGGTGTCAAGAAATATTTATCGACCAACATAAGGTTGACACATACCTTGCCTTATGGACGATATAGATATCGTGTAACAAAAGGATATAATGCATGACATAAATTAGGTTTGATCGAATCATCTATACTTGCTTAATTTGGGTAATCATGATGTCTTGCTAGAGGCCGCTCATGATTTATAATCCATTATGATTATTGCCAACATTAAGTAAACCTACATGGTCACACACAAAGAACAACTAATGAGACGTAAACAGAAAAATCATAACTTTAAGTTGTATGGAGAGCTACATAGTCAAGTGACATATCCAATCCTACATCTTATATGATAAGGTGTGTTTCATATATGGTTACATAGTTACCTTGCACATAGGATATGAAACTTATGGACTATATAGGCACAAGAGACACTACAAAATCAGATTAAGGGTATAATATTTTCGTCCATCTTTTTGTGAGAAAAAGAGGAGAGAAAAATCCGAAAATTATTCTTTTGTTATTTTCTGTGAGAGAAATGAAGAACGAATACTAGCATATATTGTTCTTTATCCGTTCAAAGGGGTTGTTCGTGTGGATACCGGTAGAGGACGAAGCGAAGTGCGGCGTCTTTGTGATTTGGGTTGAAACCGTGTTTTTTGTTTGGAGAATCAATTTATTTGGAGAATCGGTTTGTGAGACGACCGATTAGGCGAATCATTCAAAGGATCGGTTTGGAAACCGATTTGGATCGGGCAAAGAAAACCGTCAACCAAATTCGTTTTTGATCATCACGGATTAAGCGTAATCCGAAGGTACAAAGTTATGAACTTTTCTTTGATTTAATTGTAATTCACGGATCCTTCTTTTGGGTTTCGAATTCGATTTTGTTTCGTTTTTGTTTTTTCGCTGCATTATGAATGGTAGAAACCCAACAGTGGTATCAGAGCCAAGTGAATTCCAATTAAATTAAGACGGATAAACCATTTTCGAAATATTTCTTTTGATTTTGAGGCGTTGTTTCTCAAATTTTTTTGAATTTTGGTCATGAACGGTTGCAATTTCATGAAAGGGTGCGACTTCATGAAAGGGTGCATGTGATGTATCTTGATCATGAACGGTTGCGATTTCATGAAAGGATTCGACTTCATGAAAGGGTGCATGTGATGTATCTTGATCATGAACGGATGCGACTTCATGAAAGGATGCGACTTCATGAAATGGTGCATGTGATGTATCTTGATCATGAACGGTTGCGATTTCATGAAAGGATGCGACTTCATGAAAAGGTGCATGTGATGTATCTTGATCATGAAAGGTTGCGAATTCATGAAAGGATGCGACTTTATGAAAGGGTGCATGTGATGTATCTTGATCATGAAAGGTTGCGATTTCATGAAAGGATGTGACTTCATGAAATGGTGCATGTGATGTATCTTGATTATGAAAGGTTGCGACATGATTGAAAAGGTGCCTTGGGTATGTCATGAAGGGATACATGTGATGTATCATAACCTTCGGATGGGTGTCTAAATTTTATGAAAATGTGCGAAACTACGTATATGATACACTAAATAAATTTCGAAAAGATGTATTCAACACATCAAGTTTTTTTTAAAGAAATTTTGAGTTTCGGCACTATATAAAATAAAATTTCTTCGGGATCCCCGTTTTTCGGGGCCGCGCCCCGAACCCCGCACTCACGCATAGATTAATCGTAGACACCAAATTTCATATTCGTAACGCCTTATACATATTTTGTAAAATGGTTTAAAGTACAACATAATGCATATAACATGGCCTATTAGATATGTGTTGAATGATTGTGATTTGTGTGTGATGATGTGATGTGTGTAATATATGTATGTATGTAAAAACGGGCATGGTTCCGTTCTTGGTTGATGTGATGTAATTTATTTTGATGGTTAATTGTTACGGGCATGGTTCCGTTCATTTTATATATAAATAACTACCACGATCATACATATCATGGAGATGAAGGAGTTCACCATCCACTTCATACGCATCATGGAGATGATAGAGTTCACCATCCACCTCATACACATCATGGAGATGAAGGAGTTCACCGTCCACCTCATACACATCATGGAGATGAAGGAGTTCATCGATGCCTTGTGGTTCAATGTATCTTAGGAAATGATCTTAATGATTGGCTCATTTAGATCATCAAGGTCATGTTATATCATATCATATTTATTTTATCTGTGCATGTGATGTTCTGTGATGAAATACATGATAAAATAAAACAACAAAACAAAAGATTAAACATAACAATCCCTCATATAATATTGAATCATAGAAATGCCTCCCATGTATCTATACTTATTATCCCTTCGATCATGCAAAATTTGGGTATGCCAAAGCATAGTGAATTAGCATAATCTTAGGGTGATAAGAAGCGAGAAATGGTGATTCTCGATATTTAGACATGGTTAGATTCAACTGAACTATCAAGTCAGACTTGGGTTCGGGGCATATGATAGGATGCATACGCCGAGCATATGATGCTCATCATATGGATTACACGAGAGTTGTATGAGATACAATTGGAAACGTTCCTACCTAAATAATTAGGTTCTAGGCGATGAGCCAAAGCTCACTTGGAACTTGATGAAATATGGATCTTGGCCCACTATGAAATTTAAAGTTAAAATTTCCGAATTAATACATTTGAGGGTTATTGATTTGAATAAAATAGTGGGAGTTAAAATTATATTAAAATATCTCAAATCACATATTAATATAAACCTGCATTTAATTATGTGTAGAAAATAGCAACAAACAACACATCAACTTTAACATTGCGATCCGTCCTTGAGAAGGACAAGCTCAATGGGAAAAACTTCCTTGACTGGCATCGGAATTTGAGAATTGTTCTCAAACAAGAAAGGAAGAACTATGTCTTTGAGAGGCCCATTCCTAACCAGCCCGCTAATGATGCTGATCAAGAAGGGATAAACACTTATGCCAAGCATACAAGCGACTCTAATGATGTGACATGTCTCATGTTGGCCACCATGGATGACGATCTTCAAAAGCAGTTTGAAAATTTATAGGCATTTCCAATGTTGGCACAACTCAAGGAAATGTTCCAAGAGCAAGCTAGAAATGAGAGGTATAATGCACATTGTGCATTAGCAAGTTGTAAGATGGTTCCCAACTCCTCAGTGAGTGCTCAAATTCTGAAAATGAAAGGGTACCTTGATCAACTTGAGAAACTAGGGGCAAAGGTTGGCAATGAGATGGCTACCGATTTGATCCTTAGGTCTCTTCCTCCGAATTTCAAGCCATTTATAATGAACTATAATATGCATAACATGGACAAAAGTATCACCGAGTTGCACGGCATGCTGAAAAACTTCGAGGGGACTATGAAGACAAATATTGTCAACGATGTTCTCTTGATTCAGAAAGGCAAGGGTCAAAAGAGAAAATTCAAGGGCAAAGTCAAAGGAAAAGGTAAGGGCAAGATGTTGTCCGAACCTAAGAACAAGAAACCCAAGGAGGGTGTTTGTTTTTTCTGCAACAAACCAGACCATTGGAAAAGAAATTGCCAGGCATACTTAGAGGATCTAAAGAAGAAGAAGAAGAGTAGTGAGACTACTACTTCAGGTATTAATGTTATTGAAATTAATTTATCTACTTCTTCATCTTGGGTATTAGATACCGGATGCGGTACTCACATTTGTAATAATGTGCAGGGGCTGCAAAGGAGTAGAAGATTAGCGAAAGGTGAAGTGGACCTGCGGGTGGGAAATGGAGCAAGAGTTGCTGCATTAGCCGTGGGCATTTATTTATTATCTTTACCTTCTGGACTTGTAATAAATTTAAATAATTGCTACTATGTACCTGCTGTGAACAGGAATATTGTATCTGTGTCGAGATTGGTTTTGGATGGTTTTAAGTTTATTATTGAGAATAATAACTTTACCATAAGTAAAGAAAATATTTTCTATGCGAATGGTCAATTAGAAAATGGTCTTTATGTTTTAAATCTTGATCATGAACATTATAAGTCTATCTATAGCATTAATAGAAAGAGATTTAAATCTAATGATTTGAATCCGACATATTTCTGGCATTGTCGTTTAGGACACATAAATGAGAAACGCATTTCTAAACTCCACCAATATGGACTTTTAGACTCATTTGATTTAGAATCATTTGAGACGTGCGAATCTTGTTTATTAGGTAAGATGACAAAGGCTCCTTTCACAAAGAGAGGTGAGAGGGCAAGTGAGTTATTGGATCTCATACATACAGATGTATGCGGACCAATGAGCACACCCGACTAGAGGTGGTTTTCGATACTTCATTAATTTTACTGATGACTTAAGTAGATATGGATATGTTTACTTAATGAAACATAAATCCGAATCTTTTGAATTGTTCAAAATTTACAAAAGTGAAGTAGAAAACCAGCTAGGTAAGAAAATAAAAGCACTTCGATCAGATCGAGGTGGCGAATATTTAAGCCTAGAGTTTGACAATCATCTTAAAGATTGCGGAATAGTTTCACAACTTACTCCTCCTGGAACACCTCAATGGAATGGTGTCTCGGAAAGGAGAAACCGAACTTTACTAGATATGGTTCGGTCTATGATGAGTCAAACAGATCTTCTGATATCCTTTTGGGGTTATGCCATTGAGGCGCCGCGTTCATACTAAACAGAATTCCATCAAAAGCTGTTCAAAAGAGTCCATATGAGATATGGACTGGGAGGAGTCCCACATTGTCTTTTCTAAAGATGTGGGGTTGTGAAGCTTATGTGAAGCATCAAATTTCTGACAAGTTAACACCGAAATCTGATAAATGTTTATTTGTGGGATATCCTAAAGAAACTAAAGGATAGTACTTTTATAACCCATCCGAGAACAAAGTGTTTGTTGCTCGAAATGGTATCTTTTTGGAAAGAGAATTTATTTCTAAAGGAACTAGTGGGAATAAAGTATATCTTGAAGTAATTCAAGATCCACTAATTAGCAATGAACAACCATTGAAAGATCCACAAGTCTCTTCAAGAGTTGACGAGTCCGGTCTTGAAACACAAGTACTCCTCGTAGATCTGGTAGAGTTCGTCATGAGCCCGAGAGATATGGATTTCTCGTGACTGATGATAGAAATGTGGCTCTCATAGATGATGAACCCACATCTTACCAAGAAGCTATAAAGGATCCTGATTCTCATAAATGGTTAGAAGCCATGAAAACTGAGATGTAGTCCATGTACGATAATCAAGTTTGGAACCTAATTGATTCACCCTGAAGGTTCTAAGACCATTGGGTGTAAATGGGTTTTCAAAAAGAAAACTGACATGGACGGAAATGTGCATACCTATAAAGCAAGACTTGTTGCGAAAGGTTTCCGACAAACTCATGGTATAGACTATGACGAAACTTTCTCACCAGTTGTCATGCTTAAATCGATTAGAATTCTGCTTGCCATAGCTGCATATTATGTCTATGAGATATGGCAAATGTATGTCAAAACAGCTTTTCTTAATGGAAATTTACTCGAGGATGTGTATATGACACAACCTGAGGGTTTTGTTGATCCTAAGAATTCTGATAAGGTCTACAAATTGCAGCGATCCATTTACGGATTAAAGCAAGCATCTCGGAGTTGGAATCTTCGTTTTGATGAAGTAATCAAAGGTTTTGGTTTTATCAAAAATGAAGATGAACCTTGTGTTTACAAGAGGGTTAGTGGGAGCGCAATAGTTTTTCTAGTACTTTATGTATATGATATATTACTCATTAGAAATGACATTCCGACTTTAACAAATGTTAAGACATTTTTAGGAAAGTCTTTTGCAATGAAGGACCTAGGAGATGCCGCTTATATACTCGGCATTAAGATCTATAGAGATAAATCTAAAAGGCTCATAGGACTAAGTCAAAGTACCTATATTGACAAAGTGTTGACACGATTTCGAATTGATGATTCGAAAAGAGGTTTTATACCAATGTCACATGGCATAAAATTGAGTAAGACTCAACGTCCTGCTAATCAGGAAGAACGAAATCGCATGAATAAAATCCCGTATGCTTCGGCTATTGGATCTATCATGTATGCCATACTTTGTACTAGACCAGATGTATCATATGCATTAAGTGCAACTAGCAGATATCAATCTGATCCCGGTGAAAGTCACTGGACAACAGTCAAGAATATTCTGAAGTACTTGAGAAGAACTAACGATTCATTCTTGGTTTATGGAGGATTTGAAAGTGAGCTAGTTGTAACAGGTTATACGGACTCAAGCTTTCAAACCGGCAATGATGATTTTAGATCGCAATCTGGTTATGTGTTTTGTTTGAATGGAGGTGCAACAAGTTGGAAAAGTTCCAAACAGGACACTGTAGCGGATTCTACGACAGAAGCGGAGTACATAGCAGCTTCAAAAGCAGCTAAGGAAGCAATTTGGATGAAGAAGTTCATTGAAGAACTCGGTGTGGTTCCTAGTATAGCAAATCCTGTGGATCTTTATTGTGACAACAATGAGGCAATCGCGCAGGCAAAGGAACCAAGATCGCATCAGAGAACCAAACACATACTTCGACGTTTCCATTTGATCAGGGAGATCATTGCGAGAGGAGATATTAAAATATGCAGAGTTGATGGTGATGATAATGTTGCCGATCCGTTGACTAAACCACTTTCTCAAGCAAAGCATGAGGGTCATGCTAGGTCGATGGGTATTAGATACTTGTTAGATTCGGTCTAGTGCAAGTGGGAGATTGTTAGTAGTATGCCCTAGGCCAATATATTTGAGACCTAGATGTATGAATTATGTTAAACAAACATTGTGTTTATTTAGAGATATTTTATATAATAAATGCGTATTGATTATTCTTATTTTTATTACTAAAATGAACCTTGAATATGATATTCAGCTTTATATCATCAAAGTATGTGACTTTGATAGTAAAAGTATAAAATATTATGAATGATATTCTAAACCGTCCCTGATCATTCATAGGATGTTTGTGAGACAAACATACTTTATGATAAGCTATAAATGGACATCAGTATGTTAGTTGACTGATGGTCACGTTTTACTGATCATGAATAAGAGTTATTAAGTCATTAACGTAAGTATATGTTAGAGACCATATACTGGATTGACCCACCTTGAGAATACTACATGGTTCGTGTCATTAGTTATTCTCAGTAAAGAATGTATCTGTAATTCTTAGACTTGAGATTATCTCAGTTTCATACATGATAAATTTTATACTTTAATATAGTCTAACATCGTCTTTAACCGGGCGATCATAAAGATTATAATTAGGTATATAATGAATTGTGCGGAGGAAGGAGTTTAATTAAGATATGATTTGTTCCTCTCATAAATTGAGAGAGATATCTTTAGGCCTCTTGATGATTTGATTGAAGAAACGCACGGCCATGCTCAAGTGAATTAATAAGGAGTTATTAATGTCATTTCATGTTCAATCAAATTCGGTATCAAGAAATATTTATCGACCAACATAAGGTTGACACATACCATGCCTTATGGACGATATAGATATCGTGTAACAAAAGGATACAATGCATGACATAAATTAGTTCTGATCGAATCATCTATACTTGCTTAATTTGGGTAGTTATGATATCTTGCTAGAGGCCGCTCATGATTTATAATCCATTGTGATTATTGCCAATATTAAGTAAACCTACAGGGTCACACAAAAAGAACAACTAATGAGACGTACACAGAAAAATCATAACTTATGTGATAAGTTGTATGGAGAGCTACATAGTCAAGTGACACATCCAATCCTACATCTTATATGATAAGGTGTGTTGTATATATGGTTACATAGTTACCATGCACATAGGATATGAAACTTATGGACTATATAGGCACAAGAGACACCCCAAAATCAGATTAAGGGTATAATATTTTCGTCCATCTATTTGTGAGAAAAAGAGGAGAGAAAAATCCGAAAATTATTCTTTTGTTATTTTCTGTGAGAGAAATGAAGAACGAATACTAGCATATATCGTTCTTTATCCGTTCAAAGGGGTTGTTCGTGTGGATACCGGTAGAGGACGAAGCGAAGTGCGGCGTCTTTGTGATTTGGGTTGAAACCGTGATTTTTGTTTGGAGAATCGGTTTATTTGGAGAATCGGTTTGTGAGACGACCGATTAGGCGAATCATTCAAAGGATCGGTTTGGAAACCGGTTTGGATCGGGCAAAGAAAACTGTCAACCAAATTCGTTTTTGATCATCACGGATTAAGTGTAATCCGAAAGTACAAAGTTATGAACTTTTCTTTGATTTAATTGTAATTCACGGATCCTTCTTTTGGGTTTCGAATTTGATTTTGTTTCGTTTTTGTTTTTCCGCTGCATTATGAATGGTAGAAACCCAACACATACAAAGAGAGAGAAAGAGGAGGGGGGGGGAGTCCACGTCATACCTCTGTTTAATGAATAATGAGAGAGAGCTGAGAGAAGTCCACGCCAAGAACCTGTGGAGAGAGCCTCAATGATGCTTGAGCGAGAAGAGGGAGGAGAGGCTGCTGCGAAATTAGTAGAGGAGAGAGGCCCAATGGTGCTTGAGCGGGAGTTTTAGCGCCTTAGTTTTATCCGCATTTTGACGTTCTGACTTTTTGGCGAATTACGTTTTGCGGATATTACATGAAAAAAAAATATTCCGGTAAAATATAATTCTAATTCTTAAAAGTTTACCAAACAGGAAATTTGTGTTTTGCAGAATTTTAAAATGCAAGTTCCGCTTCAAATCCACTACTCCAAACCGCCCCTAACAGAATTACATCTTCTAATTGCATCAATCCAAATATAGAAACGGTAACCAGTCATCCAAACGGCCCAGTATGATTAGACATTTGGAAATGATTTGGTTTGACAACATAGTACAATACTTGTAATTTCAACATCTTAAAAAGGAATGATTGCATCCGTGCTCACTTGCCAGTATGGTTTGCATGATTTGACAGACAAAATGAAAAAAAAAAAGAAAAAAATAAACTGGAAACCACATTACTGGAAATATCACTAGTATTTACTGACGTATCAATGACAACATCAAGGAGGGATGGGGGCATATTTGTGTCTTAGCAGAAAGACCCTATTGGAAGCAAGTTGTGAATCATATGAAAGTTACTATTATTTATTATATTTTGCTTAAAATTGTAAGCAATTGAATGAATGACTTGAAGAAGTCAGCCGGCTGGGTCCCACTTTGTATGAGGGTTACAAACGATCCTCCTCATTTTTCAGATTGTGCAACTTTTTATGACAAGTATCTGTGCTCCATCCCACTGACGCTGGGCTCCAGTTTAAGAACAATAATATAAAGTTTTGTTTATAATAGGACGATTTTAAGTATAAGGGTATTAGTGTATAATGTTATAATAATTTTTTTTAATCTTTGTATTTGTATATATTTGAATTTGAATTTCATATCGTCAAAAAAATTTAAATTCATACTCACAATCAAGAGATTTAAATACTTGCTATATAATGCTAAATATATTTGTTGCGATTCAAATTTAAAATTTCTCCCCAAAATTTTAAATTTAAGGATGTTTAATCAATTAAGCTAGCAAGTCCTCGAGCTTATATTCAAAAAAAAATTAAAAAATTAAACTAGCAAATTTTGGCAGATCTCATCAAATTTATTTATAAAATTAATCAGTGGCAAAAAGAATTTCGATTCACCTCAATATTTGAGGCCAAGATTCGTTATTGTTGCCAACATTCTTTTTGATAATATTAATATATTTAATATTCATTAAGCAATATATCCATCAAAATTCAGGAAGCTTAATGTACATAATAAACTCTATATGTAACTAGAGAGGATCTCGCTCCGCTTCGGTTTTATCTGAACTTCTTTTATTGATTCATTTTGCATGATAACTGGATTTTTTTGCTTTATAGATCAAAATTTAATAATAAATACATATTAAAAATAATAAATACATATTAATAATAAATACATAATAAATAAATTGGTATATAGTTGACAAAATTTTTGCATTTACAGAAGTGATAAAAAATCTATTTCGCTCTTATTTATGGCCCCAAATTGGTACTTCTATTTTTTAATTTTTTATGTGCGGTTTTTCTGAAATTTTTAATTTCGAAAGTGATCCAATATATTTAAACTCCCTAATTATCAAATATTCAAATATAAAAAAATAATTAACACTTTGGTGTACTTTTGTTGCAGTCTTTAATAGAAAAATGTGTTGAAATTCGGATTGGAGCAGGGAAAGAGCAGCCCACAAATAACGAAAAATAGACTATTTCGTTGCCAACGCAATTTCTTTCAATCTCAATCAACATAATGATACTATAATAGAAAAAATTCTAACTTAAAATTGATTTTCTCCAATTCTTACTTTCAATTTGAAGTAATTTGTTGATTTATTTACTTTAATGGTGCAACTTCCTTATCTTATTATAATACTCGAAAATTAACTTAAAGAAAAATTGAAGGAAAATATCATCTATGCCTTCTGAAATATGAAAAAAGATGTTTATATGAGTGCATTTTCTTTGTGGAGAGTTTTACGTGCAGCCTTCTTCTCAGTCTTTCAATCTATGGACATGTATATCTTATGAAGGACTGGAACGAAGTTGCATATGCAACTCGTCATAGGAGAAACCCGTTCATATTATACACCCTTAGAGATAATTAAAACATTATTGTTCCTTTGAAAATTTTCTCATTTTGCTATTGTATAACTATAATTCATCAAATCAAGGAAAACCCAAAATGCTCCATTTTTTTCTATTTTTTCAATTAATTGTTTTTGAATACTAATGTCGATTAATTAATATCCAAAAATTAAATGATTAAAAATAAATAACCTCGCAATTATTTTCTTATTATTATGTTATTATTATAATATAATTTTAGTCTAATTATGTATAATAATAATATAATATGATGCTATCACACTATAAACAAACAATCATGGGTAAAATCTTTACGATAATAAAAAAGGTTAAGCCATATTTGAGTTAATTTTCAAAATTTATTCTTAACATATAAAATTTAGTCATAAAATATTAGTACTTTAAAAAAGAAATACATAACATTATTACTAAATAAACATAAACAATCTTACGATACCAACAAAATAACATATCTTAGTTAATTTATGGTTGCATTGATTTTGATTATACTCCTTGAAACAAAATATTTATTAAATTATTTTTCCAAAATTGCTTATAATTAAATTATTAAAAAATGATGTAACATAATAATAAATAAATGTAAATTAATTGATGCAAAATATAAAGTAAAAATTATATTTTCTTTATAAATATGATAACAAATATGAGATGAAATAAAATTTGCTCATTTACATTTTTTATAATGTCCATTACAATGTATAGTTTATATATTATTTTGTAAGAGTAATATGATAATTTTATATCTTGCAATACATGATACTTCTAAATCTTGCATGGATAAAATCATCCTTAAAGAAATTATGTTGTGATATGCAAGTTTTATTATGTTTCTTATATGTTATTACTAAATATAAAATTTTACACAGTTTTCAAGAATTTTTGCCCAGGTGCCCACTATATTTTGGTTCCTGAATAATTTTTGGCAAACCAATTATAAAAAAAATGGTAAAAAATCTCTATATTGTGCTTAAATTGCAAAAAAACTCCTGTATTATTGCTACAATTGCAAAAAATCATACCGTTAAATTAAAATTAACACTGTAAGTCTTAGTAGTTTAATCAATTAAAAATATTTTAAAAAAATTAAATAACGTGTTTGTTGGAGAAAATTATTTTTCTAAAAAATTATTTTCAATACACTATTCTTAAAAAAGCTTTCATAAAAGAAGATTTGAATTTTTTTTCATAAAAATACTTTGTAGAATAATTTTAATAAAAATAATTTTCAAAATATATTTTTTCCTAAAAAAATTTCAAATATTTTTCTTGGGAGAATATTTCTTTAAGCAATTTAGAAGAGTACGCATGTCAACATTCTCCCAAATCATAAGCTTTATATATTATATGGAATATGATGGTCTTACTATTAGTATTAGTACTTTTAAAAAATGAACTTGATAGAGCACAACGGTACGACTGTTCACGATGGATCCAATAACAGTATATATAATTTATTTTATAATAATAATAATAGTATATACATAACTATATATATAATTAATTTTCTAATAACAGTATATACATAAAAAGTGAAAATAGTTTATAAAATGGGAAAAACAATATGTAAAAGTAAAAAAATAAAAAATACTTAAAGTATAAACAAGAGTATATAAAAATGAGAAAACAGTATATAAAATGAAAAAATAGTATATTTATAGTGCTTCGTGCTACAGTATCATCATATTTTGCACATTTCTCTAAAAAAATATATTGTTTGTGCTTCTCGAGATGTTAATTTGATAAAATCAAATGAGCAGAGAAAAAACATTGAATTATGTAAATATTTCTTTTATCTTTTTGTATTAAAACGAATAGCCCCATTCAACAATTCTAATGGCCCACAAATAACTTTATTTGATCGAGTAGTGTGGCATATGATTAATTTGTTTTGATAGGAAAGGCAAATAGCCTATCAAGATTTTATGAAAAAGTTTTGTCTATACTAAGTACAGTCATATTTGAAAAAGTTCTGTATACATCTTTTTATATAGAGACATTTGTATACACAAAGGGCAAGTTTGATTTGGTGGATGGTGTGGGATTGTATTTATAAATACAGTACTTTGTAGCAAAATCCCATGTTTGATTTATCTAGATCCAGGATTTGAGGGAAGGGAGCCCTGTATTTTGTCATCCCGTCAACATGAGCGGATTACAGAATACACGGACCCGTGACTATCACCAAAATACACGGACCCGCCAACTCTTTCCCCTCCCGCCCATTTGCTTCCCCACTTTCTCAATCGATCCGCCATTTCCTCTTTTTTTCTCACTCGCCATACTTCTCCTCTTCTCCTCCTCTCGCCAAAACAGGTTACAGCCAATCGAAACAGCTCGCTGAAGATTCGCCGCTGATAGAAAGAAACTCTCACTCGCCGCTACAAAAAGAAGCCTCCATCTCCACTCGATTTACAGTCCAAACAGCAGGTACTGACTCTTTCTTTCCTTTATTTTTTCTGATTGGTTTGTATGCTCTTACTAATTTGGACTTTGTATTATTGGTTGGTTTTGTGTTATTGGTTGGTTTATTTGGATAAATCCACTGGATTTTTTATATTAGATCGATTTGAAGTTTTATGGTCTGATTCGTGAATTGACCTTTGAATTTGGGTTGCTGCAGCATTTATTATTGTTTGAATTTTGTGTTTTTTTATACTTTGTTTTTATTAGTGTTTGAATTTTGTAGGCTCTTTCTTTTATTGTTTCGATTGGGTTCGATTTGAGAGTTTTGATTTGATGAATTCGATTATCATTGTTATTGAAGGATTATTAATTGACAATTATTTGCTTGTTTATTTATCTTTTTGTTTGAGATAAATGTACTGATTTTAGGTTTCTGATCTCCAGGTTTTAAGGACATTTTTATCCTGATTTGTTTATAAAATATTAAATAATCTTAATTTGACATATTTGCCTTGTCTTAATACTCATTGTTCTTATTTGAAGATTTATTTTCTTATAATCATAATAATAAAATACAAGCATTATTTCAAGTTTGAAGGTTTTAGGAGGCCTAATAGTGTTTTTGCTCATAATTGTCTTGAGATTGAGTCTGATTTAGATTTTTTTGTAGTCTCAATGGTTTGTATGGAGAATTTAAATTATGGCCAAGTTTCAGATTAGCTCTGTTTAAATTATGGCCAAGTTCAGCTCTTTGAGTTATATTTTTTTATAATTAGATTATTTTTTTGATGTTTATAGGTTCTCTTAAAATGCGGTTAAATCGAGTTGAGGAGCATGAACGGAAAGTTCAAAAAGTGGCGCATATTATAATGTTATTTACTTTCACTATATTTCGGCACTTACAGAAAATGAGAGAAGAAAGGGCAATTGCACGCATACTGCCGGAAGTAAGAATCGAACAAAGTGAGCAACGACGTGCATATCTTAGAAGAAATGTTTATGATTCGGATCTTGCACGTCTTGAATTATTTCGGATGAGGAGAGACTTATTTTTTGGTTTATGCACCAAGCTTAGCAATATGAACTTATTGCGTGATAGGCACAACGTGACGGTTGAAGAGCAAGTAGCCATGTTCTTACATACGATTGGTCATAATGTTAGAAATAGGATTATCAAGAAACATTTCATCCGTTCAGGTCATATCATTAGTCGGTATTTTAATGATGTTTTGTATGCGATTGGTGAATTAAGAAGTGAATACGTTAAACCGCCCAGCACTGAAACCTCTTATGTGATTCTAAATAATAGTAGGTATACACCGTATTTTGATAATTGTATTGGTGCTATTGATGGAACACATATCCACGCGAGACTTCTACGAGAAAGAGCTGGCGCTTTTATGGGTCGTAAATAGCACTAAACCCAAAATGTGTTGGCCGCTGTGGATTTTAATCTTCGCTTTACGTATGTCCTAGCTGGTTGGGAGGGTTCAGCTCATGATTCGACAGTACTTGCGTGTGCAATTGAATAAGGTAAATGGTATCCCAATACCGGAAGGAAAATTTTACTTGGCTGATGCTGGTTATGCTACACGTCGCGAATTTATCTCACCATTTCATGGGGTACGATATCATTTAAAAGAATTTTCTGACAAAGAACTATTAACCATAGACATTCATCTTTGCACACAACTGTCGAAAGAGCCTTTGGTGCGCTAAAAAATCGTTTTAAAATATTTACTTCAAGACCTTTCTTTCCATGGCCTACTCAAGTTGACATTGCCCTTGTGTGTTGCGTACTTCATAATTATATAATTTCTGGTGGCTTGGATAGTTTAGTGCCAACTGAAGATGAAATCACACTCGACCAAGATGAAGTCCAACAATCAGCCACTCGAGGGACAACAACAGAGAGAGAGCGTCGGCATGAGGCTCAAGAGTGGGTCGCGATTAGGGATAATATAATGAGACAAATGTGAGAAAATCATGGAATTCACTAAGATGTATTTTGGGATAATTGATGTTATGTAATTTGGTTTGTACCAATTTTATTTCGTACCAGTCTTTTGTATGTTGTACTAATTTTATTTCGTACTGATTTTTGTATTAAACAAGACTTGTATTTCGTGAGGTGAATTTTGTTATTGTCTTTTCCTCTTTATTAAACAAGACTTTTGTATCAAATTATGGTGTAAGTTTGTGTTCGGAAATCTATAGTTATGTACGGAACCTATGGATTTAACCCGTCCTAGGATCTACGTTAAGGGAATAAAAGTACGAGATTAACTATTAAAATTTATACTTCGGATCTTCCTAATCCGCGAGACGAAGAACGGATGTAGGTCTAAACTTTTTTGACTTGCAACCTTCTCCTTCCTAAAGCTCGCCTCGCGACTTCCTTGCTTCTCCTAGGGATGAAGATCGCTCGCTCGCAAGTTCTCAAGATAGAGAACATCTACTCGTATTCACGCGAACTTCAGACATATGGAATAACCGGACTTGGCTAGACAAGTCCGAAAATACTTTCCGAATATCTCTCAAAATTTTCTCTCTCTTTTCTGTGAAATAAATGGCCTCTAAGGCTTCTGAGTTATGTATAAAATAGAGAGACTCTGCCCTTCTATTTATACTAGAGAGAGAGGCGAACGATTGCTCAGTTACCATAACTAAAACCCTAATCTGTGCCTATTCCGTTGCCAGCGGAATAGGTATTTCCATAACGGAATACTTGGCAGCTAAGGTTATTATAGTTTCCATATATATTCCTTTGGGAACGGAACTATTCTGTTGCCAACGGAATGACACTGTTTTTGTTCAATCAATTATCCAATAATTGATTATTTCGTTCACTAATTTATACATCATATGTATAACTGTTTTGAGGCATATTCATCCCGTACGAATGGAGTTCATTGTGTGACCGTGTAGGTTCCATTTAACGCTGGCAACGATCTTCTAAAGATCGTAAGTCGTGAGTAACCTCTAGACTGATGTCATGACTACTCATGTTAAATGAAATGATCAACGATCATAAACCTATCTGAATAGACATTTGCTTATTCCTTTTGTTCTACGATATACGTCTTGATCACAAGGCACGGTAATATGTCATTCTTGAGTTTGATCAAAGTCTCTTTCCTGATCGAGAATTAGACTGAGTAAATACAAAATGATATTAACAACACATGTTAATCCATTTTGAGCATGGCCATGTATTTCCTTCAGTCCTACTTCATCAGGGGGCACAGAGATATCTCCCTCATGACGAGAGGAACAAATCCCATCTTGGTCACTCACATTCCTCGTCATGATTCGGTACATACCTAATGATGACCTTAATAATCATCCCGTTACGGATGACGTATGATCATATTAAAGTATGCAGTTCCACATACAGGAATCCATGGTGACCTCAGGTCGTAGGAACAAGCACACTATTCATATGAGAATCACTAATGACATATACCATGCATATTCTCATAGTGTGGTCAGTCCAGTACGTGTTCTCTAACACGTACCTATATTCGAGGCTTGACATCTCTATGTCCATGATCAACAGAACATGATCATCCAGCTTGTGAATATACTAGTGTGGATATATAGCTTCTTACCTGAAGTATGTCTATTTCTATAAACATCATACATATCACTAGGGACAGTTTAGAATGTCATTCGTTGGTTCACAGTTCTACTATCAGAATCACTTATTATGATGACGTGAACCTGAAGTGTTATTTTTTATTGATATAAGATTTACATTCACAGTCCATACACACAGATATATAAGAAACAACATTTATTGAATAAATAATAATGTCTTAATACATAATCAATTTCCTTGTACAAATACATTTGGCCTAGGACACTAATCCTACAGTTTGGTGTTATTTTTTTCTTTTCTTTTATAGTTATATTTCTCTCCTTTGTAATTTATGTTTTTTGTATAATTTTTATTTAATTTTGCTTGTGAACCCATTTTTTATTTTATAAGAAAATAATATTATTTATGCGGAATTTATTAATTATAATAAATTTAGTAATAACTACTAAGGAACTATCATAACTAACTTTGAAAATTCAAGATTTCATAAAAAGAAACAAACAACAAATTCAAAGATACATCATCTTTAAATCCATCTAATCAAACAAAATCTCTTGTATTTTCTAATACATGGATCTTCTCATCCATGTATTCTCATATCCATGTACCTTGAAGTACATCAAATCAAACATGCCCAAATTAGGGCGATATTTACAAAGTTTTTGTATACACCAAATAGAAGGAAGAAAAGTAGGAGAAAAAAAGGAGGAAAATTCCATGAATTTATTCTACAGTGCATGGCTCCATATTTTTAAGGGCGTAATTGGACTGAACTATCATATTATATTACTAACGAATTTATGTGGGACCACCATATTATTCAGGAATTTATGCAAAGAAAAGAGTATCACAGGCTTAGTTGATTTTTTTACTGTACATAACGCTAAAATGGTTCGATGAATGATAAAAATCTTCCATGTATAATAATTTTACACAATCAATCAATGCTTAATTATCACTAATTAATTACTTAAAGAACGTGTCTCTACGTCTCTTGGGCCATCCAATGTGCAATTCTGTCTCTAGTTCCATGTTTTCATCTTCTATTTGGATCGGTACCATTTCTTTTCTTATCGGTACGATGTCTTCCATAACCACAGATTGTTTCTTACTTTGTGCCTTTCAGTAGTAATTAAATTATTAAAAATAACGTTTAATTAGACTGACATAGTTAAAAATGTTAAAATTCCACCTTGAAATATTACAATAAAAAACACGACATATCAAGTGATGGTTCATACTTCATATTTTTATTTTGTTTGATTTGTTTTCTTTTCTTTAGATATTTATTTATTTTGATTAAAAAAAATTACTAATCATTCATTCATTTATTTATTTTGGTGAAATCTCTTATTTATTCATGTATTTATTTAGTTACGAATACAAAGCACTAAAAATTTCACAAAATGAGAGTATACCTGTTGTTCCACTAACTTTTCGAGTAATTCAGCATTTTTGCTCAAAAGAAGCGTTTCCTACAAATAAATGCCAAAACTCATAAATTAGTGAAAATCGGTATTTCTTTCTGAAATATGAACATCAGTATTTAATTAATAGAAGGATTTCACCAAGGACTTGGTTACTTTTTCTATATGCTTTGTGATCTTCTCTTCGAGCAATTGTGTATGGTCTTCCATATGTTTGATCTAATTTTCAGTTTCCCAAAATAATGTGTCCATTGTAAATATATATGTCACATTTCATATAATTAAAAATTTTAAACATATATAATATATATGTAGCACCTTTTGTCCTCTCAATTTTCGTAAGCTTTGTTCAAGTTTCTCCTCAATTTCTTGGAGTTCTTCAACAGAACATGATTCCAAATTCTCGCCCAACAATTTTCTACAATATAAAAAAATTTGGTTTAAAGAAAGCAAATAAAATATATTTTTTCATATTCTTGGTGAAAAAAAGGATATTAAAGGATTACTTTTTAGAGGCATCAAGAAGTTCCATCTTTTTTCTCAGGTTTTCAACTTCAATTTTTGCTTGCTGCAAAATAACTTGCCCAACATTACTAACGCGAATTCGTTATCAGGTTATTTCTTTAACTAATTACAGATTAGGTCAAGCATAATCGACATTTTATACTTCAATAGTAAGTAGACGATTTTGCTAAATGTATTTATTAACCTTGGAAACAAGAAATGAAGCCAACACTAAACCCTAATTTTACCTTTTAACTTCAAGATACTTCAAAAATATTTAAAGAGCTATTTTGTTGTTTCGTTTAACTCCATAATACATTTCAAAATCATAATTTTGTCTAGAAAATATTTTTTTTTTCAACGGTTAGAAATTATATATAAGTCTGAAATAATATAGTAGTCCATTAAATATATTTTTTTTCAACAGTAAGAAAGGATCCACCTGTATATTGAGATCTATGTTTTTATTGTGATGGCTAGTGGGTGGCTGCTTTGAATTATTCTTGTAGCGTTCAAATACTCCTTGCATGCTAAAGACAGGAAAATATAGCAAATAAATTAGAATATGCTTTTCCTACAAAGAAAAGTATAGGTCAGTCAAAAAACACGATGATAAATATTCATCTATCTCAAAATCCATGGAATGAAAACTCAAAATCAATGGATCTATCTCAACTAATTTTTTTTAAAGAAGCTTGAATTTTGTTCAGTTCCTGTAGGAAAGAACATGAACTTTCTTTCATTGGTTCAATTTTAACAAGGAAATGTAAGTACTTAGAAGGTGGATTCAACAAAAAATAGTGCTGTGCTTTTTGTTTCTTTTTTTTTTTTGGAAGGAATTGTTTTCTTCTTTTTTTTTTTTTTGTGTTTTATAGTACTTTTACAGAGATTCTATTAGAGCATGTTTACTAGTACTTTGACCAAATTGCACTATAATGCTAAATTTGATGGGATTAATAAAAGAAACATACTTAACTTTTCTCTAATATTATCTGTAAGATTTTAGTGGTTAGTCAAGAATTTATAAAATTGAACACAAACAAATAAACATCTGATACATTGAGCTTAAGCTTTGTTTCTTATTTAATGATATTCCAAGCAAGCGACCTAGTAAATTCAAAATAAAAAAGATTAAGCAAATTTGTAGAAGACATTATGGCCTTATTTCTTTTACAAACTACCCATTAAATGTGATCAAGATAATAAATTAGTTTAGTGTTAACTTATTTATGCGCTCTTTACAGGATTTGAGCCATGAATGCTTCAAGAAAGGTGAAAGCTAAACCTCATTATCACCCCTCGTATGATTGAAAAAGTTTGGTTCAGAAAATACTGTTTAGTTAATTTTCAAATAATTTAAATTATAAATGTGATGAAATTATATATTCCAATTTTTTGATGAGAATTAAAGAAAGTACCAAATTCTGCAAAGCTTCTAGAGGTATTTAAACTATTTAGTAATAATATGATATTGTAGGAAAAGCATGATTAAAACCTATATAGGCTAAAAATTAGGGCAAATTATATGGCGAGTCAATTTTCTTGTCCCCAAAAGCCAGTTTTACAAGCAATAGAGCTTTTGGTTATTTATGGTGAGTAGAGATGACCTCAATTTGCATAAAATTAGAGATCAAAACTAAGTACGCAATTCATTAAGACTACTTATTAGGGTTATGCTCAATATAGGTAAAGATTATTCTGTAATGCAGATCATTTAAGAAAAATTTGATTTTGATAAGGGCAATAAAATCCTGATGACAACAGCAAAATTTCTGGACATTAAAACTGTAGTTATCAGCTTGTCATATATGGACTTAAATACATTCCGATTAATAACACTACAACCAAAAATGCTTTTCTACATGGTTCCATATACACGATAATGAAACTATGTATATGAAAAGAAAATTGTTTGCTTTTATACATGGTTTCAAAACCGCTTCAAAATTACAATAGATTTAATGAAAGGTCTGTTAATTGGAAGATTTTGATAACACCGTTTGTTTTGAAACAATGGCAATAACATATGAAATCACGGTTTATCTAGAAACCGTAATAACCAAACTATGGTTTAGTTGGAAACCGGGATAACAAAAGTCGGCTAAACCAACTAAGTTCTAGAATTTTCAGTAAGCTCAAGAATTTTCAGTCAGATCCCTCCGCCACTCTCCGGAGATCTCCCCTTCCCTCTGCACGATTCAAACCCTAACCCTAATTCCCCGCCTTCGCCGGAGTCTTCTCCGTCTATCTCGTCGGAATCATCTCCATCAAGCTCTTCTTCCTGCTACCGGTCTAGATTGCTCATCAGGCAGATCAGGCGGTGTGTTGAGGCCGGCGATATTGACGCCGCACTGGATCAGTTGCGTGCGCATGTGCCAGTCGTGCTGGATGATCATCGCGTGCTATTCCATCTCCAGAAACAGGTATTTTGGTGATTGGTTGATGGTTTGGTTATCGGATTTTGTTGATTTGTGATCTGATTTTGAGATTTTTGTTAGAAATTCGTCGAGCTTTTGAGGAGAGGGATTGAAGAGGATCGCAAGCTGGCTATTCAGTGCTTGCGCAAATCTCTCGCTCCTTGTGCTCTTGATGCTTATCTAGTAAGTTAATTATTATTATCATTACAGTTTACGTTTAGTAATTTTAGTACTAATTAAGAACTGAAAAAGGTAATTAATTTACAAAAGTGTGATTAAACTGGTATGATTCTGTTTAAACATTAAAAAAAGAGAAAATTCATATTTTAAGGAAGCTTATGATTAATTTTCATATCTCCCTATGCTAGTGGCTATAATTAAACTGAAATTGAAAGTGAAATGTTTGATTTTCATGCTATAATGCATTCATCATTAATACTGACAAGGATGAAATGTTTTTTCTTATCATTTTCACAATACAAACTTTTTAGTTTTTTTTTTGTCTGGATTGCATTTTGATTTTTTAATTTATTTTTATATTATGATAAATTTAGGTATAATTTAAACAATGATTTCGCATCCAAATATTATGAGAAAGGTAATCTTACTTCTATCTATGTATTTTTTTTCAACTAAAATTATATTATGTAAGTATAATTACAAAAAAGTATGACTTTTTATATTTTTGTAATATATATTGCAGTTGACCCACTGAAATATTGCATTTTTAAGAGATTCATATAATTCTGTTGATTTATCAAATATTGTATATAAGGTAATTTTACAATTTTCCATTTTTTATTCTTTTTATATGCTAGCTTAAAAGTTAAAAATTCTGATTTATTATTTCTTTTTTTGCGGAAACTTAAATTGGTAATTAAATGAAACAAGTCTAAATATTTGGGTGATTGATTTCTTATTTTTTAATTATTTTGGTGTTTGATTTCTTATTTTTTAATTAATTTGGAAGTTGATAAATCAAAGCTCATGGAATTATGCCCACTTCTAAATCTGAATTTAGCAAAGTAAGCAATCATTTATTTCGTATTTTTTTAATGTGAAAAATTTCATGTAAAAATCACACATAAACCCTATGAAATTTCATGTGAAAATTACACAATCTATTTTTATTTATTAATTTATTTATTGTGTACTTTTATTTCTTTTTCGTTGTTAGATACCGACACAAATTGAGAAGAAAGCTTATGATGAATGAAAATCAAATGTTCGTTCATCCAAAAACAAAAATAAAACAAGTTTATTTATTTATTTATTGGAATGATCTTTTTTCTATAAATCAATGAATACTCATATCACTTTTTTCTAAAATAAAACAATTTTGTTCTTATTATTGATTTTTATTTTGGACAGTACTGGGAAGAAAAAAAATTCAAACCATGCTCAATTTTGAGAAGAAATCTCCATACTCGGCTTTTCTATGAGATTAGAAAATTTTATGTATGATATTCGATATTTGAAGGAATGTTGTATATTTTTATTTTGTGGACTATTTTTTATTTACTATAACATTTTTGGTATAATATAATCTAATTATTCTTTATTTTGACGATAAAAAAGCTTAATTATAGTGTGAATATGAATTTGATTATTAGTATTAAAGATTTTAAATATACAGTATGCAATAAACACAGTTTTGACCGTGTATAAAGAACCGTGTAACGTTTACACACACTTTTGAAACCGTGAGTATAAACGCTTACCACGGATGGAGATGTCACGGTTCTACCACGGTTTTGACACCGTGAGAAGACGCAATTTACCATGGTTTACACCATGCATACGAGCAAAATAAACCGTGTAATCGAGTGATTTTTGACGTAGTGTTAGTAATCAAAACTGGAAATGTAATAGCAAACTCTCATCTGTAGTCTAAAGTAAGAAATGCAAGACAAGATGAATGGAAAACGGGAACAAGGTTATATAAACTACTATTATAGAGTATAGATGAACATCTTTTCTGGCCTTTTAGGTAATTAGTGAAACCTAATTTCTTCAAAGGAAAGGAAAGCTTAATTTGTTCAACTAGGCAGTACTAGTACTATATATCTTTAATCCTAATGCATCAATTATTTCTTCGAGAAATTATTGTTTTAATGCATCAAATATTAAGTACCCATAAAAATTAATTTATGTGATACCTAAAAAACATTTTTCAAACCATTAATCTAGCTGGGGTTTTCGGCTGAAGGTACTAAAAAAGGAATGGCCTATGAAGGAAGCTAGGCTATAGAATTTAATTTTGTATGGTCTCATATCTAGCCGTATGAAAGATCTTTGAGTGGATGTTTTACCCTAAGCAAGAGTATGGAGCTAGTACGAATTCAGTACTAGAGCACTAATGTAAAATCGTCTATTACTCCTTTCAACAAAAAAAAAAAAAAAAAACAGAATTTCATCGAAAGTACAGATAAAAGTAGAACAAATCGAGATCAATAAGCAAATACGTCTGATCATCAAAAGAAGAAAAACCATCAAACTGAAGCACAGTGGACAGAAAGAGAGAGAGAGAGAGGAACCTGGAGCTGGAGAACTCGTAAAGCTTGCCACGTGGCGAGAAAACAACAAGACCCACCTCAGCATCGCAAAGCACAGACAGCTCAAACGCCTTCTTGAGCAGCCCATTTCTTCTCTTTGAGAAAGTCACCTGACGGCTCGTCGGATTCTCAATCCTCTTCATTTCCGTCTTCCCCCTAACCATTTTCCTTCACTCACCCTAAACAATTCAAACAAGAAAAACCTAATCATAGAGAGTAAGAAGAAGAAAGAGCTTAGATCTCTTTCTAATTAGGAGCCAACAAAATGGGATCCTCTTTCCTCAAACGAGAGTAAGAACCTTGTTTGGAAGCGCTAAGGGCGATGACTTGGAAAAACAAAGGCCCGACTGCCCTTCCCCTCATTTGTTTGGTCGAGATGGAAAGGAAAAAAGAATAGTTTTCTGAGGAAAGCCATAGTTGAGGTTAAAAAATGGTGAAAAGGACCCACACCGTGAAAGTGGAGGCAGTGTGAGAGAGAAGGTTTAATTGATCCTGATTGGGCTTAGGATACGAAAAAACTTATTACGTGGCAGGGGTTCATGAACGCAGCCTATTAGAATAAACCACGTTTGGAAATCTATTAGGTGCCTTGTTTATGTTGGATTGGTCTATAATGGACGGAAAAATATATATATCCCCGATAAACGTCTTTTTCAGTTCACCATTTATCATTGATAAACGGATCCCACATTTAATAAAAAAATAGTGGGTCATGTCTATCAGTTATAAACGGCAGATCGGAGGCTGTGTATATAAACTCATAATGGACAGTGTCTTCTTAAAATGCTTGGGATAAGGTATTGTGGAGTTTACAACTGAGCTTAAGAAAAAGGCAGTCTAAATTTGGTTTTGATTGAAGAGAGAAAAAAAAATGACAGTTCAGAAAAGAGTTTAGTATTTGTATTTTGATATAAATCACCCGCTCCACCCTCAGTCAAAACTCACAAGTGATTTTTAGTAATCTTCAGTGGTTACATTTGTCGTAGAGTAGAGTTTATATCTATAAAGTAACTTCAACAAATTAAATTTTTATCTGAACTGATTTTTATTTTAATATAAGTTTATAACTGCTACATAGATAGCATTTTCAGGATTTAAACTTATGATATATGTGAATGAATTATACCCTAGAGTAAAATGTTGAGCTAGAGATTAGATTATGAGAAACACGTTTATTCAGTTCATATATGAATGAGTGTATCGTTGACTAATATATCCTTATATGTATTATATTGACCATGAATGACAATTCGAATTCACATCATCAGAATACATGATTCTGATAGTAGAATTGTGAACCAACGAATGTTATTCTAAACTGTCCCTACTGATATGCAAGATGTTTATAGAGATAAACATACTCCATGTAAAAAGTTATATATCCACACTAGTATATTCGCAGACTGGATGATCATGTTCTGCATCACATGGACATAAGGATGTCATGTCTGGAATATATTTGACATCCCTATGTCCATCAGACATACCTATTAGAGAACACGTATTGGACTTACCACACTATGAGAATATGTATGGTATATGTCATTAGTGATTCTCATGTGAATAGTGTGCTTGTTCCTACGACCTGAGGTCACCATGAATTCCTATAAGTAGAACTACATACTTTAATATGATTTTACGTCATCCGTAATGGATTGATCATTAGGGTCATAATTAGGTATGCACTGAATTATGAAGAGGAATGTGAGTGATCAAGATGGAATTTGTTCCTCTCGTTAAGAGATAGATACCTTTGGACCCCCTAATGAACTAGGACTGAAGAAAATGCATGGTCATGCTCAAAATGGATTAACATGTGTTGTTAATATCATTTTATATTTACTCAGTCTAATTCACGATCAGGAAAGTGACTTTGATCAAATTCAAGGATGACATATGTCTTGTGATTAAGGACATATATCGTAGAACAAAAGGAATAAGCAAATGTCTATTCAGATAGGTTTATGATCGCCGATCATTTTATTTAACATGGGTAGTCATGACACCGGTCTAGAGGTTACTCATGACTTACGATCTTTAGAAGATCGTTGCCAGTGTTAAATGGAACCTACATGGTCACACATAGAACAACGTCTAGTCGGAAAGAAAATGCTCTAAAAGGTTATACATATGATGTATAAATTGGTGAACCAAATGATCAATTATTGGATAGTTGATTGTGCAAGTCAGCGCTATTCCGTTGGCAACGAAATTGAAATGCAAACTGCTCAACCTTGGCTGCCAAGTTTCTGATTAAGGAAACACATATTCCGTTGCCAACGGAATAGGTCCATTGGGAGCGGAATAGGTGTAGATTAGGATTTTTAGTTATGATAACTGAGCAATTGCTCGCCTCCCTCTCTAGTATAAATAGACGGACAACACCCCCCCCTCTTCTATTAAATACACAATATACAGAGCCTCCAGGCTGCCGTAATACAAAGAATAAGAGAGAGAGCCTCCTGAAAGTATTTTCGGACTCGTCTAGTTGAGCCGGTAATTTCGACGATTCGAACTTCAATGTGAATACGAGTAGATGTCTTCTGCTTTGAAGACTAGCGAGCGATTAGTTTCTAGGAGAAGCAAGAAGTTCGTTCGAGTCGAGCTTTAAGAGCACGAAGGAGAAGGAAGCGAGACGTAACAGTTCATATCTACATCCACTGCAATCTCCCAGATCAGGAAGATCCGAGGAATAAATTTTAATAGTTAATCTCTTCCTTTTATTCCCTTAACGATGATCCTAGGGCGGGTTGAATCCATAGGTTTCGCTGCGCATGGAACGTACATGGCTGTGGATTCTCCAACAGTGGCATCAGAGCGTTCATTAAGGAAATAATCATCGATTATATTTACAATTTATGAAATTCTAGTAAAATAAATTTTAGGATTTTAAAAAATATTATTTCAAAACATCACGGAAATAGTTTCTGGGATTATAATATTGGATATTATGATTTCCCGGATTTTTGAGAAATAGTTTTTCGAAATTTGTTTTGAAACGGAACTAAAACAAAAGAAAATGAATTTTCCAACATGATTCTGTTCCCAACGGAATAGTTCCGTTGAAAACGGAATGACGTTGGAAATTATCAGTTTTTCAGCGTAGATTCTGTTGAGAACGGAATAGTTCCGTTCCCAGCCGAATAAGGTAAGAAACCCTAATTTTTGTTATACATGGAATTTCAATATATAAATATCGTATGACCCTTAGATCTATGATTGTTTTGTAATGTAATCTTCTGTGTGAATGCTTATAATTTTATTTAATATCTATGGCAACCAGTGAGTTGTCCAAAATTATAATTATGGCAACATGTGAGTTGTCCAAAGTTGTAAATTACTTTTTCTCGCAATACGATAGTTGTTAGAAAATATATTATATCAAGACTACAAGGCAAGGATCTCGGCGTAATCTTCAGAAGGTGACATTGGATCTTCGCACACACAATGAAGGGTTCGTTGAAGATTGCAGCTACAATCTAGAGATAGATCTAGGATTAGGAATCTCATGATCGCTCATGAGAAATAGCCTCATACTATATTTATCTTGTTTCTGTGATGTTTATATTTATAAATCTAAAAACAAAATCCTTCAGAATATTAAGTAATGAAGTATCTCCCATATCACTGTAACCCTCGATACTCAGACATTTTTTCACATGAGTTATGCCGGAGGTGGGCATGTGGGGGATTCTCTTTTGAAATGGGCATGCGGGAAGTAGTGACTAGCACAGGTCATGCCTTAGCTGAGTATGCTAAAAACTGCTTTGTCGATAGTCATACATGGTTAAACTTAACTGAGCAAGCAAGTCGGACTTGAGCTCAGGGCACAAGATGGGACAATACACCGAGTATAAGATACTCATTCCATAAAAGGCAAGAGTCTTACCTAAATAGTTGAGCATTAAGGGTTGCGCCGGAGCGCACTTACTTCTCAATGAAAATTAGGATAAGGGTTGCGCCGGAGCGCACTAACTATGAAACTCTACTGCTGAAGGTGGTTGATTTGAACAAAATACTGGGAGTATAATATATGAACCAAAATTAGGATAACTCTAATTTTCAATAATAAACTCTACATTGTATATTAAACTTGTAGAAGGAGTTCAAAATTTATGGACTTGTGATCTATCCTTGAGAAGGATAAACTCGATGGCACTAACTTCCCTGAATGGTTCAGGACTCTGAAAATTGTTCTCAAGAGTGAAGAAAAGTTGTACGTCCTTCAGACACCAATCCCAAATCCACTGCCTTCGAC